>CM038797.1:36000600-36600600 GCA_021764765.1 Vicia sativa | reverse complement strand
CTGATGTAGCAGATGTCACAGCAGATGTCCTGACATGTGAAACTGACAGAATTGGTTTAAGTTCAAAATTTTTAGCAAGTCAGTTTGTTTGTTTTTGTATTCTTCGATTAAGGAAGATTGTGTAACGTCTTCAGCAATATACTTGGAGATCTTATGCCCTGCATTCATGGAGAAAAGGTAGGAAGTGCTGAAGACTTGTGAGTAAAGCAACCCTAGTTGTTGTTACTCTATTTAAAGGCTGCAAACCTTGTTTTATAGTTTGGTCATTCCAAATTTAGAAACATAGTATTTTTATTGTTGGTTGTTCATTGTCTTGGTTGTTTATTGTGAGCCTCTCTTGTATTCATTGATACTTGAGTAGGACGTTTGTTGAGTTGTAATTTGTCAATCACCATAAGCTTTGAAGAAAGTGTGATTGTGTGTCTTTGAAGAGTATCTTCAGTATTGTTTTTGTTGATAGTCACCGCGTGTAATGTAGGAAGTGAGTGGAGGTTCTCATATCTAAGATAGGTTTCTTATGTAGAAGGTTCATCGGGTAGAAATTAAGTGAGGAGTGTAAACAGGGAGGTTTAGCTCTGAATTAATACTTCTAATAGTGGACTTCATCCCTGGATGGGAAGCCCACAGGCGTAGGTTGGTTGTAACCGAACTGGGTAAACAATTCATTGTGTTTTTATTATTTTCCGCACTTTAGAATTTTGTTTTGTTAGTTGTTCTTAAGATAGATATCAGTGTCGTGACATCACCTTCGGCATCTTATATTTGGTACCAGAATTTCAATTGGTATCAGAGCAGGCATCTTGCTCTCTCTCTGGGTGAGATCTAGGAAAGATACTTTCTGGTAAAATGGGAAAGGAGGCAATATTTATGAACAGACCACCCATTCTGGATGGTTCTAACTATGACCTATGGAATCATACATAATGTGCTTGGACAATAGGGCTTGGAAAGCTATTCTGAAAGAATGGACACACCCTATCATTATTGGAGCTGATAATCAACCTACTAGTAAGTTGGAGCCTGAAGAAGACTGGTCAAAGGATGATGATGAACTAACTCTTGCTAATTCAAAGGCCTTAAATTTTATATTCAATGGAGCTAGCAGAGACATCTTCAGACTGATTAATACACATGAAGTGGCCAAGGATGCTTGGGAAATTCTCAGAAATACTCACGAAGGCACCTCCAAAGTTAAGATGTCAAGGCTACAACTGGTCACTACTAAATTTGAGAACCTAAGGATGAAAGAAGAAGAGAGCATTCAAGAATTTCACATGAACACTGTTGATGTAGCCAATGCATGCAGTGCCTAGCGTGAGAATATACCAGAAGAGAAGCTGACTAGGAACATGCTAAGATGTCTACCTAATAAATTTGATATGAAAATGATAGCCATTGAAGAATCTCAAGAAATAAATAACATGAAAGTGGATGAACTAGTTGGTTCTTTCCAAACATTTGAGCTAGTTATTAATGAGAGGTCTGAGAAAAAGCCTAAAAGCATAGCGTTCAAGTCTAACACAGAAGAAACAGGTGAGGAATATGATTTGGACACTGATAAAGGACTATCAAACACCATAGTCTTTCTTGGAAGGCAATATAACGGGTTTGAATTTTTTAAACATCATTTAACTTTGTTAAAACATAACATTCAACATATAAAGAGCTCATTCCAATTTCAAACATTTCAGAATCTCCCCACACGCTATACAAGCTCTCAACACCATAATATCTTTGTCTCCTACCTCCAGAAGAAAAACCTTCAGTTCTCAACTATCAAGATGTCTCAACATACTACATCAAGACCAAGCAACATCAATTAAAATGTATCAACTGAAGAATCCCTAGAAATTTTTCCTCTCTCAATGATTCCATGCTCGAATGCAAGACCTAAAAAGCTTCGCACCCGCCATGCAAGACGACAAAGAGAAACATCTGTTCCAGTTGTAGGTAATGTCTCTGAACCTATTGATGTTGAAACTGAACAAGATATAGTAGATGTTGATAGGGTCATAAGGATATTAGTTGCTAAGACCCTGAGTGAGGGCTTACCTATCCAAGGGATCACCATCCCTCTTTCCCAAATTCATGGTGAGGTTGCTCCAAAAGAGCCTACTAAATCATCCATTAGGGAAGAAGAGACTCCTAAAGAAAATCTTGAAAAAGAAACTATTCTTGATGAAGTCACTAATGATGATGGAACATCATCCTTGAAAGTATCCCCTCAAGATAAATAGGCTGAGTCAACTAGAAAAAGGACTGAAGATAATGAGGCCGAAGCAGTTATAGATGTAGACACTCTGTCTGCTACTCATTTGATCATAAATATAAACCCTAAGATTTCTAAGAGATTAAAAACAAGAAAGGGCAAGGCTGCTGCTTCAAGCACTGCATCCAAACCTGTCAAGAAGAAGGTTATGTATGGACATCCAAAATCATGGAGCAAAGCTACTCCATCATCCAGCAAGAGGAAAATAAGATATGAATTTGATTTTTACTATGATGTTAAAGATGATGTCCCAGACATCACACCTGGAAAGAAGTCCATAGTTCAAAGGTCCACTAATAATGTACCAAATGCTCCCACTGATAACATATCATTCTATTCCATCGAGTTTGCTATAAGATAGAAATACATCTACCAAAAGAGACTATCCTTAGAAAGAGAATTGGGAAAAGAACCCTTGGCATGCAAGAAAGTTATAAACCTAATCTCTAATGTTAGGTTGATGAAAACAATGACAAAGCTGCCAAAGTGCTATGAAATCCTAGTCAAGGAATTTATAGTTAACATCCTTGAGGACTGTGATGATAATAGAAGCATTGAATTTCAAAAGGTCTATGTAAGAGAAAAGTGTGTAAATTTCTCACCAGCAATTATCAATCAATATCTAGGAAGAAGTGAGAAGGAAGAATGTGTGCTTGAACTCACTGATGACCAAATATGCAAGACTATCACTACCAATCAAGTCAGCAATTGGCCTATGAAAGGGAAACTGTCTGCTAGAAAGTTAAATGTGAAGTATGCAATCTTGTATAGAATTGGAGCAGCCAACGCCAACAAACCACACTTAAACAATCTCAATAGGATTGGGAAAATTTATTTATGTTGTGGGCATGAAGATACCATTTAATTATGGTAATTACATTTTTTATCAGACAATCAAGCATGCTGATACCTGTGTCACAAAGTTGTCCATTGCTTTTCCCACTCTGATATGTGGAATAATCCTTCAACAGCATCCAGGAATCTTGTCCACCCTGGATGTTGAATGCAAAAAGCAACCCCATTTTGCCTTCATTAAAAATTGTTTGCAGGAGTACATGTCCCAGACATTGTCTCAACAACCTCATGTGCTAAAAAGAAAATTTCAAGTAAGGGAGATTTAATTGCTGAACTGACTAAAGCCTGCAGAGAATTGGATGAGGTCATACGCATAAGCTCAACAAGGAAGCTGAAATTTAAAGAGACCATCCTAGCTCTGAAAAGGTATGTTGTTGCAAGTGCTACACAAGAGGTACAATAAGAAGCAAGCAGCTCAGCCACTCAAGGCTCTTCTACAGATGGCTCGGAATGAAGGAAGTGGGGAGTCTGCATGTTCTACAGAACACTAATTGTGCATGAAAATTTGTTAATTGTGCTTCCAAAATTTAATGTTAGTTTTTGTAATTTTTGGCACTTAAGTGCTTAAAACTTATTTTGGGATTGTAATTAACTCTAGACATCAGTACCTGGTAATTAATTCTAGAATTTACTTTTTGTCATTCTCTATGAGTTTATTAGTAGTTTGGCTAATTATGGCTAAAAAGGGGGAGAATGAGTGAGTATGGATGTTGATGATTGTATAGAGAGGGAGAAGCTGTGAAATATTGTTGTTGTGAATGATTGTGTGTGTGTGTGATTCTATGTGTGAGCAGTTGATGTGATGATTGTGCTGAAGGGGGAGTTGCTGCTTTGTGTTAATTGTTTGTCTGTGTGTGCTTCCAAATGTTAATAATGATTTGTGTTTCCACAAGTGAAGAATTTGTTGTGCAGGGGGAGCAAGAAGTTGTCAATTGTGCATCTGTGAAAACTAATGCTATGTGCAGGGGGAGTAAAATGTTGCATCTGAGAATGTTCTAACTGATGTTTGAACATCTGTTTTTCCACTGCTATATCTCTATTATGTGTTTGATGCTAATTTTACTATGTTTCTCTGCTATGTATGCTTAACTGCCTATGTTAATTGTGATGTTGTAATTTTTGTATGGCTTGTACCCCAAGTAATATTTTAGCCAAAATTTGTCAAAGGGGGGAACTTGTTAGTTCTATTGATGGGCAGCAATTTTGGCAAAACATTCTTCTCAGACAATGCCATGAAAAATACTGAAGTAGCAGATGTCCTGACATGTGAAACTGACAGAATTTGTTTAAGTTCAGAATTTTTAGCAAGTCCGTTTGTTTGTTTTTGTATGCTTCGATTAAGGAAGCTTGTGAAATGTCTTCAGCAATATACTTGGAGATCTTATCTCCGGATTTCATGGAGAAACGGTAGGAAACGTTGAAGACTTGTGAGTAAAGAAACCCTAGTTGTTGTTACTCTATTTAAAGGTTGCAAACCTTGTTTTGCAGTTTGGTCGTTCTAGATTTAGAAACTTAGTATATTTATTGTTGGTTATTCATTGTATTGGTTATTTATTAAGAGCCTCTCTTGTATTCATTGATACTTGAGTAGGACGTTTGTTGAGTTGTAATTTGTCAATTAACCTATGCTTTGAAGCAAGTCTGATTGTGTGTCTTTGAAGAGTATCTTCAGTATTGTTTTTATTGATAGTCATCGCGTGTAATTTAGGGAGTGAGCGGAGGTTCTCATATTTAAGATAGGTTTCTTAGGTAGAAGGGTCATTGGGTAGGAATTAAGTGAGGAGTGTAAACTAGGAGGTTTATCTTTGAATTAATACTACTAATAATGGACTTCATCCATGGCTTGGAAGCCCCCAGATATAGGTTGGTTGGAACCGAACTGGGTAAATAATTCACTGTGTTTTTATTGTTTTCTGCACTTTAGAATTTTGTTCTGTTAGTTGTTCTTAAGACACATATCAATGTCGTGACATCACCTTCGACATCTCATATTTGGTACCAGAATTTCAATTGGTATCAGAGCAGGCATCCTGCTCTATCTCTAGGTGAGATTTAGGGAAGATACTTTCTGGTAAAATGGAAAAGGAGGCAATATTTATGAACAGACCACCCATTCTGGATGGTTCTAACCATGACCTATGGAAGCCTCGTATGGAATCATACATAAAGTCCTTGGACAATAGGGCTTGGAAAGCTATTATGAAAGAATGGACACACCCTGTCATTATTGGAGCTAGTAATCAACCTACTGGTGAGTTAAAGCCTGAAGAAGACTGGTCAAAGGACGGTGATGAACTAGATCTTGATAATTCAAAGGCCTTAAATGTTATAATCAATGGAGTTGATAGAAACATCTTCATACTGATTAATACATGTGAAGTGGCCAAGGATGCTTGGGAAATTCTCAAAAATACTCACGAAGGCACCTCCAAAGTTAAGATGTCAAGGCTACAACTGATCACTACTAAATTTGAGAACCTAAGGATGAAAGAAGAAGAGAGCATTCAATAATTTCACATGAACATTCTTGAGGTAACCAATGCATGTAGTGCCTTGGGTGAGAAGATACCAGAAGAGAAGGTGATCAGAAAGATGCTCATATCTCTACCTAAGAGATTTGATATGAAAGTGACAACCATTGAAGAATCTCAAGAAATCAACAACATGAAAGTGGATGAACTAGTTGGTTCTCTCCAAACATTTGAGTTGGGTATTAATGAGAGGTCTGAGAAAAATCCTAAAAGCATAGCGTTTAAGTCCAACACTGAAGAAACAGGCGAGGAATATGATCTGGACATTGAGGAAGGACTATCAAACACCATAGTCTTTCTTGGAAGGAAATTTAACAGACTGTTGAAGAGGATGGAGGGAAGCTCAAGACCAAATGTCCAGAACATCCCATATGACATCAGCAGAACAAATAACTCTGGGAAGAAAGCAATAGCTTAGAAAAGACCTACTCAAGGCAAAGAGCTAAGGTGTTATGAATGCGGAGGCTTTGGTCACATCAAATTTGAATTTCCAACTGTACTCAAAAGACAAAGCAAAAGATTGAGTGTTTCATACCCCAATTTTTGACCTAAGATACCACCTTATATCATTCACATATGCATCATTGCATCACTAACAGTTTCAGAACAGGATAGATCGTGCGTATGCTCCTAGAGTCAAATTAGGGTTTTATCAAAATTTCATCTGTTCAATGTATGATCAATTAGGGTTTGAGTCTCCACTCACATCAATTGATCTATCTTAATCAATCATCAACATTTGATCTTCAAATTCCCAACTTTTTCTCATGATCTACCTTGAATTGACCAATTAGGGTTTTAATCGAAGATAGTGAATCACTAACTTTCTACTCAATGAATGACGTATTTGCTTGTAGATTGATCTTAACATCATCAATGCAACATCTTGACCTAATTTCTTGGTTCAAAACATTCTAAAATCCATGTTTCTTCATCAGGCAAATTCTGAATCATCTGATGAAAATTCAACTGTTCAAAAAAGTCAAACTTTGACTTTTGGTCAACTTTTTCAAATCAAAATTTTTTCAATCATAAAATCATTTCAAATTATCCATCATGATCATAAAAAATCAAGAAATGTGAACATGGTTTTTCCTTGCTTTCATGGCCATTTTTCATCTAGATCCATTTTGATTCAAGAAAAAATCAAAACGTGAAAGTTGTAGATCTTGTTACAAGCTTTCCAAAATGTCCAAGAACTTGAAAAAACACTTTGTGTAGCTAGGGTTTTGAAATTGAAACTTAGAGCTCCATAACCATAAATTACAAGTCATTTTTCAAGAACTATAGGTCATTTTTCACAAAATCCTCCTTCTAGAAGCCTTGTCATTAAATTAGATAGATTAGAGCTGATAAATATCAGATGAGAGTGATTAAGAGGAAGATAAGATCAAGTGAGATTTTAACCATGGTTAAAAGAATATTCCATGTGCATTTATGGCAAAAATGTCTTTCTTGCCCTTTAAGGCAAGTTGTTCAAATCCAAGCCAATCTCTTACACTTACCATTCAGAATTATTGACCTATAAATAGAGGTTACTTCTTCATTCAAAATCACACCAAAACAATTCCAAACTTGTTTTCTCACTTCTTTCTTATTTTGCAAGTTTCTAAGTTTCAAAGAGGTTAGAATTCCAAATTGCAATTCTTACAAGTTCTAACCAAAGGTGTCATTCAAACATCTTCTAAACATCATTTAGAAGTTGTTTGAAACTTCAAACCATCATAGAATAAGCCAAGAGTCAGTTTGCTCCAGAAAACTCCATTTGTGCAAGTTTTGAGCCAAAACTTCCAAACTCTCAATCCACTCGTGCTTGTTCTAATCTTTTACTTCAAACACACTCTATACATCATATAGAGACTGTCCAAACACTAAAACAAGTTCTCGAACAACTCCATCATCATCCTCCATTTCAAAACCAGCAGCCTGCAACTTGACTCGGGTAGGAGGAATCAGAGAGCTTCAAAGCAAGGTAAGTGTTGGAATACACTCAGTGATACTCAAGGAAGCTCACAGGATCATTAAACAGCTTCCGGAATCACTCTAACAAGGAATTCAATTTCAGCTCATAGCGGTAAGTGTTAGCTGAAATTTTGTAAAGAGAATTAAGGGCATGGTTCAGAGGCAAAGTTTCCTACAGCTTAAGGACCAATCTTGATGGAGGTAGCTTCTGGAGACATTTTAACAAAGTTGAGTCAGAACCTCCAGAAGAAATGCTTGTTAGTTGGGAATTTGGCTCAGAAGGCCAAGCTATGTCGACCAGAGCAAAACAGCGTTAAAAACAAGACCATGTCAACACATTATATGATGGTCGAATCAACAGAGATTTGAGTCCAATGAGGACACTAGTCGAAGTGTTGTTGTTGTCGAAGTGGTTCGCTAGTGGACTTAGGAAATTTTGTTGTGCCGCAAGGGAGTAGACAGACTCTGAAGGCAGTTTATTTTGAAGACATGAAGCGGGAAAGAGTTAAAAATAAAGAGATCGTGGGTAGTTGCCTCAGAAGTTCGTGGGATATGAGTTTTAAATGGATGACGAAACGCGAGCAGAAGTTGCTTCTAAAGATTGGATCTCATCCATTGATTAGTTTTAGTAGTTATTTTGTAATTAGTATAAATAAGTTAGAATGTTAGGAATTTTGTGTGTTCATTTGTACTCTCAAATTATTTGCTAACACTCTGCTCAATTCCGCGCTAAAGGAAAAAAGAGTAACGCAAGCTTTGATGTACGTGAATCACCACACTTTTATTTCAATGCAATTATTTTACGTTTAGCTTTGTCTTTACTACTTTTCATTTACTTCTCTTCATTTGCTTGTTGGTCATGAGTCACCAATAGCCTTATTTACCAGAACATTTTAACGTAAACTGTTGGTCACGAGTCACCAATAGTCAGAATCCTTCTTGTGTAGAAAGCCATTACACTATTTCCCTAGGCTCTGGAAACCGTTTCGGGGCCAAGGTCAGTTTCGTTTACAAAAATAGTGTAATTCACCAGAAATCTTAGCACGTGTCTTGAGATCAACTAGTCGATCTCGCTAGTAACCCTTAATTTTAGGACTTATGGAGGACCAGCGGTTGTTTACCATTTTCCACAGTAAACAAATTGGCACACCTGATGGGACCTAGTGCTAAGTGTTAGAATTTTATTAGAATTTGTCTTAAAAGTGTATGAAACTTAGGAGTGGAAATTTAGCAAATAAGAAACCACCACCAACTAAGAAACGTAGAGTTAAGATGACAAACCACGCATCCGTATCGAATGTGGACGAAGTCCCATCCAGAACGCTGGGTATTGCTGACCCAGTTGTGTCGCAAGTAGCGTCATTTCCCCCTTTAAGCAACACAACTGCCTCTGAGCCAACTGCTTCAGTATCAATTCCCATTCCCCAGACCACACCGGTGAGTACAGGGCCTATGGTGACTACGAATGTCATTCCGAACACAGTGATACCTAGATTTGGTACTGCTACAAATCCCCCTTATGGAATGTCGTATTCTTTAATGGCGGGATATCAGTCGACCCCTAGTGTAGCAATAGTGTCTAATAACTTGCAGAATGCTAACGCCCCTTTACAAGGATCTACAGTGGAGGCTGTAACACGGTGAACTGACTTTGTAGGATTTTGTATCGCAAATGTGCGGATAGCAAGAGTCGCCACCGACTTTTCTTTTATCCAATTAAGGGAAGGTAAAAAGTACAGAAAAAGACCTTCATTAAATTCTGAGTAAGGGAGAAGGTTATGAAAAGGGAAGGTATTAGCACCCCTTTCCATCCGTAGTTATCTACGGGCTCTTAGTTGCTCTTAGATCACTTTAAAATTGTGCTTTCTGTGTGTTTGACAAAAATGTTTTGAAAAGGCATTTCGCTTTGACTTTGTAATGATTCATGTAGGAATGTATACAAAGTGTTTGGAAATGTTTCATTTTTGAAAAGAGTTTGAACTTTGACAAAAGTGTGAGGTGTGAAAAAGTATTTTGGTAGAGCAAGCAACTAAAAGTCTTATTACCTACTCAGAATTGGTCGTTTCGTGTTGTTTTACCTTTAGAATAGCGCTATCAAACCATTAGTTGGTAGGTAACTCCATTCGTTGGATGTGGCGGGACATTCGAAGGGACATCGGATGGTCATAGAAGGCAACTTGTAGGAAGTATCCTAGCATATTCGAAGGACTATCATCATTTTCGTAGGCGAAATCGAGGTCAAGATCATGTATTTGGAGGCGACATCGTGGGTCTTATGATCTTTGTATCGAAGGGACTATGATGATTTGTTTGGAAGGCAACGGTGCTAGAATACCTCTACGTCGAGGACTTGACCATATTTGAATTGTAAGGCAACGAGAGAGAATTACCCTAAGGGGTGCATGTGTGAAAGAGTGTGTTGTTTCAGATATTATATCTTGAAATTAGAGTGAGTTATGTCCAATTTTAGTCTTGCCATACACGCCTAGTTACTAGCAGTTTATAGGGTGCGGAAATTAAAATGCGGAATGTAAAGATGCGGAAAGATAAATATCCTACGCTATTACATGGCTTTGGGGCAGATACATAATTTAAACTTGCGGAAAATAAAAGCCCTAATTAAAACTATTACATCCCATAAGCAGTTACATTATTGGAAAAAGAAAAGAAAACGTCCAGGATAACTTTGAAAAGATGAGAAAATCGGAAAATACGATGAAATCGAATAAGAGGAAAATGTTAGTAAAAATGCAGATTTTTGAATGAGAAAAATATGACATGCTGGAAATAACATAAATATGCTAAAATAATTTTTTGGGATTTTTTTGGATGCATTTTATTAATTAAAAACTAATTAAAAGTGATTTAAATGCTAAATTATGAATAAAAATAAATATGCATGTAAAACAATATTTTTTAATTTTATAAATTAAATAAACATTTTATGAAAATAAATGCAAAAGGAAAAAATATTTTGATGATTTTTAATGCATGAAATAAAAATATTGAAAAGAATTAAAATAGATGCAAAAATATTAAATAAATAAGAAAATATAGAAAATAGTTAAAAATATGAAGTTTGTAAAAAGGATGCAAAACCGGTGCCAGTGAGGATCGAACTCAGGACATGGGAGAGTATCTTTGCACCACGCCCATCCGTCACTTGTTGTCATGGATTGAAAACGTGAGATCATGAGTGTACACGCGTCGTTTGGAGAAGTCAAGGCACAAACCGGTGGACCCCGGTTGAATGAGAGAGCCAATCGATCGCCCGAAACGCCACACACGCTTGTCGGTCTTTGCTCGAGCACGAGCTAGGGCCTTCTCCCACACTGTGATTCTCAAACCTCTAAAATACGAAGATTTGAAACAAAGAGACCTAGTCCACCTATTTCGACCCTTCGAACTCAATGGTGGTGTCGGTTTGGCGAATCGGTGCAGCAGGCCGGTTCAAGACAACAGCACAAGAAACCCTAAACATGGCAATCGACGATTCCAACGTTCAAACTCACAAACGATGGCCCAGATCTCATCCATGGAACCTCATGAACACAATGAAAGCATTAAAATCGATTTACACACGCAGAATAATAAAATGCAAAAATCAAAAAGTTTTGAATATGTATGATCATGTATGCATCGATTTAGCTTGTTTCAACCATTGGCAAGGATGTGTACTTACTCAAACCTACCTCCTGAAGACAATGGGATGGTTTTTGATGGCTGAAAGTGGCTGGAGAATGAATTTCGAATTTTGACAATTCTTGAGAAAATTTGGCAAAATAAGGGTTGTTGTAAGGGCTAGGGTTTCGTTCGTCTTGCTGTGCATAATGCTTGGTATTTATAGAGTAAATTAGGATGGCAAAGAGAGTGAAAAAAGATTGTGTAATGAATGTGCAATATTTTCTCTTTAAAACAAATCAAATTTTCTTGAAAATTTGATTTTCCTTCTATGTGCAAGCAAATCACGAATTTGGCAAGTGTTTTGGGCTTCCTTGGACCTCAAGTTTGATCAAAATCCAATCACCTTGAAAAAATATCTTATTTTCATATTTTATATAATTTAATTTTGAATTAAATGGTTTAAAATTCAAAAATAAATTATAAAAATAGAAAATTGCCATGGCCAAGCATTTATGGGTCACAAATAATGTCATGAACAAGTTTGGATCAAAAGATTATAGGCTCATTTGGAAAATTCTGCATTTTGACCAAAATGTCCTTTTGTGCAATTGTCCAAAATTGCCCAACTTCTGAATAGTGTATATTGCTCAATTTTCCACATTTTTTAGTGTTCTTGGACTTTTTGGAAAGCTCTAAGAGTCCTCTAACCAACCGTTTTGGTCTCATCTAAATTGGAGTTTCCATGCTCAATATATCTTCAAAACAAAATGTTGACTTTTTGTGGACTTTGAAAAGGACCTGTAATGTTTTGATCCATACCTCTCAAATGAAGCATTTTTTGGACATTCTTGTGAGACATGAAGTTGTAGAGAATTGAATTTCCTTCAAAATGAGCTTTGGTGGGGAAATTTCTGAGAAAGTATGAAGAAGTTATGACCAGTCAAAGTTTGGTTGACTTTTCACCTAGAAACCCTAATTTAGAAAGTTTGACTTTTGAGCAAATCTTGAGTTTTCTTGGTGAATCATGATCAACCCTTGATCAAATGATGAATGTAACTTTAAAATGAGGATGTTGACCAAAAATCATGAAGTTTGACTGCATGTTGACCACAATTGACTTTTTGTCCAATACAACTGATTTTTCAACCATCTGAGCAATTGTTTGAGCAATCTTGACTTGTAAGGCTTGAAACTTGACATGGAGAATATTTGAAGCATATGAGGAGGCATGATGAATATTGGAGATGTTGGAAGTCCATATGGAGCTGAGAATTGCCAAACCCTAGTTTGGGTTGATTGTCTAGGAGAGGGTTTGTCTGATCAACCTTTGAGGAATCCTTGAGTATGGATGTATGGAATTTCTTGAGAAGATGGAGGGCAAATTTTGGGGTATGACAGGGGCAAATAGGGAAATGCCTGCACAACACTTAAATACTACCTATGTGGCAGTATTAATGCAACAAATGGATGATAGCAACCATGAGTTAGTCAATATGTTAACTAACCAAATGGGAAGTGTGTTTAATCCCATAGTGCAAGAATCAGTCGAAACTAATAGGCAATCTGCTGAAACAAACCGACAGGTTATTGCACAATTAAGACGTCTATGTAACTTCCTAGGCGCCCCCAAGCGGTTGGCCAAAAGGTCCATCCGGTTCGACAACCTATACACATCCAGGGAGACATGGGGGCAGCAGAAGAGGATATTGTGTATCAAGGTCAAGTTGCAACGCCCCAGAGAAATATTGTTGTCAACCCACCTAGGGTCTTAGTGCAAAGACACCAAGAGGCTGACCAAATTCTTGACCTGGTTCGACAGGATGAATTGGTTGTTGAGAACAATTTAACCAACATTGTCGAGAGAATTATGGCTAGAAATGGTATGAATACCATGCCAAGGCCAACGTATTCTTCTCCATTGTCAGAGTATATCTTACAAACTGAAAACCCTAGAGGATGGAAAATACCTAAGTATACCATGTTTGGGGTAGAAACAGGTGAATCAACGGTCGAACACATAGCCAGATACCTGAATGAGTCGGGAGATATGGCGAACAATGAAGGCTTAAGGGTGAAACATTTCCCGTCATCCCTTACTAAAGCAGCCTTTACGTGGTTTACTACCTTGCCCCCTAATTCGATTGACACATGGTCGAAGCTGGAGAAGCTGTTTCACGAACAATTTTATGAGGGGCATTCAAAGATTAGTCTGGTCGAATTGTCAAGCATTAAGAGAAAGTTTGCTGAGACAATAGATGACTATTTGAATAGGTTTAGATCCCTAAAAGCGAGGTGTTTTACCCAAGTGCCTGAACATGAACTCGTTCAAATGGCTGCTGGAGGTTTGGACTATTCTATTAGAAAGTTACATAGACGCCTTGTGAGGTGTTTTGTTAAGAGTATGTCACAATTGGCTGATAGGGTTCGACACCTTGATTGCCTTCGAATAGAGAAAGTTAGACATACTAAGGATAAATCTAAGAAAGAGAAGGTAGCCTATATCGATTTCAACGATACATATCCCATATACGAGGTCGATTACATGTCGCCGACAGAGGCAGTCGTGGACGTGGCTGAGTTGAACACAGGGCCAGCATATGAATGTAAATTGTTGTTTCCTGCCAAAGGGAAAAACCCTACAGTCGAAACTAGTTCTAGAACTACTGCAAAAACATACACTTTTGATGTTAGTAAGTGTGAGGAGATTTTTGATTTACTAGTTAAAGATGGTCAGATTTTAGTACTCCCAAATGCTAAATTTCCACCATTAGAGCAAAGGCAAAAGAGATGTTTTCGTAAATATCACAATTATCTTGGTCATACAACCTCTCAATGTTTTATTTTCAGGGATCTGGTGCAGAAAGCTCTCCAGGAGGGGCGTCTGAAATTCGCTGCCAGAAAACAAAAGATCGATACTGACCCATTGAGGCAAGAAGAGGCCTTATTTGCTGAACCTGTGGCCATTAACATGGTCGAAATTACTGAAGTGCCCGACAATGCTATGTTGGAAGAAAGCACTGATGAAAGCCCTCATGTCAACTTAGCTGACGTCTACCCCAGGGATGATGAAGATTTACTAAGTTTTCTGTATCGGTGCAAGAACAAGGGCACTCAAGTGGGTTTGTGCCCCAGATGCAGTGCACTAACTAATAGGGTTGCTGCTGAAAACTTCCAAAAGTTGCAACTAGAAAGAGGAAGAGCCCAATGGAACAAGACGGATCCAAGACAAAGGCAAAACACCAAGTTTAAGCCAAAACCATTTGTTCTGTTGGCCGCTGCGCCCAAAGGAACATGGCTTAAACCTCACATGGTTGCTGGGTCATCCAATGCAACTAGTGTCATCAGAGAAGCCAAAGGAAAAGCTCCAATGAGCTATCGTCTTCAAGTGCGCTCTGAGAAAAAGAGCCACATATCTGAAAACTATATGCCAAAAACTCCAATGAGTCGAACTCAGTGGAGACGTTTCCAGAGGAAAAAGCAGGCTGAAAGACAAGTTGCTGCTGCTAAACAAAGTGTTGTCAACAAAGGCAAGAGTCTTCGACAGTACAAGCCCAAAGTCGACCCTACTGTTAATCAACAGATCAAGGAGTACAACATGGTTCTGACGAGCCAACTGATGATTTTGCCTCTGACTCTAAAGCAAGTTTGGACATTCTGGTCAACGTGGTTTCTATACTCCCAGAGGAGTACAACATACCAACAGAGGTGGAGAACACTAGTGACCTTGATGCTGTTGAAATGGCTTTACATAAGCCAACCTGCTATTTTATGATGAACAATGGCTCTGTTGAGAGCCAAGATGCTTTCTTTGAGAAGCCTGATATGGCAATAAGAAGCCATTTAAAGCCATTGCTGATCAGAGCAAAGGTTGAAGAGACAGCCATCAACAAGGTGTTGGTGGATTATGGCGCTACGGTGAACATAATGCCACACCACATCTTGAAGAGAGTCGGTAAGTATGACACCGACATAAGGTCCCATAGCGTGGTCCTGGAAAACTACAAGGGAGGAACGAAAACCACCATGGGAGTAATTCAGGTGGATACCACTGTCGGTTCAGTTACTAGGCCGACAATATTTATGGTCATCCAAGGTCGACCAAGTTACAATCTGCTTTTGGGCAGAGAATGGCTGCATGGAGTTGGTGTTGTGCCTTCTTCTATGCATCAGCGCTTGATCATATGGCACGAAGACGGCATTGTGGAAAACATTGAAGCTGATCAGGGGTATTTCATGGCAGACATTAATGTTGTGGGCCAACACCAATTCGACAGGAAATTGGCCAACATTGCTCCCTGCCGTCCAACAGAACACACGTATTCCAACTTACATGAGGCATTCGTTTCATTGAAGCTGCATGAAACCCATGGGTTTACATGGGATGTTGAATATCTGGAGGATCCATATGCAAAAGAACCCGCACCGTCAGGCTGGGGAAATCATCATGACAATGATGCCTGAGCTAGAGGCTCTGTGAAGGATTTCGGCGTATATTGCCGAAAATAGAATAAATTCGGCTATGGAAGCTGAAGAAGCAAAGATGGCAACAGAAGTTGCTAAACTTCCAGCGCCAGAGGAGGTAATTCTGGCTGTAGAGCCAGAACCACCAGACAAAAGTATCATGTTCAACAGAAGCATCGATGAGCAGCGTCTGGACTGCATATAACGACGATGAACCACTAGGTTTCGAAAAGGATCCTATGGCACCTGAAAAAATGCAGCCACAAGATCCTTTGGAAGAAATCGACCTTGGTGCAGAAGGTGATAAAAGACCTACTTATATCAGCGCCAACATCAACCCAAAGCTCAGATCTGAGGTAATTTCTTTATTAAAAGAATTTAAAGATTGTTTTTCTTTGGACTATAATGAAATGCCTGGTTTAAGCAGGGATTTGGTAGAATTGAAGCTACCAATAAAAGCTGGAAAGAAGCCAGTAAAATAAACACCTCGATGGTTTGCGCCTGCAGTCATATCGAAGATCAAGGAGGAAGTAGAAAGACTCCTCCAAAGCAAGTTCATCAGAACTGCAAGGTATGTCGAATGGTTGGCTAATATTGTGCTAGTTATTAAGAAAAATGGAAAATTGAGAGTGTGCATTGATTTTAGAGATTTAAATGTTGCCACTCCTAAAGATGAGTATGTTATGCCAGTGGCTGAAATGTTAGTCGATTATGCTGCTGGCTTTGTAAATTTAAGTATGCTTGATGGTTATGCTGGTTATAACCAAATCTTTATTGCAGATGATGATATGCCGAAGATGGCGTTTCGTTACCCTGGAGCATTAGGCACCTATGAGTGGGTAGTCATTCCATTCGACTTGAAGAATGTCGGAGCAACGTACCAAAGGGTAATGAATACTATGTTCCATGATTTTATTGAAAACTTTATGCAAGTTTACATCGACGATATTGTAATCAAGTCGAATAGTAAACCGACACACTTAGAGCACCTTCGAAAATTATTCGAAAGGATGCGAGAATATTGGTTAAAAATGAATCCATTAAAATGTGCTTTTTGTGTGCAGGCAGGAGATTTTCTTGGTTTTCTTGTGCATAAGAAAGGCATTGAAGTCAATCAAAGCAAGACCAAAGCCATTATGGACGTAAAACCTCCATCGACCAAAAAGGAGCTTCAGTCATTGTTGGGCAAAGTAAATTTCCTGAGGAGATTCATTTCCAGTTTAAGTGGAAAAACTAAGGCGTTTTCACCACTGGTTTGACTGAAGAATGAAGAATTTATCTGGCAAGAGAAGCAACAAGAGGCTTTCGAAAAAATAAAAGAGTATCTGATGAAGCCTCCTATATTGGCACCTCCACTTAGAAATAGGCCTATGAGGTTGTATATATCAGCCTCAGATTCGACCATAGGTAGTATGTTAGTTCAAGAGGACGATAATCATGTTGAGCGTCCTGTGTATTACCTTAGTCGTATGTTAAATGGTCCTGAAACTAGGTATAGTGACATAGAAAAACTATGCATGTGTTTGTATTTCTCTTGTATCAAATTGAAGCAATACATAAAGCCAGTTGATGTTTATATCTCTTCTCATTTCGACATCATTAAGCATATGCTATCTAAACCAATTTTGCATAGGCGAATTGGTAAATGGGCTTTAGTATTAACTGAGTATTCCTTAACGTATATGCCCTTAAAAGCTCTGAAAGGGAAAATAGTGGCAGATTTCCTAGTCGACCATTCTATGGTGGCTATACCAGAGAATTTTGTTGATTTAGTACCTTAGAAATTATACTTCGACGGTTCTAGTCACAAAAATGGTGCAGGAATTGGTGGAGTTATAATTTCTCCTAGTGGAATTCCAGCAGAGTTCAAATACACTATCAACGGCATTTGCACTAATAATGAAGCAGAATATGAGTCCCTTATTGTTGGACTTGAACTACTGCTAGAATTTGGGGCAAGGAGTGTCGAAATTATGGGAGATTCTGAATTGGTAATCAAACAAGTGTCAGAATAATATAGATGCGTTAAGGAAAATTTGATTATGTACTTCGTGATTTCCATAAGATTGTTGAAATAGTTCGAACAAACAAGCCTTCGACACATACCCCGGAGAGAAAATCAAGAGGCTAATGATCTAGCACAAGAAGCTTCAGGATACAAGAAGAACGAGAATGAAGAGCCTGTCCAAGTAAAGAAAAAGGTTAGAGCTACTTCATTATCCCCTTCAGACTTGTCAATTATAAAACTAGGAGCCATAGATGCAGAAAATTTTGAAATTTTAGCAATTGATAATGGGTAAGACAGTGATTGGCGAAAGCCCTTGGTCGATTACTTGCGTTCGCCAACTGGGCCGACAGATCGTAAAATAAAATATCACGCCTTGAGTTTTGTTTTGATTGAAAATGAACTATTCAAGAAAACAATCGAAGGCGTATTACTTAAGTGCCTAGGAGAAAGTGAGGCATATGTAGCTGTGTCGAGTGTGCATAGTGGAGCATGCGGTGCACACCAAGCTAGACACAAGATGAAATGGTTGCTGATGCGAACAGGTGTATATTGGCCCTCAATGTTGAAAGATTGTATTGAGTTTGCCATAGGATGCCAAGAATGCCAAATGCATGGGGGCATCCAACACGTGTTAGCAAGCGAATTGCATGCCATTGTAAAGCCTTGGCCATTTAGAGGATGGGCCTTAGATGTGATTGGTGAAATAAAACCAGCGTCATCTAAACAACAAAGATACATTTTGGTCAGTATCGATTATTTCACAAAGTGGGTCGAGGCCATAGCATTAAGGAATGTCGACCAAGAAGCTGTGATTGATTTTATACGAAGTCATATTATGTGTCGGTTTGGAGTTCCTAAAACAATTAAAACCGACTAAGGCACAGTGTTCACAGGGAAAAAAATGCAAGACTTTACGAAGGAAGTTGGAATAAAACTACTAAATTCTACTCCATATTATGCTCAAGCAAATGGCCAGGTCGAAGCTGCAAATAAAGTAATAATTGGCCTGATCAAGAAACATGTGGGTAAAAAACCCAGGAACTGGCACCAAACACTAGATCAAGCTTTGTGGGCCTGTCGAACGTCTCCTAAGGAGGCAACGGGGGCAACTCCATTTTGACTGGCATATGGACATGATGTTGTTTTACCAGTAGAAATACATGTTCAATCTGTGAGAATTCAATGACAACATGAAATACCGTCTGAAGAATATTGGAAGATGATGACTGATGAGTCGGTCGATTTGGACGAAGAAAGGATGTTAGCCCTTGATGCCTTGAGAAGGCAAAAAGATAGAATGGCTAAAGATTACAATAAAAAGGTAAAAGACAAAGTATTTCATATTGATGTTTTAGTTTGGAAGCTAATATTGCCTATGGACAAAAATGATAGGGTGCTGGGGAAATGGTCCCCAAATTGGGAAGGACCGTTTAAAATAATCAAAGTTTTTTCCAATAATGCATATGAATTGGAAGAGAGGCCCCAAATCCACGCATTCTGAGGGTGAATGGTAAATACTTGAAGAAATACAAGCCTATTCTTCAAAAAATCTCAATTTCGACTACGTAAAGTTTGTGTGTCGAACTGAGCTGGAACATAGTAATAAAGCCAACATTTTAATTGTACAAAATATAAACTGTGCAACTAATTCTAAGACAAGAATGCCAGAAAAGATGGTGTTTTATAAATGATAGAAATTCATATTACAAGGAATGAAAACCACTACAAATACATTTAAAAAGACCACATCAATCAGAAGTTGCCAAATTTCCTTTGGAAGCTGCCCAAATCACTCTCAAGACGAGCAGCAGTGTCACCTAGTCCATCAGCTTTGGCCTTGAGAGTGTGCAGTTCCTCTTCGACCCTAGTCGTGGCATTACTGACGATAAGAGCATCTTTAGCCAACTGGCGCATTTCTTTTTGATCAGAAATGTTGGCTTGATCAATCTCTTTGTCTTGTCTTTCGACAAGTTCCAGCTCTTTCGTCAATTCAGCAATTTGGCTGCATAATTCAGCAACTCTTTTCCTTTTGGGGCTCTGTTCTTGCCGCCTCTGATTAATGTGGGTCTTTATCTCTTCGATTGCCGCTGTGGTTTTCTTCACCATCTCCACATTCTTCCTCATCGTTTCCTGTTTGGTGTCGACCAGTTGTTCAGTCTCCTTTGTTTTAGTAACATTGGCCAGCAAAGGAGAAAGGATGTTCTCAAAGGCTGCTATAATCAGCTTTGAGAATTAAGAAATCTCAAGACCTTTCAATTGGGTGATAGCATCCAAAAGCTCAAGCCCAAGAGTTGAATCTTCACGCAGCGCATGAGGCAAGTCATGATTAAAGGCATGAGTACGAATTGTGTCATTCAATATCTTGACTTTAGCAGCCTCATGTCCTAGCTTGTCACTATGAATCTGAGAATGGTCAGAATCTAAGGATGTAGCGTACCAATTCACGAACTGATTCAATCTTGCCAAAGCAGCCTCAACATCGTCGACATCCATGTCGACGGGAACATCCTTTACTCTAGAAGGGCCAGCTGAATTATCCTTCTCAGGATAACTCTGAATCTAAATTGGCTCTACAACGGTTTGAGGAGCCCCTGAATCCTGCAGGGAATTTGAAAGACTAGAGTCAGAGTTAGTCTAACAATAAGCGTGGTGCCTGATGGGGCTAGTGACTGAGACTGAATCAGAGCCACTAAGAGAAGTCCAGGTGACAAATTCAACAAACTCACCAGCTGCTGCGCGGGGAGCCTGTTGATGTTGAGGAGAAGAAACTTCTGAGAGTGGAGTATAGTCTGGCGCACTGTGGTGTGGCTCAGAAGCTTCAACCTAAGAAATAGATAAACGCCACATCAGACAAGTATAATTCAGCAAGTTTAAACAGAACACTTCAGAGAGTATGATAAATACCTGTGGAAGTGGTGAGTGAGTCCTTGTTTCATTCCCTTTAGCAGAAGCAGTTTCTTCTGCAATTTCCTAATTGACATCAGGAACGGGTGTGGGGTCTGGAGTAACAATGGTTGTATTTATTATGATATTACTACCAGCATGTGAAAGTAAGGCAGCGTCATGACAAGTAGTCAAGAGCACTTTACCTCGCCGCCTTGTGATAAGCGGTTGGTCATCGACTTAGGTCGGCTCTATTTCATCATTGACCTTCGTCCCTGAGTCTTCGGTCGTAAGGGCTTTGTTTTTATTTGTTTTTGCCTTCCTTTCAGGCATATTAGCGTGCCTCGTTTTATGGATTTTGGATTTTTGGGGATGAGGAGACTGAGCATTAGGTGATGGTTGTAGAATAAAGAAGGTTTTAGAAGAGAAATCTTAATTCTCCATCAAAAGTGGTCAGAAAATGATGAGATGTTTACCTCAGGTTTCCCCCTGTGGTGGGATATTTTGTCCTGCTTGGACCTTTTGGATATTGTGGAGGGAGCAGCCGAATCCGCTGAGCGTTTTCGACTATGTTATAAAAGAAATCGAGACGTTACTAAATAGACAAGATACAAGACGTTGAAATAGGGACATTCACACTTATAGAAGAATCAGCTTTCTTGACAGAAGCAGAAATGGGTTCATCATCTAAGAGAGTATGGATGGGTATGAACTGTAAAAACATCAAGTATAAGTGAGGTGTCGAACAAGAAAGATACACATAGGTGTGAGTAAAACATACCTTGGATTGTGAAGGGCCTCCTGTAGCGTTGGTTTTGGCAGGTTTGGTCGACGCTCCTTTTGGGTTTCAACAGCAGCAACTTCTTGCCTGGGGGCAACCACCTGTGGCAGAGGTACAGCTAGAAAAGAAGCTAAGTCAAATAACAATGTCAGACAAACTGTGAAAGAAATAGAACTTTCCAGAAGTGGTTACCCTTGGGTACTACAGCAAGCTCTCTGACATATCTAAGGTCAATGTGAAGAAAGCCTGAGTAGCTATGCAACCAATACTTCGTCGGAACCACCCTGTCGGCTTTCTTTTTGTAAGCATTTTCAACATTCGACCAAGAGACATACCACCAATCTGGGAATGGTGGTAGAAACGCTAGAGCCAAAGGGCTAGTCGATAAAGGAGGAAATTTGATTTTTCCAAAGTGAAGTGCGTAAAGATATTTGTCTTTCGCGTAACTGGGAATCTTGAGATGGGGGAATTTTCCCAGTTACCTTCTCCTTTAGCTCTTGGGCCGCATCATGAATGGTTCGACGAAGATTGTTAGGCAGGTACACCACTTTGAAAAAGTTCTGAAAAGCTTGAATTTCTTTGATATGCACTGCCTTACACTTTGTTGTCTTCCCCTGAAAAGTATCAAAAGCCACAATTAGCTCACGTATTTTCCCAGCAGCATCATTTATAAAGGTGACAAGATATGACTGCCACCAAAGTTTGAACTCATGAGTGCAGAAGAATGCTGGCTTAAAAGGGGTAAAGGTAAGCATGGCTCTGCGTTCCCATAAGGTGGCAACGGTGTCTTTAACAACCTCCCAGATTTGGTCATCTAAAATATCCATGAGTAATTCATGGGATGGATAGAGTGACTTAGGCACAATTTGGCAGAGCCCAAATTGTCTAGCCACCAGGTTGGGTTGATAAGCTGCAAAACAGGGGGTCATTTGAGTGATAGCACCTGACAGAAATTGGGGAGTCAAAATGCCTCCAAATGACTAAAGATCTTTTTTGATGCCTCTCTTCGACAGGAGGAAAGGACTCAGTGATCCATAATGGCCCACTTTTGCCATCAGCAAAAGGAGCCATCGACGATGTGAAATCCTCCCTCATCAGCATTATTTTGAAAATCATCTTGAAGACTTCGTCATTTGGAGAAGTCTTGTCGATCGGGGTCAGTGGCAGGTAGCATGGCCATAGCGCCCAACTTCTGTCTTGAGAGATTGAAACCTTCTTCTGTCGAAAAGGCCTCACATCAGCAGAAAAAGTGGCATTTAGCCACAGTTGCAAAAGCCAGAAGGGTCCATGCACCAGCACGCTCTTCTTCTTTGGATTTTTGGGGTCGAAATTTTTTATTTGGCCGACCACGTCGGTCATAGAGGAGTACAATGAGGCCAGGATTAATTGGCCTAAAGCAACATTCTTACCTCTATGCAAAGCCGCAGCCAGATGAGCAAATTTCTTGGCTATCTGCATCGACCTCAAGCAAAAGACGAAGCGAGATAGCTAGAGAGTTAGGAAAGCAACATGTTCTTCATCAGAAACTTGTTCAGTTTCGCAGTGGTGATGTTGAATAAACTTGTTGTAAGTTGGATGTTCTAATTCGCCAACGTCGAATTTAATAGGGATAACCTCATGGTCGGTGTGGTTGAACACGATCCCAGTAGGTTTTACACCTGTTAAAGCAGCTACATCTAGTAGCGTAGGGGTAATCATGCCACACCTTGTGTGGAAAGTATTAGTGGATCCTTCCCAAAAGTACAAGGCAGCTAGTAACATGCCTCTTGAGTAAGGCGTGCCGACATGAGCAAGTTGCAACAGGTCATAGATGCCCATTGCCTTCCACTATTGGACCTTATGTTGCTCCAATCTATCCATCCAGGCCCCAAACCTAGGGCAATATAAGGGAGGAGCAGTACGGAAGTTCTTGTCAAAAAACTGTAACGAAATAGGGTTTGTTGAGGTGATTAGGGGGGAACTACGCTGGCTGGTGGGGAAAAAAGCACCCTCATCATCTACGTGTATTTCTAAAGGGACATCTGAAGGTAATGGCCCTAAAAAAGCATAAGGTTCGTCATCCAGTCTAAAGGGAATAAGTACCTGAGATTGCCATATTTTGGTTTTCTCCTCAGAAAGCGGTGGCTCCAGGATGGAAGGCTTGCCATCAACATGGCAGAGTTGGAGACTAGCGGCGGGAGCTGTGACAACAAATTCTTGGTCTGCCATTGCAGAAGTTGAAGAGGTTGAAAAGGGGTTGAAGATTCTTGATGAAAGCGGAGAAAGAAGTTGAAAAAACCCTAAAAATCGTTGTTCTTTAGGTTTGAAATGCTAAACTGGAAACTTTGAACGGTTAAAAACGAAGGACTCAGGTGATTAGGGTTTGTTACAATTGTTCGTAGTTGTCTGGTTCGGAGATTAGGAACGGAGAAGATGGAGTTTGTTCTGGGTTTTGCTGTTTAGAGAGTGAAGGCGCAGAAGAAAAAAATTAAGAAAGAAGAAGAATGGCTATTTATAGGCGTGGGAATGAGAAAAATGAAAAGGCAAAGGGAATCGTGGAATTTCCCTAGGGTTTCAATCGTGTCCGTCGAAGGACACGTTGTAATACGGCGAACTGACTTTGAGATTTTTGTATCGCAAATATGCGGATAGCAAGAGTCGCCACCGACTTTTCTTTTATCCAATTAAGGGAAGGTGAAAAGAACAGGAAAAGACCTTCTTTAGATTCTGAGTAAGGGAGAAGGTTATGAAAAGGGAAGGTATTAGCACCCCTTTCCATCCGTAGTTATCTACGGGCTCTTAGTTGCTCTTAGATCACTTTAAAATTGTGCTTTCTGTGTGTTTGACAAAAAATGTTTTGAAAAGGAATTTCGCTTTGAATTTGTAATGATTCATGTAGGAATGTATACAAAGTGTTCGGAAATGTTTCGTTTTGAAAAGAGTTTGAACTTTGACAAAAGTGTGTGGTGTGAAAAGTATTTTGTTTGAGCAAGCAACTAAAAGTCTTATTACCTACTCAGAATTGGTCGTTTTCGTGTTGTTTTACGTTGCTTTAGAATAGCGCTATCCGTATCATTAGTTGATAGGTAACTCTATTCGTTGGATGTAAGCGGGACATTCGAAGGGACACCGGATGGTCATAGAAGGCAACTTGTAAGAAGTATCCTAGCACATTCGAAGGGACTATCATCATTTTTCGTAGGCGACAATCAAGGGTCAAGATCATGTATTCGTAGGCGACATCGTGGGTCTATGATCTTTGTATCGAAGGGACTATGATGATTTGTTTTGAAGGCAACGGTGCTAGGATACCTCTACGTTCGAGGGACTTGACCATTTGTTCAAAAGGCAACGAGAGAGAATTACCCTAAGGGGTGTATGTGTGAAAAGAGTGTGTTGATTTCAGGTATTTTATCTTGGAGTTATGAGTGATCTATGTCCAATTTTATCTTGCCAAACACGCCTAATTACTAGCAGTTTATAGGGTGCGGAAAGTAAATTGCTGAAATGTAAAGTGCGGAAAGTAAATGTCCTACGCTATTACATGGCTTTGGGGCAGATACACAATGAGAGTGCGGAAAAAAAAGTCCTAATTAAACTATTACATCGCATAGGCAATTACATAATTGAAAAGAAAAGCAAGAAAAATTGTCGGAAGCGGTATAACCTGTGAACACATACAAAATCGGAAAATACGAGAAAATTGCATAAGAAGAAAATGTTAGTAAAAATAAGTATTTTTGAATGAGAAAAAAGGTTTTGTGTTAGTAATGACATTAATATGATAAAATAATTTTTTGGTAATTTTTGGAGTTGATTTAATAATTTAAAAACAATTAAAAGTCATTTAAATGATTAATTAGAAATTAAATTAAATATGCATGCAAAAATAATAATTTTTATATTAAAAATTAAATAAACATTTTTCTGATGATTATGCAAAAAATAAATATTTTTGGTGTTTTTTAGATGCATGATAAAATTATTGAAGATAAAATAAATTAACATGAAAATATTAAAAGAAAATAAGAAAAATAAGAAAAATATGAAAAAATAGAGTTAGTTTTGCAAAAGAGAAAAAAGAGAATGGACATGCCAGGGATCGAACTGGTGTCCTTGGAGAGAATCTGCATATACACGCGCCTTTACCACTGAGCCAGAGTGCACTTCGTGTCATAAAAATACAAACAATTGTTTTTAAAGGAATACGTGTCATGGACTTTTGAATTCAACACACAGTCAGCAAGTGGACCCCAGGTGGAACGAAGGAACGAATCAGAAGCCTCGAACGCCCACACATGTCTCGCCGGATTCAACCAGGTCAACGACACCGGAGCCCTAGCTCCGGTCGTCTTTTCCGGTGAGTATCAACCTGAAAAACCTGCAAAACGCATCATTCAAAGCATAACAAAAGCCCAGATCGACTAAATCGACCCTTGCGAGCACGATGGTGCCATTCTTTTTCCTTGAAACGGCCTGGAACTCGTGTTTCGAAACTCACAGCTCTAAAAACCCTAGCAATGGTATTCTGAGATTTCTACGTGGAAATTTACATGTGATGAATCAAACACACTCTAATGAATGTCCTGGACTCAAATAAACACATGCAAATGATTAGTAATGCATGGAATATAGAAATCGAAATTGAGAAAAGTAACAAACCGGTGAGAGCTAGATGGCTCGATTCTGAGTGATTTGGCTTCGAGTAAGAGTTGGTTTTGATTGCTGGGATATCAAGGAACACAATGGAAGGCTTAGAACTCCTTGAAACTTGCTGCAAATTGAAATTCGATTTTTTGCAACTTTGAGAAACATTTGAGCAAAGTAAGGGTTGTTGTAGGGGCTAGGGTTTCGTCCCTTGTGATGTGCAATAGGCTGAGTATTTATAGAGTGAAGAGTGAGTGCAAAAAGAGTGAAAAAAGATATGGTATTCAATGTAAAATTAATTCCTTTCAAATAAAATCAAATTTTGAGAAAATTTGATTTTCTCTTTCATATGCAAGCTAGCACGAATTTGGCAAGTTGTGTGGGCTATCTTGGACCTCAAGTTTGATAAAAATCCAATCCATTTGAAAATATATCTTGTTTTCATATTTGATATAATTTAAATTTGAATTAAATGGTTTTAAATTCAAAAATAAATCAATAAAATAGAATGTGGTCATGGCAAGGCATCAATAGGTCACAAATAATATTATGATCAAGTTTGGATCATAAAATTATAGGCCCATTCGGAAAAAATTGGATTTTGACAAATATCTCTCTTTGTGCAATTGTCCAAAAATGTCCAACTTGTACAAGGTGTATTTTGCTCAATTTTCCATATTTGTGAGTGTTCTTCGACTTTTTGGAAATCTCTATGTGTCCTCTAACCAACCTCTTTGGTTTTATCTCAATTGGAGTTTCCATGCTCAATAAATCTTCAGAACAAAAAGTTGACTTTTTGTTGACTTTGAAAAGGACCTGTAATGTTTTGACCCATACCTTCCAAATGAAGCATTTTTTGAACATTCTTGTGAGACATGAAGTTGTAGAGAATTGAATTTCCTTCAAAATGAGAGGTGGTGGAAAGATTTTTGAGAAAGTATGAAGGAGTTATGCTCGGTCAAAGTTCAGTTGACTTTTCATTGAAAAACCCTAATTTGGAAAGTTTGACTTTTGAGCAAATCTTGAGTTTTCTTGATGAATCATGATCAACCCTTGATCAAATTATGAATGTAACTTCAAAATGAGGATGTTGACCAAAAATCATGAAGTTTGACTATATGTTGACTATAGTTGACTTTTTGTCCAATACAATTGATTTTCAACCATCTGAGCAATTGTTTGAGGAAATTTGGCTTGCGAGGCCTGAAACTTGACATGGAGAATCTTTGAAGCATATGAGGAGGCATGATGACAATTGGAGATGTTGGAAGTCCATCTTGATCTGAGAATTGCCAAACCCTAGTTTGGGTTGATTGTCTAGGAGAGGGTTTGTCTGATCAACCTTTGAGGAATCCTTGAGTATGGATGTATGAAATGTCTTAAGAAGTAGGAGGGTAAATTTTGGGGTATGACAGCTTCCCCTGTTCAATCTTCTTGTACTGGAAGGGTTAGATTGGCATGCTCGCCTTTCGTGACCTGGAGGTAGAAGATGATTGAACACTCGAGTACACCTGAAAATTTGCACTCGTTGTTGACTGATGATGCGGGAATGGGCTTACAGATGCCATTTGGAGAAGGTGGAGACTTCGCTGGGGAATGAGTCGTACGCTAGACTCGAGATTGTTGTCTGGATAGGAGAACTGTCGGAGATGGGCTTAAGATGCCATCTGGAAAGATCGATGCTGGGGAGTGAGCCGTACGCTAGGCTCTCTAAATGTTTCTGAAAGTGACAGGAGCATGGAGATGGGCTTAAGATGCCATCCGGAGGGAGTCGTACGTTAGACTTCGTGCTCATCTTTGAATGAAGTTATTGGTTTGTATTGGTTTTTTAACCAAATATGCAGCATTCTAAAAGTGGAGAAATGTTGACAAGTAGTCGGAGATGGGCTTAAGATGCCATCCAAGGCAACTGAGTCGTACGCTAGACTCTGTAGTTGCTGTTGATAATAAGAGAGAGTCATAATACATCTTCGTGCTGATTACTCTGAGGGGATAGTTGTTGGTAAACATGTGGATAGCTTCCCTGTTGTGCTACGGGTATTGATCCAATGCCTGTTATCGGAGGATAACTTGTGATCATTCAGATAGTTTTCCCGTCTGGCTGCGGGTATTAATTCTGGATCTTGTTTTCGGAGGACAACTAGGGCGGTCGTTCAGATAGTTTTCCCGTTTGGCTTCGGGCATTAATCCTGGACCAGTTGTCGGAGGACAACTAGGGCGGTCGTTCAGATAGTTTTCCCGTCTGGCTTCGGGCATTAATCCTGGACCTGTTTGTTTTAGAAGTGATTTTCACCTGTTTTTTGGGAAAAACAAAAGAAACTTTGATAGAATATTGTTAGTCTTATGTAGATTATGATGCATGACAATGTGTATGAATGACATATGCACAAATTATGACTTTTTATGAGTAATGTATGAATGATAGATGTTGTGGTATTTCAAAACATATCTATCTTGAAGAAAATGCGGACGTTCTGCTTGGGGATTTCTGGCTTCTGTTTGGGGACGAAGCGGATGAAAACCCTGAGAAGAAAAATAACTTCGATTCCTCCGATGTACTATCTGACCAAGTCTTGAGCCTAGATATTGTTGAGGATGGTAGAGACCAAGAAACGTGTTGCTGAGGATCTTGTGTATAGACCCTGCTGGGGACAAGTTAGGAGGCGCTCTACTGGGGATCTTGTTTTTAGATCCTGCTGGAGATCATTTGATAGTTACTGGAGACCGGGTTAGAAGGATCTGGAACCCGCCAAAATCTCGGTTGGGGAATAAAAGATGTAGGTTTCCTCCGATGCACTATCTGACCATGTTTCAAGTCTGGATACTGCTGCTGTCGGGGAGGTGATGATTGCTGGGAGATATCTTGCTGGGGATACCTCTGCTGGTGATGAATCGTTACCGCTTGGAGACTGATGTAACATGGCTTAGTTGAGTGGAATCACTGCTCGGGGATTAACGCGATGAAGCCTGGAATGTCTGGACTCAGTGGAGGAAAATGCGTACTCCATTGGGGAAATTTTGTGATGAGTGACATCTCTGTGGGGATTGTACTCTGCAGGGGAATGTATTGGTGACTTTCGTCGTCATCTCAATTCCTAGAGCCTGTAGTAATTATCCTTGTATGTTCACTTTTCGCACGTTTGTGAATATATTCTTATTGTCAAATGCATATAATCATTCAAAACAAACGTTGGACTTTATGCAAGTAACAATAGCAAAAATTGTAAAGAGAAAGAACTCGTATTTATTTGAAATGTGGCGTATGGCCAAGTAGTTTGTACACAAAGAAAGTAAAAAGCTATGAGGAAACAATCTCGTTAAGTTCCAACTATGCTAGTACTCATATATTTCGACTATCTCATCTCCTTGCTGTCAGTAGAAAGTGAGTGAATTGATCTTCGCCATTTGAATCTTGAATGCTGATAGTAGTCTGGAAGTAGGTGATATGGACGAGACATAATCGTACGCTTAAATCCCTAACTTTTGCCTAGACCGCCCTTTCGGGTTTTCAGTCTACCGGGATACCCTTTTTTGCCCAAGCCGCCTTTTCAGGTTTTCGACTTGTCGGGTGTACATATTTTGTATATATATCCTTAACTTTTGCCCGAACCCTTTTGGTTCGCCAGGATGCCCTTATTTTTGCCTAGGTCAGTCGACCTAGCGGGTCTCTTTTATGCGTAGTATTTTTTGACTATGTCTGCGTTCACATGGTGTGGGAAGTCCTCACCATCCATGGTGCTAAGTATCATAGCTCCGCCGGAAAATACTGTCTTGACTACAAATGGTCCCTCATAAGTGGGAGTCCATTTGCCCCTGGGATCACCTTGTGGAAGAATGATGCGCTTGACTACTAGGTCACCGACTTGGTAGACTCGATGCTTGACCTTCTTGTTGAATGCTCTGATCATTCGTTTCTGATAGATCTGTCTATGGCAGATGGATGCGAGTCGTTTCTCATCAATCAAATTAATCTGGTCAAGGCGAGTCTGGACCCAATCGTCTTCACTTAGCTTTGCGTCCTGGAGGACTCTGGTTGAGGGTATCTGAACCTCGATTGGTAGGACTGCTTCCATACCGTATACAAGAGAGAAGGGGGTTGCCCCTGTTGATGTTCGTACTGTAGTGCGATAACCATGAAGAGCAAATGGTAACATCTCATTCCAATCTTTGTAAGTCACTGTCATTTTCTATATAATCTTCTTAATGTTCTTGTTGGCGGCTTCTACTGCGCCATTCATCTTAGGCCGATAAGGAGAAGAATTATGATGTTTGATCTTGAACTGCGTGCAGAGTTCGGTGATCATCTTGTTGTTGAGATTAGAGCCATTATCTGTGATAATCCTTTCGGGAGCGCCATACCGACAGATAAGATTATGTTTGATGAATCGAGCCACAACATTCTTGATAACAGATGCGTACGAGGCTGCTTCCACCCATTTGGTGAAATAGTCAATTGCCACAAGGATGAAACGATGTCCGTTGGAAGCAGTGGGCTTGATTTCTCCGATCATGTCAATGCCCCACATTGAGAAATGCCAAGGAGCGGTCAGAACATTCAGCGGTACCGGAGGTACGTGCACTTTGTCTGCATAAATCTGGCATTTGTGACAAGATCGAGCATAGCGGTGACAGTCAGCTTCCATGGTGGACCAATAGTAACATGTTCTCAAAATCTTCTTAGCCATCGTATGTCCACTGGAGTGGGTACCAAATGCGCCTTCGTGTAATTCTTCCATAATTCGTTCCGCTGTTTTCCGGTCTACACAGCGGAGTAAGCACAAATTGTGATTGCGCTTGTATAAGATGTCGTTGTTGAGGAAGAATTTGGATGCAGACCTTCTCAAGAACTTCTTATCATTGACAGATGCCCCTGCGGGATATTCCTGAGTCTCAAGATACCTCTTCACGTCGTAGAACCAAGGTTTCTCTTCTGTATCAAGCTCACAACAATACGCTGGTTCGTCAAACTTTTTGATGATGATCTGGGGAGCCTCGTTGTCCCATCTGACTTTGAACATAGATGACATTGTAGCTAACGCGTCTGCCAACTGATTCTCTTCTCGTGGAATGTGATTGAAAGTGATCTCTTCAAAGTAGGGGGTCAAACTCAGAACATGCTCTTGATACGGAATGAGATTCGGATGCTTCGTATCCCACTCGCCCTTAATCTGACTGATCACTAAAGCTGAGTCTCCATACACTTGTAAGAACTTGATTCTTAAGTCAATAGCAGCTTTAATACCCAGGATGCACGCTTCGTATTCGCCCATGTTGTTCGTACAACTGAAGAAAAGTCTGGCGGTGAATGGCGTATGTCCGCCTATAGGAGATGTAATGATGGCGCCAATACCATTGCCAAGTGCGTTTGAGGCTCCATCAAAGACCATGGTCCATCAGGATCCTTGTTCAAGTCCTTCGTCCGGGCCTGGTTCTTCACAATCTATAACTAGTAAAACATCTTCGTTTGGAAATTCGAACTGCATAGACTGATAGTCATCTACGACTTGATGAGCCAAATGATCGGTTACTACACTTCTTTTGATCGCTTTCTGAGAAGTATACTGGATGTCATATTCGGTCAAGATCATCTGCCATCTTGCTATTCTTCCGGAGAGAGCTGGTTTCTCAAATATGTATTTTATCGGATCCATCTTGGAAATCAACCAGGTAGTGTGAGTCAACATATACTGTCTTAGTCGGCGAGCAGCCCAAGCCAAAGCGCTGCAAGTTTTCTCGAGCTGTGAGTATCTTGTTTCACAGTCGGTAAACTTTTTGCTAAGGTAGTATATTGCATACTCTTTTTGACCAGACTCGTCATGTTGCCCCAACACACACCCCATCGAGTTCTCTAACACTGTTAAGTACATGATAAGAGGTCTTCCTTCGGCGGGCGGCATCAGGATAGGAGGATTCTGTAGGTACTCCTTGATTTTTTTCAAAAGCAATCTGGCAATCGTCGTTCCATTCCACTACTTGATCTTTCTTCAACAGCTTGAATATTGGCTCGCAAGTAGCAGTTAGATGTGCAATGAATCTGGCAATGTAATTCAATCGACCCAAGAAACCTCTGACTTCCTTCTCGGTGCGGGGAGCTGGCATTTCTTGAATAGCTTTAACTTTGGCGGGGTCAACCTTAATACCTTTCCCATTGACAACAAACCCTAGGAGTTTTCCGGATCTGACTCCAAAGGTGCACTTGTTGGGATTAAGTCTCAGTCGTACTTCTTTAACCTATCAAACAATTTCCGTAGATGATCAAGATGTTCCTCTTCAGTCTGTGGTCGAGCTATCATATCGTCGACGTAGACCTCTATCTCGTCATGAATCATGTCATGAAATAATGTCACCATAGCACGCTGATAAGTGGCACCCGCGTTCTTCAGGTCCGAACGGCATAACCTTGTAGCAGAAAGTGCCCCACTGTGTAACAAAAGTAGTCTTCTCCATGTCTTCAGGAGCCATTTTGATCTGATTGTAACCGGAGAAACCATCCATGAAGGAGAAAACTTTATGTTGGGCGGTGTTGTCAACCAGAACATCAATATGAGGTAGTGGGAAATCGTCTTTCGGACTCGCTTTGTTCAGATCTCTGTAATCCACACACATTCGTACCTTGCCATCCTTCTTGGGCACAGGCACCACATTTGCAACCCATTGTGGATAGGAAGTAATAGCTAGGAAACCAGCGTTGAACTGCTTCATAACCTCGGCTTTGATTTTCTCTGGCATCTCAGGACACATGCGACGAACCTTCTGTTTCACTGGGAGAAAACCTTCTTTTGTCGGCAATCGGTGTACCACAATATCAATGTCTAAACCCGGCATGTCTTCGTATGACCAAGCAAAAACCTCGATGTAGTCTCGTAGCATCTGAACCAATCTCTCTTTGACACTGTTCTCAAGACCTGCTCCTATCTTGATCTCTTTTCTGTCTTCATCAGTACCCAAATTCACTACCTCAACCGGCTCTTTGTGTGGTTGTATAACTCGATCTTCTTGCTGTAGCAGTCTGACAAGTTCTCCTGGCACTTCACAATCTTCCTCACCTTCGTCTTCGGCTTGGTAGATCGGATTATCGAAGTCATATTTAGCAATAGCATAGCTGTTATCAACGAGATTCGGAGTGATTCTGTAGTGTATCACGTGGGTGTGTGTAAGAAACACATAGCCTTTTGAAGGGGTGATAAAGTAAAAGAAAGAGAACAACATTTAAATGTAAAATTCCAACGATTTTATTGAATGAAAATATGCAAATGACAGATAATAACCCTCACAAGCGAGCCATGATGCCCCGGGCAAGGCACTAGGCTTTAAAGTTTATTGTTCAAAGCATAGCAAATACGAAAAGCAAAACAAAAACAAGAGCAATTACTCCTGTCTAAAGGAGATTGGTATAACGTCTTCAGTCTTCCAATTGCTGAGTCCGTTGTCAGGAGTTGGGAAGATCCATTCGCTGATGTCGAACTCGCTGTCGTCGTCTTATATAGCATGGATTCCACTCTGGCTGATGCGGAAAGGAAGTTGGCCGGCACGTTCACGGTGTATCATCTTCTGACCTTTGATGGTGAAGCCTAAACCAGTCTTGTCAGATTTGAAAGGAAAATCAGGGAGTTGACCCCAAATAGTACTACCTCCTCCTTCAAATGCAGCTTGAGTATCCTTCAGTGATGTCATCCTAGGTGGAACTTGCGTAACTTCAGGAGTAACGGGAGAGTCAACAAGCATGAGTCTGGGGATTGTTTCGAAAGCTTGACATGGAGTCTCGAAGAATTCAGCTTCCATCTCAAGGTATCAGAATGACTGTAGATGACTGACCATATATTCTTCTTCACCACACATTGTAACAACCTTCCCCTTCACTGGGTACTTCAGCTTTTGATGCAAGGTAGAGGTAACAGCGCATGCCCCATGTATCCAAGGGCGTCCAAGTAGGCAAGAGTAAGCTGGAAGGATGTCCATGACAAAGAAAGTGGAATCAAAAGTTTGGGAACCGACTTTAATAGGCAAAATGAGCTCTCCAAGTATTGTTCGCTTAGAACCATCAAAAGCTCTCACAACTATGTCGCTGGGCTTCAAGACCAACCCTTCAACATCAAGTCGGTCGAAAGCAGTCTTTGGTAGGATATTCAGAGCAGAACCGGTATCTACCAAAACATGAGACAATGTAACGCCCTTGCATTCAACAGAGATGTGCAAGGCTTTGTTATGTTTCCTTTCGACAGGAGTCAAGTCAGCATCAGAGAAGCCTAGGCCGTTGTTGGCATCCAGGCTACCAATACAAACTTCAAATTGATCAGTAGTAGTGTCTTGCGGTACGTGAGCATTCTTCAGAAACTTCACCAAGGCTTTAGCATGAGCCTCAGAGCACAAGAGCAGAGCAAGCATGGAGATCTTGGACGGAGTCTGTCCCAACTGTTCCACAACATTATAGTCACTCTTCTTGATAATCTTCAGAATTTCCTCCATCTCTTGTTTGGAGGTGTCTTCAGCAACTTCCTTTGGTACTTCTGGCTGAGCAGGATGAGTCACTGGTTCTTTCCCTCTAGTCTCGGGAACTAGTTGAATAGCTGGAATATGAGCTGGAGTCGCAGTGTCTTTGGGAGGAGAGATCTCTGGAGAAAATACTCTTCCGGTTCTAGTCACCTTACTTGATCCGGTGATGTTGTCAATGTCAGGAATGGTAGCTTCAACTGTAAGGTCCTCAATGGTCAGAGGGTCTTTCTTGACGCTATGATAGTAAACATCAGCTCCATAATTCCAAGGGATAGCCTTGTCAGAGGAATATGGAACTGGTCTGGGAGAAGTAATGATGAGAGGTGCCACTCTAGGCACAGGATCAGCAGAGGAAATCCTTATAGTGTTAACATCAGCATAGTCTTCTGGGAAATCGTCACCCCATCCGGTTGCCTTAACATCTTCAATAGGAATCTTGTAGCTCTCAGGAACAGTGTACTTCACCATGTAATCATACTTTCCACTTGGCTGCCTCGAGGTATCCCATGCAGACGGTACAGCTTCATTCACATCTTCGATCTTTAGTTTCTTAGACATGTCTTCACACAGACTCTCCACAGGTGGTTTCAGGAATAGTATTTCACGGTTATCTATCATGCACTGAACACGTCTTCTCAACCAAGCACAACCATCAGGTGCAGATGGGCACCAACGGCAATTCTCTGGGCATCCTGGATTGACACCGGCTTGCAGCAAATTCTTCTTAACAGTCATCAGAGGAACGGTCAAGTCATCTATGTTGAAGACGTAAGTATCTTCCCCAACAGCATTGGTAGTCTTGTCATGGTTAGGCATAGGCGCGTTGATCATATTCGGAGTCTCAACAGGAGGATCAAACTCAATCTGCTTAGCTTCAATCATATCTTGAATCTTGTTCTTCAGAGCCCAACAATTGTCAGTGTCATGCCCTGGGCTGTTGGAGTGGTAAGCACACTTAGCATTAGGATTGTATCTCGGAGAGGAAGTGTTGACACTCTGAGGAGGATCCCTCAAAGTAATCAGCTCTGCTTTCAACATGTGTTGCAAAGCTTGCGACAACGGCATGTTGATCTTCGTAAATTGTCTTCGTGGCGCGTACTGGCTGCGCGCGTTGTCTCGCTGAGGTTGTGCTGATGTAGGATTGGAGATCACTACTGCCCCCACAGATTGAGCACGGTCGGTTTTGGCTCGGCTTTCCTGACCATACACAGCATTGGCTTCTTTCTTACCAACAAAAGATCTCTTCGCAGCATTTGAAGATGACTCTACCTGAATCTTCCCACTCTTGATACCAACTTCAATGCGCTCTCCTGTCAATATCAACTCGGTGAATCCGGCTGAAGAGTTTCCAATCAGATGATTGAAGAATGGGCCTGTCAGTGTTCCCATAAACATATCAACCAACTCCCTATTGGACAAGGGTGGTTGAACTCTGCCTGCTAGATCTCTCCATTTCTGAGCATACTCCTTGAACTTCTCATCACGACCCATAGACATGCTCTGTAGTTGCATGCGAGTGGGTGTCAAGACATGCCATCATACTTGGCAAAAGTTGTAACTTTGAACTAGGGAGGAATCACCACACCAGGGACAAGACTCAGATCATCAAAATTCAGCCCGGACATCTTCAGGTTTTCCACAACATTCAGACGGTCTTCAAGTTGCTTGTACTTGTCATCTTCATCAGAGTACTGGTCATTACCATAGCTATCTTCTCTATCTTTCTCAGGCTCACGCTGGCTGCCTTCTTCATTGCCTTTGACACTCCCCTCAGCCTTTACACTTCCTTCTGAGAGCTCTATACGGCTGACCACTTTAGGACCACCTTTGTAACGTCTACCCATGTTGAGAACACCAACGACCCTCTTCTTTATGTTGATGAGCTTCTTCAGATCTTCTTGGCCTTGGACCAAGCTGGTGAACATCTCCTGGAACTGAGCATTCTGAGCCTGGAGATCTTTGACAGTCTGTTCAAGAGCCATTTCCGCTAAAATAAATAGCGAGAAAATGAGAAAACCGATCTTCAATGTACCTGTTATGAGATGTTATGCCATGATATGCAATGTTTATGCAAATGCAATGCAATGTTTTCAAGGACCTTAGAGATTTAAATTTGTTAAACAAGCACGAACAAACATTTATTAGTTCTCTTTTTATTCTTTTTCTTTTTAAGTACAAAAGATAGTTCAAAACAATAAAAGCATAAAATCCTAGAGCTCTAAGTCTCCCATGGGCGTTTCCTCTTGGTGCCGAGGTAGGCGTTGATGTTTCGCTACTCGTGAAGTAGCTTTGTCAACTCTAGTACCTTCTTCTCGCTTGCATAGCACTGAGCTTCGAATGTATCCCTTTCTTCTTTAAGTTGAATCCAGGATCTCTTCAAGTCTTCAAATCAGTAGGCATGTCAGGATGGAGAACAGTATAGGGTTCGTCACCTATAGCAACAGGTTCCATAATTACTGGTAAAACAGGCGTGAATGGAATCATGAGGTTTTGAGCTCGAGCTCTCACCCATTTGAGGTAAGGTTCCCAAGGAATGGAGTTCTGGTGCCCCAAAGTCTTGGTATCAGTCTTCTTTACCATGCCCCAAGCGTGTATGAACCTTCGTCGGTAATTCTGGAGATCATGGTTGTAGTCGAACACAACATCTTGGAGAAGCATATCATGTGGACCATCTCTTCGAGCAAAACCAAACTGATGTAGAGCTAGAGAAGGGTTGTAAGTAATACCTCCCCTTATGCCAAGTAGTGGTACATTAGGGAATTCTCCACAACGCTCAATGAATGTGAAGTCCTTTTGAGAGAAAAGACTCCAACGGATATTTGAATGAGAGAGTGACATTAACCTTTGAGACCACTTCAATCTTTGTTCGTTCTTCAAAACTGATGGAGGAAGGTGCGAAATAAACCACCTGGAAAGTAACGGTATGCAACACATGAGAGTTCCTTGTCTTTTGATAGTACGAGTGTGGAGAGAATGTAGGATGTTTCCAAGTAAAGTAGGCACAGGATTGCGGGTAAGAAACAACTTGATGGTGTTGACATCTATGAATTGATCCGAGTTAGGGAATAGAACCAAACCATAGATTAGCAAGGCCATGATGTCTTCAAATGCATGGAAACTCATAACTTTGAGGAATTCTCGGGCTTTCTTAATTAGGAACTTGGCAAGTAAACCCTTAACTCCACTTCTAGTTTCCCAATTGGCTTCGATGTCTGAGCGCTTTAGGTGTAAGGCTGATGCAATGTCTTCGTACCTAGGAACCTTTTCTAGACCGGTGAAGGGCATTTGATCAAGAATAGGTATCCCAAGTAGCTTAGAGAACTCTTCCAAGGCAGGAACTAACTGATAATCTGGGAATGTAAAGCAATGGTGTTTCGGATCGAAGAACTGGAATAGGACATGCATCATATCTTCTTCAAAACCGGAGATAACCATGTCTTTTGATGAACTGAGCATGATCGGGAATTTCTGAAACCAATTCTTTGAGCTGAGATGGTATACCCATGAAGTTGATTCGGATAGTCTTTCTAGAAGCCATAATACCTAAAAAACAGAGCAAAGATAAATCCCTAGGTCCTTGAAATAGTTAGAGATGATATGCAATGCGATGATGTCATGATGTCATGTTTAGCACACACAAACAATTCACACAATGAGCCTAGGTTTAAGGCTTGCATGAGGTATAGGTGATTACCCTACCAAAAGTTTGAGTTGGTTCATCCTGTCCTATAATAGTAACCGGGTTCTAGGAATCTCATATCATTGATCTTTCTCGTAGGCGTTTATTTCAATATGACTACCAAGTGGTCGACCGAAAATATCCCAAAAGTCTTATCTTAATGAGTGTAGCATCGAGTATCAGCCAACCTCGGTCTACACCAAAGTCGGGCATCTCACTACCTTCTAATGGCCAAGATGGGTCAATTAAGGTTCTAAAAGTTTAGTTAGTGCTGATGACACCACGCAGAAGCCAAATACTATCCTCAACTTGGAAATTAAGAGTATCAGGACATCCAAAGTGTTACACTAACGTAGCCATCATGTTGACCGTTTTGATATACGTCTAACGGTCACGACGGTTTATTTCTACTTACCTAAAAGGAAACCCGGATCCGGGTATAGGATCCCCCACAAATATAATACCCAAGCAACCCTTAAAGATAAAGCAAACAAGTCAAACAAAAAGCAGTAGAAGTGATCTAGAAATCCCTAAGGTATTCTCTCTTTAGGGTGTCTCCCCGGCAGAGTCGCCAGTTCTGTAATACGGTGAACTGACTTTGAGATTTTTGTATCGCAAATGTGCGGATAGCAAGAGTCGCCACCGACTTTTCTTTTATCCAATTAAGGGAAGGTGAAAAGAACAGGAAAAGACCTTCTTTAGATTCTGAGTAAGGGAGAAGGTTATGAAAAGGGAAGGTATTAGCACCCCTTTCCATCCGTAGTTATCTACGGGCTCTTAGTTGCTCTTAGATCACTTTAAAATTGTGCTTTCTGTGTGTTTGACAAAAAATGTTTTGAAAAGGAATTTCGCTTTGAATTTGTAATGATTCATGTAGGAATGTATACAAAGTGTTCGGAAATGTTTCGTTTTGAAAAGAGTTTGAACTTTGACAAAAGTGTGTGGTGTGAAAAGTATTTTGTTTGAGCAAGCAACTAAAAGTCTTATTACCTACTCAGAATTGGTCGTTTTCGTGTTGTTTTACGTTGCTTTAGAATAGCGCTATCCGTATCATTAGTTGATAGGTAACTCTATTCGTTGGATGTAAGCGGGACATTCGAAGGGACACCGGATGGTCATAGAAGGCAACTTGTAAGAAGTATCCTAGCACATTCGAAGGGACTATCATCATTTTTCGTAGGCGACAATCAAGGGTCAAGATCATGTATTCGTAGGCGACATCGTGGGTCTATGATCTTTGTATCGAAGGGACTATGATGATTTGTTTTGAAGGCAACGGTGCTAGGATACCTCTACGTTCGAGGGACTTGACCATTTGTTCAAAAGGCAACGAGAGAGAATTACCCTACGGGGGGGGGGGTATGTGTGAAAAGAGTGTGTTGATTTCAGGTATTTTATCTTGGAGTTATGAGTGATCTATGTCCAATTTTATCTTGCCATACACGCCTAATTACTAGCAGTTTATAGGGTGCAGAAAGTAAATTGCGGAAATGTAAAGTGCGGAAAGTAAATGTCCTACGCTATTACATGGCTTTGGGGCAGATACACAATGAGAGTGCGGAAAATAAAAGTCCTAATTAAACTATTACATCGCATAGGCAATTACATAATTCAAAAGAAAAGCAAGAAAAATTGTCTGAAGCGGTATAACCTGTGAACAGATACAAAATCGGAAAATACGAGAAAATTGCATAAGAAGAAAATGTTAGTAAAAATAAGTACTTTTGAATGAGAAAAAAGGTTTTGTGTTAGTAATGACATTAATATGATAAAATAATTTTTTGGTAATTTTTGGAGTTGATTTAATAATTTAAAAACAATTAAAAGTCATTTAAATGATTAATTAGAAATTAAATTAAATATGCATGCAAAAATAATAATTTTTATATTAAAAATTAAATAAACATTTTTCTGATGATTATGCAAAAAATAAATATTTTTGGTGTTTTTTAGATGCATGATAAAATTATTGAAGATAAAATAAATTAACATGAAAATATTAAAAGAAAATAAGAAAAATATGAAAAAATAGAGTTAGTTTTGCAAAAGAGAAAAAAGCGAATGGACATGCCAGGGATCGAACTGGTGTCCTTGGAGAGAATCTGCATATACACGCGCCTTTACCACTGAGCCAGAGTGCACTTCGTGTCATGAAAATACAAACAATTGTTTTTAAAGGAATATGTGTCATGGAATTTTGAATTCAACACACAGTCAGCAAGTGGACCCCAGGTGGAACGAAGGAACGAATCAGAAGCCTCGAACGCACCACACATGTCTCGTCGGATTCAACCAGGTCAACGACGCCGGAGCCCTAGCTCCGATCGTCTTCTCCGGTGAGTATCAACCTGAAAAACCTGCAAAATGCATCATTCAAAGCATAACAAAAGCCCAGATCGACTAAATCGACCCTTGCGAGCACGATGGTGTCATTCTTTTTCCTTGAAACGGCCTGGAACTCGTGTTTCGAAACTCACAGCTCTAAAAACCCTAGCAATGGTATTCTGAGATTTCTACGTGGAAATTTACATGTGATGCATCAAACACACTCTAATGAATGTCCTGGACTCAAATAAACACATGAAAACGATTAGCAATGCATGGAATACAGAAATCGAAATTGAGAAAAGTAGCAAACCGGTGAGAGCTAGATGGCTCGATTCTGAGTGATTTGGCTTCGAGTAAGAGTTGGTTTTGATTGCTGGGATATCAAGGAACACAATGGAAGGCTTAGAACTCCTTGAAACTTGCTGCAAATTGAAGTTCGATTTTTTGCAACTTTGAGAAAAATTTGAGCAAAGTAAGGGTTGTTGTAGGGGCTATGGTTTCATCCCTTGTGATGTGCAATAGGCTGAGTATTTATAGAGTGGAGAGTGAGTGCAAAGAGAGTGAAAAAAGATATGGCATTCAATGTAAAATTAATTCCTTTCAAATAAAATCAAATTTTGAGAAAATTTGATTTTCTCTTCCATATGCAAGCTAGCACGAATTTGGCAAGTTGTGTGGGCTATCTTGGACCTCAAGTTTGATAAAAATCCAATCCATTTGAAAATATATCTTGTTTTCATATTTTATATAATTTAAATTTGAATTAAATGGTTTTAAATTCAAAAATAAATCAATAAAATAGAATGTGATCATGGCAAGGCATCAATAGGTCACAAATAATATTATGATCAAGTTTGGATCATAAAATTATAGGCCCATTCGGAAAAAATTGGATTTTGACAAATATCTCTCTTTGTGCAATTGTCCAAAAATGCCTAACTTGTACAAGGTGTATTTTGCTCAATTTTCCATATTTTTGAGTGTTCTTGGACTCTTTGGAAAGCTCTAAGTGTCCTCTAACCAACCTCTTTAGTTTCATCTCAATTGGAGTTTCCATGCTCAATAAATCTTCAGAACAAAAAGTTGACTTTTTGTTGACTTTGAAAAGGACCTGTAATGTTTTGACCCATACCTTCCAAATGAAGCATTTTTTGAACATTCTTGTGAGACATGAAGTTGTAGAGAATTGAATTTCCTTCAAAATGAGAGGTGGTGGAAAAATTTCTGAGAAATTATGAAGGAGTTATGCTCGGTCAAAGTTCAGTTGACTTTTCACTAAAAAACCCTAATTTGGAAAGTTTGACTTTTGAGCAAATCTTGAGTTTTCTTGATGAATCATGATCAACCCTTGATCAAATGATGAATGTAACTTCAAAATGAGGATGTTGACCAAAAATCATGAAGTTTGACTGTATGTTGACCACAGTTGACTTTTGTCCAATACAACTGATTTTCAACCATCTGAGCAATTGTCTGAGGAAATTTGGCTTGTGAGGCCTGAAAGTTGACATGGAGAATCTTTGAAGCATATGAGGAGGCATGATGACCATTGGAGATGTTGTAAGTCCATCTTAATCTGAGAATTTCCAAACCCTAGTTTGGGTTGATTGTCTAGGAGAGGGTTTGTCTGATCAACCTTTGAGGAATCCTTGAGTATGGATGTATGAAATGTCTTAAGAAGTAGGAGGGCAAATTTTGGGGTATGACACACGTGTAGGAGGATTAAGTGTCTAGTGTAGTGGGGCCATGCCGGATACCTAGGCCATGATGACTAAACATTAAATGCTCCCACGTCTCGAGGAATGGAAATGCACGTTTTCATGATTACATGATGTCATGAAAAGACATGAGCAGTGAGCTGTTAGCACTAAGGTAGCAGAAACGGCTAAACCGATGCAAGGTGAAACTTCAAAGATACCATTGTCTCATGTTCGACAGCGTCAAGAAATCGAAAAATGGTATCTCTTGGGGGCATTTTGTTAGCTGAAATTTTGTAAAGTGAATTAAGGGCATGGTTCCGAGGCAAAGGTTCCTACAGCTTAAGGACCAATCTTAGGTGGAGGTAGCTTCTAGAGACATTTTAACAAAGCTGAGTCAGAAGCTCCAGAAGAAATACTTTATAGTTGGGAATTTGGCTCAGAAGGCCAAGCTATGTCGACCAGAGTAAAACAGCGTTAAAAACAAGACCATGTCAACACATTATATGATGGTCGAATCGACAGAGATTTGAGTCGAATGAGGACACTAGTCGAAGTGTTGTTGTTGTCGAAGTGCTTCGCTAGTGGACTTAGGAAATTTTGTTGTTCCTCAAGGGAGTAGACAGACTCTGAAGGCAGTTTCTTTTGAAGACACAAAGCGGGAAAGAGTCAAAAATAAAGAGATCGTGGGTAGTTGCCTCAGAAGTTCGTGGGATATAAGTTTTAAATGGATGACAAAATGTGGGCAGAAGTTGCTTCTGAAGATTGGATCTCATCCATTGATTAGTTTTAGCAGTTATTTTGTAATTAGTAAAAATAAGTTAGAATGTTAGGAATTTTGTGTGTTCATTTGTACTCTCAAATTATTTGCTAACACTCTGCTCAATTCCGCGCTAAAGGAAAAAAGAGTAACGCAAGCTTTGATGTACGTGAATCACCACACTTTTATTTCAATGCAATTATTTTACGTTTATCTTTGTCTTTACTACTTTTCATTTACTTCTGTACATTTGCTTGTTGGTCACGAGTCACCAATAGCCTTATTTACCAGAACATTTTAACGTAAACTGTTGGTCACGAGTCACCAATAGTCAGAATCCTTCTTGTGTGGAAAGCCATTACACTATTTCCCTAGCTCTGGAAACCATTTCTGGGCCAAGGTCAGTTTCATTTACCAAAGTAGTGTAATTCACCAGAAATCTTAGCACGTGTCTTGAGATCAACTGGTCGATCTCGCTAGTAACCCTTAATTTTAGGACTTAGGGAGGACCAGCGATTGTTTACCATTTTCCACAGTAAACAATTAGTAAATTCAACTTTGAACTCTTTGATTTCTGAATTCTAGCTCAAATATTGCTTGGCCATCCTGTTTCTGCACTTATGAGGATCATAAACCCTCAATCAATTGTTTGAATTGGTGCATATACACGATTTCACAATAAAAATTCAGAGTTAGGGTTCTTAATGTTCTTGCAAAATTAATCACCCTACACTAAAAATAAATATAATTAATTGCCACCATCATGTTCCCGGTGAAAATCCGAGCAAGATTGATGTTTGGATCATGCAATTTCATTAAGAAACAAGAGAGATACGAATTAGAATCTGGAGGTCAAAGACGAAGTTGCTACGCGCATTCTCTGATTTCTGGAAAATTCAAATTCTCAGTTTATCCTATATTTATTTGTTGTTGTGTCATAACCGGATGTAACAGCCACCCCAGTGGCAAGCCGGCACGCCTTAAGTCTCTTGCGTCGCCTCAAGGCCCAGGGTTCGAATCCCCCTGGGACCTTTTTTTTAATAAAAAGCTCATCCCTTCAAAAGCATCAGCTTCTAACGCTCACTCCTTCAGAAGCAGCAACTTCTGACTCTCACTCCTTCAGAAGCACTTCTGACGCTCACTTCTTTAGAAGCATCAGCTTCTGATTCCCTTCAGAAGCATCAGCTTCTGACTCCCTTAGAAGCATCAGCTTCTGACTTCCTTCAGAAGCATCAGCTTCTGACTTCCTTCAGAATTTCAGCTTCTGACTCCCTTTAGAATTTCAGCTTCTGCTTCCTTCAGAACCTCAACTTCTGACTCACTTCAAAACATCAGCCTCTGACCCTTTTCTTCAAAACTTCATTTTTACTCATTTTCAAATATTTTTAAAAACTTCTTTAAAACAAGGTGATTAAATGACAAGTTAAGCAATTGGCTCAGTGGTAAAACTTTTCACTTCTAAGCCAAGGATCCTAGGTTCAAACCTCCGTAGGACCAAAACCTTCTTTTTATCACTAATTTTCTTAAGTTTTTTTAACAAACTTCAACATTTTCAAAAACCAGTCAAAACTTCTCATTTTGAGATGATTTTTTGCACATTTGTCATTTAATATACCTATTTTATGATTATGTCAAAAAAATCCAAAAATATTTTCTTTTTGATTATATTTTAATTAGGTTAAAAAATGAGACATTTTAAGTATTTTTAATACTTTTCAAAAACGTTTTCTTTCCAATTTTCAAACCTAATCTTTTTTCAAAAAAACTTCTTGCGAATATCCTTCACTTTCCAAAATCATTTTCAAAACCTTTCAATAAACTTATGCACCTTTTCCCATGATCGATTCGATTTGAAGATAAATCGAACCAGGTTTTTCCTCGAATTTCTTTCAAATTGATCATGGGCCTCCCTCACGGTGTAAGTCTCAACCCTCCTATATACATATTTATTTCCTTGTACATATCCACCCTTTCGTGTACATATTCATTTCCTTGCACATATTCAATCATCATTGTAAATATTCGAGCATAACAAAATTCGGTCGTTTGTTTTCATCCGCTTGTTTATACACCGATTCTATTGGTATTAAAAGGAGCATTATTCCCGATGAAACTGCTCTTAAACCAATGGGTCTCCCTTAAGGTGTAAGTCCCAACCCTTTGTATATATTCAAGTTACACTTGCTTTAATTTCTTGTCTTATACACTTGTTTATATATTTCCTTCATAAACTCTTGTGAATACACATCACACACTCGTTCGTATAACTATTCAATTATAACATAACAAGTAGTCTAACAATTAGGTTCCCTTTAGCCTCCTCTTAGGCTTCGTATAAGACAAATCATTTGTTGAGTTTAGCCTCCGCTTAGGCTTCATATAAGACAACTCCCCTGCTGAGTTAGCCTCCTCTTGGGCTTCGTTCAAAAGAACTCCTACGTTGAGTTTAGCCTTCTCTTGGGCATCAAACAAGAAAGAGACCTGGAAATCTCTTAACAGCCTCCTATTGGGCTTCCAATACAACGAATCACCCGCGCTAGGATAGAACCCTGAGAGTATGATTTCATCACTCTTGAATCCTAAGAGGATGGTTTCTCGGTGAAACCACTCTTAAAGCCAAAACCAGCCATACCCTATAGCTTCCTCTTGAGCTTCATACAATGACCCTCGAAATGCCTCCTCTTGGGCTCAAATTGCAAGGACCCTCGATGACCCACAGAATGCCTCCTCTTGGGCTTACAATACAAGGACCCACGGGCTTCTTAAAAGCATCCCCCTAATGCATAATCAATTTCTCCTAGAGATTTAGAAATTTATCCTTTCTATGGAAGAAGTATCTCATCTATAACATCACATACAAATCAAACACTTTTCGAACACTTTTTCAAACAAAACATATTTTCATTGTAAGTGGTAATGCTTGTACACTCAAGCAAAATGCCTAAGACTTACGATGAAAGATTCAATCAATCAACCCTTCAAAAATGTATGTGATGAAATAGATTAGGTACATTTTTCATTAAGATGACATTTGTCTTTGTCTCTTAATAGCACCCTTTTCTTCCACTAGCATAAGTGGGAACTACGATTGCTCTGACATTCTCAACCTCCCTTTGAGAATAGGTAGGCACAAGGTCTCATCCTTGGCGAGCATACTTCTTTCTCCCTCAAACCAAACAAAACCATAGCTCCCTTAGATCCGAGCTACAAATTCTCTGATTCCCACTAAGGGATATGTATGCAGAGGATCCCAATGATCTTTGCGAGTACAAGAATAACAAAACTTAGGACCCCACCTAACCTACCTTTCTTAAAACCCAAAGGAGAAACTTTCCCAAGAATAGAATAGCAAATTAAAACACACAAACATATCAAAAATATTCATATATATATATATATATATATATAAAAATAAGGCTATAGATAACTATATATATATAGGGTGCCACAACCTTCCCTTTATATAACAAACCCCCTTACTCAGATCTTTCCCCAATGCGTTGCGTCTAGTTCACGCTAGTCGCACCGCATATCTTTATTTATTTAGGGTATTGCAGCTTTCCCCTTTTTCATCTCATTTTTCTTGTTTTGGAAATAATAAATCTTGATGCTCGCGGCATCTTTTTTAAAAACAAATCAAAAGAGTAAATCATTTTGAGCCAGAGATTCGAATTCCGATTCGATTCCCTCGTTCGTCACTTTTTACCGTGAACTGAGTGTACTCTAGTAAGATGAGGATTCTGAAAATGAGGTGGAAGAGGAATCATCCAAATAGGTAACAGCTCTGACTAGTACATATATTTCTGATGGGGACTCAAGTGATGAGGAATTGACCTTTGAAGAACTAGCTGCTACATACAAGGAACTATGCATCAAAAGTGTTGAAGTATGCCAGGAGAATGAGTAGTAGAAAAATCTCATAATATAACTGCAAGACATAAAGAAGGAACATCTAGAGATAATTCAGAAGCTAGAAGTTGAAGTGACTGTGCTGAAATATGATCTTGACAAAATGTCCAAATCTTTCAAGATGCTAAATAGTGGATCTGAGACACTAGATAAGATACTTCAATTTGGAAGAGTAGCAGAAGACATGAGTGGTCTGGGATACAATGGTACAAAGTAGTCTTCTATAGAACCTTCTCAAATATAGGATGAATCAAAGATGTCGAATCAAATGTTTCAACATCATAGAAGAAACAACTACAAACAGCCTAACAGAAGACCTCAACATTGGAGATGTCATTATTATGGAAGACATGGTCACATAAAGCCATTTTGTTTCAAGTTGTATGGTTACCCCAACCCTACACACCAATCAAATGTGACTTAGGCCAGTCCAAAGAAATAGTGGATTCCCAAAGCTAATATCTCTTGTTTCTTGGCCACACGTCACCAAAAATGAAGACCACAGAAGACTGGTATTTTGACAGTGTATGCTCAAGGCATATGACAGGAGACCAAAACATACTGGTCAATTTTCAAAAGCATTCAACTGATTATATCAACTTTGGAGATGGAATTAAGGGTGAAATCAAGGGAGTTGGGAAGATACACAGTACAAAGTTTCCTAATATTGAAGGTGTATTACTTGTCAAAAGGTTAACTTTCAACCTAATTAGAATAAGTCAACTATGTGATCAAGGATTTAAGGTGAACTTCACAAAAGCTGAATATACCATTACAAATAAGAAAGGCGAAGTTACTATGAAGGGTATAAGGAACAAGGATAACTGCTATTTATGGGTCCCGCTAGATGTAAACCATACCACCTGTGTGAAGGTCAAATGAGTTGAATGTACGAGTTTCCCGAAGGAAAAGAAAATATAAGGTCAATTGATCACAATGTCCCAAGGAATGTAATGACATCAGATAACTCTTCTAGAAAGAAGAACTATGAATCTGTCCCAGAAATTTTCTGAAATTAAGTTGGTCAACTCTTATTCAAGAGGATGGGATGTATATGAAATTTTAAGAGGAGAGCAAGGGGTCTATCTGCCAAAGAGATTATAGCAATTAATAGCATGTGGGGATGTCATTAAAGATTTTGAATTTTCAAAACATCATTTAACTTTGTTAAAACATAACATTCAACATATAAAGAGCTCATTTCAAGTTCAAACATTTCATAATCTCCCCACACGCTATACAAGCTCTCAACACCGCAATATCTTCATCTCCTACCTCCAGAAGAAAAACATTCAGTTCTCAACTGTCAAGATGTCTCAACATTCTACTTCAAGACCAAGAAACATAAATGAAAATGTATCAACTGAAGAATCCCTAGACATTGTTCCTCTCTCAATGATTCCATGCTCGAACGCAAGACCTAAAAAGCTTCGTATCCTCCATGCAAGATGACCAAGAGAAACATCTGTTCCAGTTGTAGGTAATGTCTCTGAACCTATTAATGTTGAAACTGAACAAGATATAGTAGATGTTGATAGGTTTATAAGGAGATTAGTTGCTAAGACCCTGAGTGAGGGTGTGCCCATCCAAGGGATCACCATCCCTCTTTCCCAAATGCATGGTGAGGTTTCTCCAAAAGATCCTCCTAAATCATCCATTGGGGAAGAAGAGACTCCTAAAGAAAATCTTGAAAAAGAAACTATTCTTGATGAAGTCACTACTGATGTTGGAACATCATCCTTGAAAAGAGCCCCTCAAGATAAATAGGCTGACTCAACTAGAAAAAGGACTGAAGATAATGAGGCTGAAGTAGTTATAGATTTAGACACTCTATCTGACAATCATTTGATCATAAATGTAAACCTTGAGATTTCTAAGAGATTAAAAACAAGAAAGGGAAAGGTTGTTGCTTCAAGCACTCCATCCAAACCTGTCAAGAAGAAGGTTATGTGTGGACCTCCAAAAGCATGGAGCAAAGCTACTCCATCATCTAGTAAGAGGAAAATCAGATATGAATCTGATTTTGACTATGATGTTAAAGATGATGTCCCAGACATCACACCTGGAAAGAAGTCCATAGTTCAGAGGTCCACTAATAATGTACCAGGTGCTCCCACTGACACCATATCATTCTATTCCATCAAGTTTGCTGCAAGATAGAAATACATCTACCAGAAGAGACTATCCTTAGAAAGAATATTGGGAAAAGAACCCTTGGCATACAAGGAAGTTATCAACCTAATCTCTAACGTTAGGTTGATGAAAACAATGATAAAGCTGCCAAAGTGATATGAAATCCTAGTCAAGGAATTTATAGTTAACATCCCTGAGGACTGTGATGATAATAGCGGGAAAATATTTCAAGTTTTCATCTTTTACTCACTGCTTTATGAATCTACGTGTCGCGTAGATCACAAAAATGTGCTCTCCGCAATTTTTCGATAAAGTTTGAAGACTCGTTTTAACTGTAAGTTTTTTTAAAGTCGGGTATTCTTTATTATCATTTTATTTCGATTTTAACCATTTCAATAATTTTTCTTTAATTTACAAGACTCATAGTTTATCTTAATGTGCTAATTTTATTTTTTCGGATAATTTATTGTCCGAACTTTTACCATTTTTGACAATTTTAGGTGTCCATTTTTTATCTTAAAAAAATCAAACAAAAATAGTTTTGGGCTTATTAGTTTTTGAATGACTCATTTTTGTGGCCCAATTAATCATGAGGGGCATTTTTGACATTATCAAAAATTGCTAAACCCTAATTTATTGGATATATATATATGTGTTATAATTTACTGTTCAAAGGGGAAGCCAAAATGGAAAAAAGAAACGGAGGCTACAGAAACCAAAAACACAAATTAAAAAAATGGTTGATGTTCTTTTCCTTCGCCGTGTCACCCACACTTTCATCACCTTCGCCGTAACACTTTCTGTCTCGCCGAAACCCCATTCATCCCTTCCATCATAAACCCTCTCATCCGACCGCACCCCCTGCCGTCATACTCCCTTCGGTTCACACTCCCGCCGTTAACTCTTCATAACTGTCGTAACCCACCTTCTCTTCATCATAAAACTTCCCTCGCCGTAACCCCATCTTCCATAAGCTCAATCTCCCAGCAGCACCTTCATATTCCCCCTGTTTCTTCCAAAACAAAAACGGAATCACGTTCTTTCTTTGCTGTCCAATACTCACAGCCTATTCTCTCCGCGATTCAACACCTTCATTTCGCCGTACTCTATTCCTCCGTCAAAACCAGCCGTAGCTCATCTGCAACCCCACTGTACCGAACCCTCCGCGCTACTCCCTCTGTACCGTTGTTCCACGCTCTACTCACAGCTCTGTCATTGTCATCCGGTTCAAGCTTCAGCTCGACGCCGTAACTCTGCTGCTTTTCTAGTATTCCTCTATTTTTATTTAAGTTGTGCTTGCCTAAGTTAAACAGTTTTGATGTTCGGCACCGATAAACCGTTATGACAAAACTTAAGCTGAGTTGATATTGTATACGTTATGATTATAACTTCTGGTTTGACTTTATGCTGAAAAACTGTTCTAAATCTATTATACGTTTCTGATCATGTGTGCTGGTGTTAACTTCAAGGCCATTGAGATAAACTTTTTATGCAGAAAGGCGAATCTGTTCTGTTGAGTTTCGGATTAGTTTTTTTGTTTGAATCTATGTCAAGAAATCTTAAAATGTTTTGGGGTTATTTGTGCTGATTTGATAATAATTTCGGATGGTTTCTTTTTGTGTGCGTCCGTTTAATGAAACACCGGAGGTTTTAAGGTGAATGTCAAAGCTTCAATGGCATCGTTACTATTCATGTCAAACTGATTCTCAATTTCTGTTAACAATATCTTGTGTTTGTATTGGAACGTGGTGATATTTGTGTTGATATCATGTTAAAGATCCTGGTTTACCTCGTGCTTGAATGACATTGGGATTTATTGGAAATCTGTGCTATTAATTTCTTTTAGTATGTTAGAGTTCTTTTCTTTTGCTTTACTCGGCCTTTGGTTTCGATGATGGTTCGACGATAATACCGCGTTACTCGCGTGTAAATCTGGCCGAGAAACTGTCGTGGGCAGCCATGTTATTTTGTTTTCTTTTGAATTGGTGATAAGAATCACACAGTAGTTTCGATGAAGGCTAAATGGTAATATTGCGTTTATTCGCGAGGAACCTAGCCAAGAAATTATGCGGGCAGCTTTGTTGTTATTTCCTTTGAGGCGATTTCGAACGAGAATGTTTGTTGTAACATTGTTTTTACCGCTATTCTCAATTAAAGTGAAAACCGTGTCGATTTTGTATATATGTGTTTAGTTTCGATGAAGGTGATGTTGTTTCCGCGATGATTCGCGTAGAAACTAACCGAGAAACCTTTAAAATATTGTATTCTTCTCATTTTTTTATTTTCGATTGAAGTTTGTGAGTAAAGGTGCATTTTTATAGTTTCGATGATGGTTTATGTTATTTCCGCGTCTACTCGCGTGAGAATCTAACCGAGAAACATGTTAGAACACCATATTTTGTGTTATTATCATTTTAATTTTTTATTGAAGATTATAGTCGGTTGACATTCAAATTTAGCTTCGATGATGGTTTGACAATGATACCGCATTTTCTTGCGTGTGTGAATTTAACCGAGAAGCTCATGGGACAGCATGCTTTTCTTAAATAACCGGTAGCATAGTGGCTTCCCGGTGTTGTCTTGTTTAATGTTAGCTTGCTTTGTAATTAATTCCCCATGTTTCGATTTTATTATAACTTGAACTTTCTTTGATTTTAGTTCATTTGTGTATTGAAATATTCGAATGACCGTTTAATTCTTCATCTCATTCATGTACATTATACTAACTTCGTCAGATTCTTTTACTAATCATATTTTGGTTTATATTGCAATTCTATTTCTTTATTTTTATTCCACACTCATGCTACTAATATGTTTGCTATTTGTGTAGACATTCGAGGATTGGTCAAAAAAGGCATTCATTTTCTTTTAATATTGACATTACTGTTTTTTATCTAACATTTAATATTTAATAATGTACATACAATATACTTGCATTTTTATTTTATTTTATATTTTATGCTGTAAATATATTTATACATATTATTTTTATTTCTTACGCTTAGTATTGTAAATATTATATACATATTACTTTTATTATTATTATTATTATTATTATTATTATTATACTTTATCTATTCATTCGTAAATAAGTTCGAAATATATTATAGTAATATTCTCCGCATAGCATTTTCTTAGAATTAATTTCTATAGTCTATTCTAATTAACCAAATAAAATGCAAATGATACAATCATCGATATTTAAATTTCTCCGCATTTAATTCCTGTTTATATGCTTTTAATATAATCAATTTATCATTTCTTCTTTAATTTAATTTATCCCCATTCGGAAAAATGTACCCCAATCCCCTGGATGCATTGTAATTAATTTATCGCTTTCTATTTTATTTTACCGTTTAATCCCCATTTATAATTCATGTATCCCTCTCCCAAAAAACAATTCTTGTAATAATTTAGTGCACATTTATTTTATTTAATTTAACTGTCACTTACACAAAACCAAAAAAATCTTTTTTAAACTAATATTTCTAAATCATTTTTAAACCCGTAAGTCGACAAAGCTAAGAAGCGTCGCGGTGACCACACATGCACACATGTACGCTTGATCCTGGGCCTTCTTACAATGAGCCTATTTTGATCAATTGTCCCAATTGATCGTCTTAGTAGACTAGCTCACTTTGCTAGTACACATGTAATTTAATTATTTTATACTTAGGTTGGCCACCTTGTATGGGCTTTGTCGATTTTACTTGTGATTTACAATTATCTCGATCCTATTCTTTCTCCATTCACCAAGCATTTAAAACACTTTCAATAAAAATCGACCCAACGTCGAATCTTCTTCTCAAACCTCGATCCAACGTCGAGTTATTTTTCAAAAAAATCAATTTTTCTACAAAACAAAAAAACATGGTGCTATGGTATTTAAGTAAATCGTTAGAGGATAGCCCGACGATTTAATTAAAATGTAAAGTATTTGGGCCATTAGAGGGTAACCCAATGACTTAAATACTTTATTCCATACACTTAATAAAAGCGAACTTTGTTTCACCTCACTCTTTTCATAATAAAGATTTTGGATGAGAGATGATCGGTTGACCTCAATCACCAATCTCGAGTATTGAATCGTTAGAGGATAGCCCAACATTTTGGTACTTGTCATCCACAATTTAAAATCAATTCCAACACATTCAATATCTTTTGTGCGCTCCAAGCACCATTTACCTTTAAACCCTTTTCAAGATTAGACATGATTCATTTATAATTGAGATGTTTCTTCCTCTATTCCCAAGGTTTTCGACTTCTCCACTTGAGTACTAGAGGTGTTCTCAAACCCTCCCTCATGTTGGTGCGTAGTCTTTTATTCTTTATCAAACCTTGTGGACGTTAGACGAGTCTTGTCATTTAAAAATAACGACTTGTCTTTTCATTTAAAATCAATCAACAAACAATCATTTTCTAGCCGAACTACGGAGTTTTGACTTTCCCATTGCACGAGGGAATACGTAGGCACGCGGTTTCAAAACCGTGTCAAACTCAAAAATAATAAAAACACTTCTCCTCTCTTTCTTTCTATTTTTTAAATTTAGAAGATCGTAAAAAATTTCACACTAACACACAACCACATTTTGAACTAAATGGGTACCGTCGAGTACGATGGATGTAAGGGGTGCTAATACCTTCCCCTTGCATAACCAACTCCCGAACCTATATCTCTTATTCTCGTAGATCGTCTGATCCTTTTCTTTGTGGGTTTTATCTATATTTTCCCGTTCTTTTTTTAGAACAAATAAAATTAGGTGGCGATTTCATTGTTTTGAAAATTCATTTAAATGATGATTTTTGAAAATCGAGTTGCTTCAGTTGGCGACTTCACTGGGGAAATTTTCTCAAGCGAGTTAACCCTAGTTTAGTTCATTGTGTGGTTGTGTGTTTATCATTTTATTTTACTTTCTTTTTTGTACTTTATTTTATGTTTATGTTTCAATTATTTATTTTTCTATGTTTTATTTATTATCTTGTTCATATATCCATTGTGTGGGAATTTTTGATGGGATTATTGATTCATAGATAAGCACACTACCCAGGCTTCTAGGTAACCTTTTTAGGAATAGAGGGGTTGCGTAGCCTAGGTCCCCCTGACTCCATTGTCTTGTTGGACCGAAGCGAAGACTCCGGCTTAGAGTTGGTTGTTTTAAGGAGGTTGTTGGCCCGCACGATAGCGCAGGACATCAATCTTTGGACAAATGACCTATAACTCTAAGTTTGTTTATGATATCCTAACCGAGACCAAACGCTCAAATTTTGGATTTTGAGTATCCCGTTAAGAGCCGTTTCTTGGGGTATACTTTTCCAAATACCGTTACCACGTAGGCCTCTCGCGTGATGATAGTGTTTGTTAAAAGGGGATCTGAGACTCCGAGAAACACTTAGCAGAAAATCTTAGAACCTTCCTGTAGGTAATTTGGGTAGAAGACTTAGAGTCATCCAATCGTAGGAGCCCACATAAATAAGTTGTTATGATTACCTGTATCATTCATGTTTCATGTCTTTGTGAACCTGTTACTATTATTATGTTGCATTCTATTCGTGTATGTTGCATTGTATTTCGTAACATTACATTCCATTGCACTTCATCACATCTTTCTCATTGATGATATTACATTTCATTGCATCATCTGCATATTTCATGCATACATTCAAGTTGTCAAAAAACTCATTTCGTCTGTCTCCATCTTCAGTTGGTTGTCTGTTGTCAAACTGATTCCTCAACACCTTAGATTTGAAGCATGGTTAAGAAAACTATAGAGGAACTTCAACGAGACCAAGAGCTATTAAGAGATGAAGTCAACCAGTTGAAGGGTCAGATGAGCCAAGTCTTGGAAATCCTGCAAGTCTTGTTGAAAAGAGAAGGCATCTCTTCACCGATTGCTACAACGCAAGTGGATACTCCTCTAGCCTTTGCTACTCCAGCTCAAGAGCCATATCATTTAGTGATTACTCATGTACCAATGAACGGTCCGTCCCCGGAGGATCTTCCTTTACCAGCGTTTCCAAAGGTGGTTAGTGGTAATTGTGAAACAATTCAAGAAAATCCAGTGTTCACTGCAAGTTTGGGCAAGAGAAGAGTTGATCAATCAGTGATCAAATCTCCATTCAGAAGAAGGATTCCAAGTGCCTGCAAGGGGCAGTCATCAGATATGTCTTCCAAGGCTATACTTAAGCAACCATTGCTTGTTTCTCCCCGAGACAACATAAAACAAAATCAGAACCGTAACGCAAGGAATAGGGGTCAGTTTGACCCTATCCCAATGACTTACACTGCATTGTACCCTCATTTGGTTGAACTAGGTCTAATCACAACTAGGCCTCTGACTCCGCCAGATCCTCTCCCAACCGGATTTAGGTTTGATCTTCATTGCGAGTTCCATCAAGGAGCTGCCGGACACGATTTGGAAAATTGTTATGCACTAAAGGCTAGAGTTCAAGAGCTAATCAGAAGCAAGGAGATAAATTTCGGAGATCCTCCGCCAAATGTTATCAACAATCCATTGCCAGGAAAAAGTGGCTGAAGAATGGGTCAGAATATCCCATGTCACCTCCTAAAGCCAGTGTTTCAGACAGGACAGCTCATCCTTGTAACTGATTAGTCACTAGGCCATGTTTCTTTCTGTTTGCATTTTCCCTAGTTTATGTTAAATTATTGCTTTCAAATCTTGTTTGTAATTTCAAGTTAATTTTAATGAAATGAGCATTGCACTGTTTTGATTCAAATCATCTACATTTATCACTTCCAAAAATATATATCTTCCCTGTTTAATTTCTTTACCGAACTTTTGTTTTTGCAAAGATTGGAGGGAGGATGATAAAAACAAGATACCCATAATTGTTGTTGGTATGCTTTCGAATAAAACTTTCTTGATGATATCTGGCATTGTTTCAATTCCCAAACAGGAGAAATAAGGAAGTTAATCCCTTGTCAACCCCTTCGAGCCTAGAAGTTGGAGTTCCTTTCTATACGAAAAAACCTGCAATTTTAACCTGGGGCAGGGTAGTTCTCAGTTAATTCGAATGTGCATTTATTCAAGATGCCTTTCAACAAAGGTTGTACTCAATCAAGCTTCCTTCGCACACATCAAGAAGTGTCGGAGATGTCATACAAGTCAAAAAGTGATGATGATGGTTCCCCGTAATCATGAAAGTCAAGCAGTCACTATCTTTTCAAGAAAATATATCAAAAGAAAAAAGCCGCCAAGTTAAAATTAAGAGGCAACTTAGGCAACCAATTCAGGCAAAAGTCAAGGATGGCAAATTCAAACAAGAGTTGACAAAAGTCCTCAAACAGCAAAATGTTGCAAAAAAGAAGTGACTACTATCTCAAGAATCCATCAGCTTCTGAGCCATCATCATCCCTATTAGTGTGCACTCCAAAATCTATTGGAACCTAAATGCACAATCTGAGTTTAACTGAGTGTAGGACTGAAGAACATCACGAAGATTGGGTTGGGTACAAATAAATTTTGAGCCTTTATCCTTTATTTCTTAAACCGTGAACCAGACCACGTTACAACCCTCAAAAGACCTATGTGAAGTCAGGTTTCTTTTGAAAGTATACTACAACAAGGTTGCGTAATATGACTCCTAATATTTTTTGCAAATCAACTGTCTTGGTATATCCATACATTGGTTTTCTCTTTCACCTTTTAAATTTTTAAACATTGTGTTTTAACGGTGATCCATTTTCTATCTGACAATTACATCATTTCAAAAAAATAATTTTTATTTCAAAACTTTTGCATGAACTTTGCATTAAATTTGCCATGTTTGAATAAACAATTTTTGCTTGTAAACAAGTTTTCCTCATCATCTAGGAAGTCCAAACTGTTAGGAAACTTGGTGATCTAATCGAGGGCGATCTTCGAGATCTGTTGTGAATCAGTTCAAGATTTGTTGCTCAGTGCAAGTCATTATCAGAATTTTTTTGATCAGAAGATCTTTTTCAAGACTTATATCGGGGCACTCTTTCCCCTCAGTCATTTCAAGAATTGAAGCCATGATCGGTTTATCTTCAACAAAAAGCTAATTCGGGGCAATCCCCAAGCAGCACTTCAGTCCTTCCTTCATGGATCATCATTTCAATGAGTGTGTTAGAAGTGTTTCTCAAAACATTTTCTCTCCAAGCAGAGTTGGCAGTGTTCTCCGTGTTGAGGGACCAGAGTTTCCATCTTACCTCCACAAAAGAGTCAATCTCCGTTGTCATAAACGTCTGCATTACATACTACATGCATAGATCATTCATATATCATGCATCACAAAATTCATATATCATGCATAGCAAGAGTATTTTATCCTCATTTGCATTTCACAAGGTCTTGTTACAGCCAATATCTTACCTTGTGGTCAAAATCCAACTTACTTGGTACCTACCAAACCAGATGTTTGTCAGTCAGTATCCCTTCATCTAAAGCCATTGTTAGATGTCGTGGTCTTTTCATCGGTTCCATTCTGGATGACTCGATGTAACCGGATCTGTTTAAAATCATTGTCTTTTCTTTCTCGATGTAACTTCGATCTGTTTAAAATCATTGTCTTTTCAGTTTATTTCATTGATGTAGCTTGGATCATTTAAAATCGATTGTCTTTTCAGTTTATTTCTCTAATGTAGCTTGGATCTGTTTAAAATTTGATTCTCTTTTCGGTTTATTTCCGATGTAGCGGATCATTTAAAATCGAGTGTCTTTTCGGTTTATCTCTCGATGTAGCTTCGATCTGTTTAAAATCGATTGTATTTTCGGTTTATTTCCACGATGTAGCGATCTGTTTAAAATCGATTGTCTTTTCGGTTTATTTCCACGATGTAGCCGATCTGTTTAAAATCGATTATCTTTTCCAATTTATTTCCACGATGTAACTTCATCTTAAAATTTGATTGTCTTTTCAGTTTATTTCCACGATGTGGCTTCATCTCATTTAAAATCGATTGTCTTTTCGGTTTATCTCTCGATGTAACGGATCTGTTAAAATCATTGTCTTTTCAGTTTATTTCCACGATGTAGCTTCGGATCTGTTTAAAATCGATTGTCTTTTCTAGTTTATTTCCACGATGTAACTTCGATCTGTTTAAAATCGATTGTCTTTTCGGTTTATCTCTAATGTAGCTTGGATCTGTTTAAAATCGATTGTCTTTTCGTTTATTTCCACGATGTAACGGATCTATTTAAAATCGATTGTCTTTTCGGTTTATTTCTCGATGTAGCTTGATCTGTTTAAAATCGATTGCCTTTTCGGTTTATTTCTCGATGTAGCTTGGATCTGTTTAAAATCGATTATCTTTTCGGTTTATTTCCACGATGTAACTTGATCTGTTTAAAATCGATTGTCTTTTCAGTTTATCTCTCGATGTAACTTCGATCTGTTTAAAATCGATTGTCTTTTCGGTTTATTTCCACGATGTAGCTTGGATCTGTTTAAAATCGATTATCTTTTCGTTTATTTCCACGATGTAGCTTGATCATTTAAAATCGATTGTCTTTTCTAGTTTATTTCCACGATGTAGCGGATCATTTAAAATCGATTGTCTTTTCGGTTTATCTCACGATGTAACCGATCTGTTTAAAATCGATTGTCTTTTCAGTTTATTTCCACGATGTAGCTTCGATCTGTTTAAAATCGATTGTCTTTTCGGTTTATTTCCACGATGTAACGGATCTGTTTAAAATCGATTGTCTTTTCAGTTTATCTCTCGATGTAACCGGATCTGTTTAAAATCGATTGTCTTTTCGGTTTATTTCCACGATGTAGCTTCGATCTGTTTAAAATCGATTGTCTTTTCAGGTTTATTCCTGATGTACCTTGGATCTGTTTAAAATCGATTGTTTTTCAGTTTATTTCTCGATGTAGCGGATCTGTTTAAAATCGATTGTCTACCACAAATTTCTAGTTTCAAAGTCTCCCAATAATTACCACAAATTACCATAGAGTCTATCTCATATCATACACCATTCAAAAAATATGTCAAAAAAAATTGCATTCAGCATTTTTCTCATTATATTTTATTCACAGCATACCCATTGCATCTCAGGGCCAAATTTTGGGTTTTTGATATTTAACTATCTCCCACTGCGATAATATGAAGCTTGATCATCCTCATATCATCTGGTCGAAGATATTTAAATAGGGGCAACTGTTGCACTCCAAATTTTACCCTGCTATTTTTCTACTTGCATTCGTATTTATATTATAAAAAAAAACAGTCATTCACTCACTGCATATGCATCATATCGTCGTATTTGAATTGACCAAAAGTCAGTTTAAATCGATGTTTGCATTGTTATAATTATAAAATACTTGTTATCTTACTTCATGCGTTTTTACCTCTCTGCCTGCTTATTGCATTCATTTTAAATTATTTATATGTCGATGATATCGATATTTTGATTTTATAAACAGACTGTTAAAAGCAATTCAACACTGTGCAAAAATTAGCGGGAAAATATTTCAAGTTTTCATCTTTTACTCACTGCTTTATGAATCTACATGTCGCGTAGATCACAAAAATGTGCTCTCCGCAATTTTTCGATAAAGTTTGAAGACTCGTTTTAACTGTAAGTTTTTTTAAAGTCGGGTATTCTTTATTATCATTTTATTTCGATTTTAACCATTTCAATAATTTTTCTTTAATTTACAAGACTCATAGTTTATTTTAATGTGCTAATTTTATTTTTTCGGATAATTTATTGTCCGAACTTTTACCATTTTTGACAATTTTAGGTGTCCATTTTTTATCTTAAAAAAATCAAACAAAAATAGTTTTGGGCTTATTAGTTTTTGAATGACTCATTTTTGTGGCCCATTTAATCATGAGGGGCATTTTTGACATTATCAAAAATTGCTAAACCCTAATTTATTGGATATATATGTGTTATAATTTACTGTTCAAAGGGGAAGCCAAAATGGAAAAAAGAAACGGAGGCTACAGAAACCAAAAACACAAATTAAAAAAATGGTTGTTGTTCTTTGCCTTCGCCGCGTCACCCACACTTTCATCACCTTCGCCGTAACACTTTCTGTCTCGCTGAAACCCCATTCATCCCTTCCATCATAAACCCTCTCATCCGACCGCACCCCCTGCCGTCATACTCTTTTCGGTTCACACTCCCGCCGTTAACTCTTCATAACTGCCGTAACCCACCTTCTCTTCATCATAAAACTTCCCTCGCCGTAACCCCATCTTCCATAAGCTCAATCTCCCAGCAGCACCTTCATATTCCCCCTGTTTCTTCCAAAACAAAAACGGAATCACGTTCTTTCTTTGCTGTCCAATACTCACAGCCTGTTCTCTCCGCGATTCAACACCTTCATTTCGCCGTACTCTATTCCTCCGTCAAAACCAGCCGTAGCTCATCTGCAACCCCACTGTACCGAACCCTTCGCGCTACTCCCTCTGTACCGTTGTTCCACGCTCTACTCACAGCTCTGTCATTGTCATCTGATTCAAGCTTCAGCTCGACGCCGTAACTCTGCTGCTTTTCTGGTATTCCTCTATTTTTATTTAAGTTGTGCTTGCCTAAGTTAAACAGTTTTGATGTTCGGCACCGATAAACCGTTATGACAAAACTTAAGCTGAGTTGATATTGTATACGTTATGATTATAACTTCTGGTTTGACTTTATGCTGAAAAACTGTTCTAAATCTATTATACGTTTCTGATCATGTGTGCTGGTGTTAACTTCAAGGCCATTGAGATAAACTTTTTATGCAGAAAGGCGAATCTGTTCTGTTGAGTTTCGGATTAGTTTTTTTGTTTGAATCTATGTCAAGAAATCTTAAAATGTTTTGGGGTTATTTGTGCTGATTTGATAATAATTTCGAATTGTTTCTTTTTGTGTGCGTCCGTTTAATGAAACACCGGAGGTTTTAAGGTGAATGTCAAAGCTTCAATGGCATCGTTACTATTCATGTCAAACTGATTCTCAATTTCTGTTAACAATATCTTGTGTTTGTATTGGAACGTGGTGATATTTGTGTTGATATCATGTTAAAGATCCTGGTTTACCTCGTGCTTGAATGACATTGGGATTTATTGGAAATCTGTGCTATTAATTTCTTTTAGTATGTTAGAGTTCTTTTCTTTTGCTTTACCCGGCCTTTGGTTTCGATGATGGTTCGACGATAATACCGCGTTACTCGCGTGTAAATCTGGCCGAGAAACTGTCGTGGGCAGCCATGTTATTTTGTTTTCTTTTGAATTGGTGATAAGAATCACACTGTAGTTTCGATGAAGGCTAAATGGTAATATTGCGTTTATTCGCGAGGAACCTAGCCAAGAAATTATGCGGGCAGCTTTGTTGTTATTTCCTTTGAGGCGATTTCGAACGAGAATGTTTGTTGTAACATTGTTTTTACCGTTATTCTCAATTAAAGTGCAAACCGTGTCGATTTTGTATATATGTGTTTAGTTTCTATGAAGGTGATGTTGTTTCCGCGATGATTCGTGTAGAAACTAACCGAGAAACCTTTAAAATATTGTATTCTTCTCATTTTTTTATTTTCGATTGAAGTTTGTGAGTAAAGGTGCATTTTTATAGTTTCGATGATGGTTTATGTTATTTCCGCATCTACTCGCGTGAGAATCTAACCGAGAAACATGTTAGAACACCATATTTTGTGTTATTATCATTTTAATTTTTGATTGAAGATTATAGTCGGTTGACATTCAAATTTAGCTTCGATGATGGTTTGACAATGATACCGCATTTTCTTGCGTGTGTGAATTTAACCGAGAAGCTCATGGGACAACATGCTTTTCTTAAATAACCGGTAGCATAGTGGCTGCCCGGTGTTGTCTTGTTTAATGTTAGCTTGCTTTGTAATTAATTCCCCATGTTTCGATTTTATTATAACTTGAACTTTCTTTGATTTTAGTTCATTTGTGTATTGAAATATTCGAATGACCGTTTAATTCTTCATCTCATTCATGTACATTATACTAACTTCGTCAGATTCTTTTACTAATCATATTTTGGTTTATATTGCAATTCTATTTCTTTATTTTTATTCCACACTCATGCTACTAATATGTTTGCTATTTGTGTAGACATTCGAGGATTGGTCAAAAAAGGCATTCATTTTCTTTTAATATTGACATTACTGTTTTTTATCTAACATTTAATATTTAATAATGTACATACAATATACTTGCATTTTTATTTTATTTTATATTTTATGCTGTAAATATATTTATACATATTATTTTTATTTCTTACGCTTAATATTGTAAATATTATATACATATTACTTTTATTATTATTATTATTATTATACTTTATCTATTCATTCGTAAATAAGTTCGAATTATATTATAGTAATATTCTCCGCATAGCATTTTCTTAGAATTAATTTCTATAGTCTATTCTAATTAACCAAATAAAATGCAAATGATACAATCATCGATATTTAAATTTCTCCGCATTTAATTCTTGTTTATATGCTTTTAATATAATCAACTTATCATTTCTTCTTTAATTTAATTTATCCCCATTCGGAAAAATGTACCCCAATCCCCTGGATGCATTGTAATTAATTTATCGCTTTCTATTTTATTTTACCGTTTAATCCCCATTTATAATTCATGTATCCCTCTCCCAAAAAACAATTCTTGTAATAATTTAGTGCACATTTATTTTATTTAATTTAACTGTCACTTACACAAAACCAAAAAAATCTTTTTTAAACTAATATTTCTAAATCATTTTTAAACCCGTAAGTCGACAAAGCTAAGAAGCGTCGCGGTGACCACACATGCACACATGTACGCTTGATCCTGGGCCTTCTTACAATGAGCCTATTTTGATCAATTGTCCCAATTGATCGTCTTAGTAGACTAGCTCACTTTGCTAGTACACATGTAATTTAATTATTTTATACTTAGGTTGGCCACCTTGTATGGGCTTTGTCGATTTTACTTGTGATTTACAATTATCTCGATCCTATTCTTTCTCCATTCACCAAGCATTTAAAACACTTTCAATAAAAATCGACCCAACGTCAAATCTTCTTCTCAAACCTCGATCCAACGTCGAGTTATTTTTCAAAAAAATCAATTTTTCTACAAAACAAAAAAACATGGTGCTATGGTATTTAAGTAAATCGTTAGAGGATAGCCCGACGATTTAATTAAAATGTAAAGTATTTGGGCCATTAGAGGGTAACCCAATGACTTAAATACTTTATTCCATACACTTAATAAAAGCGAACTTTGTTTCACCTCACTCTTTTCATAATAAAGATTTTGGATGAGAGATGATCGGTTGACCTCAATCACCAATCTCGAGTATTGAATCGTTAGAGGATAGCCCAACATTTTGGTACTTGTCATCCACAATTTAAAATCAATTCCAACACATTCAATATCTTTTGTGCGCTCCAAGCACCATTTACCTTTAAACCCTTTTCAAGATTAGACATGATTCATTTATAATTGAGATGTTTCTTCCTCTATTCCCAAGGTTTTCGACTTCTCCACTTGAGTACTAGAGGTGTTCTCAAACCCTCCCTCATGTTGGTGCGTAGTCTTTTATTCTTTATCAAACCTTGTGGACGTTAGACGAGTCTTCTCATTTAAAAATAACGACTTGTCTTTTCATTTAAAATCAATCAACAAACAATCATTTTCTAGCAGAACTACGGAGTTTTGACTTTCCCATTGCACGAGGGAATACGTAGGCACGCGGTTTCAAAACCGTGTCAAACTCAAAAATAATAAAAACATTTCTCCTCTCTTTCTTTCTATTTTTAAATTTAGAAGATCGTAAAAAATTTCACACTAACACACAACCACATTTTGAACTAAATGGGTACCGTCGAGTACGATGGATGTAAGGGGTGCTAATACCTTCCCCTTGCATAACCAACTACCGAACCTATATCTCTTATTCTCGTAGACCGTCTTATCCTTTTCTTTGTGGGTTTTATCTATATTTTCCCATTCTTTTTTTAGAACAAATAAAATTAGGTGGCGATTTCATTGTTTTGAAAATTCATTTAAAAGATTTTTGAAAATCGAGTTGCTTCATGTATAAAGAAATTAAATATGTACATAGGAGGGTTGGGACTTACTCCGTGAGGGTGGCCCATGATCAATTTGATTTTGAGCTTGAAAGATTTTCGAGGAAAACAACCTAGTTCGGTTATATTTTCAAAGGTTAATCGAATCGATCATGGAAAAAGGTGCGTAAGTCAATTAAGATGTTTTTGAAAGTTTAGCAAAGATTTGAAAAGTGAAAGATATTCACAAAAGGTTTTGAAAAAGATTAGGTTTGAAAAATCAGAAAGAAAACATTTTTGAAAGTATTTAAAATACTTAAAACGTCTACTTTAAACCTAATAAAATATATCAACAGAAAATATTTTTTGGCATTTTTTGACATAATCATAAAATAGGTATATTAAATGACAAGTGTGCATAAAATCATCTCAAAATGAGAATTTTTGATTGGGTTTTGAAAATGTTGAAGTTTGATAAAAATATGAAGAAAATAAGTGATAAAAATTTGTTTTGATCATGGAGAGGTTTGAACTCAGGACCTTGATCTCAAAGGTGAAAAGATTAACCATTGGGCCACATGCATGGCTTTTTATTTACACGCTTCCAATTAATTATATATGAAAATCAGTTGTGAATTTAGTTTGAAAAATAGTTGAAAATGTGAAGAAAAGTGACGTTTTGAAAAATAAAAGGTCTCAGGGGGATTCGTACCCTAGGCATGGCAAGTGACTTAAGAGGTGCACGTTCTACCACTGGGGTGGATATACATATGTTAAATTAAACACAACCATAAATATATATTATAAACTAAAAATTTTGAATTTACAGAAAACTGAAAATCGCGCGCAACTTCATCTTCTTCCTCCAATCTTCATGGATTCATAACTTCCTTGTTTCTTGATGAAATTGGATGATGTAAAAATGAAACTTGCTTGTTTTAAGCCCAGGAACACGATGGTGATCACTAATTGCATTTATTTTAAGCCTAAGATCATTGAATTCGAAGAAAAGCAGATGAACCTTAATTCTAAGAATTGATCATGAAATCGTGTATGGACCATAATTTAACCAATTGATTGAGGGTTTATGATCCTCACAAGTGAAGAAACATGATGGCATAGAAAGTTTTAAAATGGAAGGCAAAAAATGAATAATTCGAAGTTGGACAACTTACCTCTATGAGCAGAAATTGAATTCCTTGAAGGAGGTGTTCCAGATGTTGTTTCTTGATCTGGACAGCTTCAATGGTCCATATGGAACGTGTTTGAAAGCTTAGATTGGATTGAGAAACTCTGAGTTGCTCTACCCAAGTCTAACTGCAGCACGAGCAAGTGGATGATTATGATAATGATTCTTGAGTTATAGAAGTGGGAGGATGGTTTGGATCACTTTTATATGGTCTGTAGATGATGTTTGAATGATTAGAATGGAAAATGCATGAGTGGATTGATTTTTTGCAAGTTATGGCTCAATTTGTGCATAGATAGATTTTGAAAGTGATTCTAAGTTTTGGTTGTTTTGGTGATGGCTTGATTATTCTAACAACTTCCTAAGGGTATTTGGAGAGCGTTTGAAGCTTGAGATTTCTCAGAAATTGCAAGGTTTAGATATTTGCAAATTCTCAGAAATTGCAGGGTTTAGATATTTTGAAACTTGAAACTTAGAAAATAAGAAAGAAGTGAGAAAGCTTGTTTAGAAATTATTTGGTGTGATTTTGAATGAATAAATGACCTTTATTTATAGGCCAAGAGGACTGAAGAGCAAGGATAGGATTTGAAGATTTGTGCAAGTTGCCTTAAATGCACATGGTTAATTTCTAAACCTGTTTACAGGGATTTCTGGTAAACAACCGCTAGTCTTCCAATTTTACTAATTACTATTGGTTACTTGCAGGATCAACTAGATTGATTCTAGGACACATGTGTCATAATAGATTTCCGTGTTCAAACTTATTATCTTCATGACTTTTATATTGTAGAACGTAAAATTCTTAAATAGTTTCTCTAAAATTGCCTATATAGATATATTGATTGAATAAGGAAAAATGATTTCTAATTTGAACTTAAACTTTGACACTTGAAACGTAAAGATAAATGATCTCTGAATACATAAAAGTATCTGGAAATATAAAGTGTTTTGCATGAAAAGGTAAAGTAAAAGGACACAGTTTCTGAAGGAGTAAAAGTGTTTAAAAGCAAGTAAAATAAGGACATGGAAGGAAATCGAAGGGCTCTAAGAATAAAAGTGCAGTAAAAGTGAAACAAATATAAAAGAACTTGTATTTAAATTGTAAAAGATCATGATGTTCATAACGTACATTTCGTCTCCTTGACTCGTTTCCCTTCAGTTACGGTAGTTTGAGTATTTGAGATTTTTTAGTACATAAAACAAACACGCAAAAACTAACATAAAAACACCTATTTATAGTGTATTGACCCTAACGGTCCTACTTTAACATCGCGCCACGTTTGAAGCATGCAGACTTCTTTCGTTCACTGACTTCCATGCGTCTTCTAAGAATGGCGCTCTTATTTAAAATTCGAATCCTTAGTCTATTTGAAATTCGAATTCTATGTTTACTTGAATTTCAAACTGATCCTCTGTTTGGACCGTTCCAATACTGGCACATTCACCAAAAGAGTTTCTTCATATTATAAACACCAAGGTCTCCAATCGAAATTCCATCATCTATCACTAGCACTCGAAGAATCCCTTTTTCAGAACAAAAAGGTCTTATATTTCTTCACCAATACTTATCATTAATATTGACTTCTTTTCCCAGGTTGATTCGAAATATTATTTACTTCTTCCAATTCATCCAATCGAAATTGCCAGCTAACAAATTGCCCCTCAAGAACATTTATTTCAATAGATATAAAGAAATACTTGTTCTTGAATGTCCCATGCAATTTTGATACACCAATGATGATTACACTGTATACGACGTCAGAGTGAGTATCCAACTTTCTGCAACATGTCCAATCAGCACACCTAAACATGCTATCATAGCAGTTTAAGACTAATAATTAGTGACAACACATCACTTCCTAGGAAGTTGAAAAATTCACCTTTTCTCCTTTCAATAAAATAGTTACACGTGTCCCACTTTTTCCCAAAGGTCAAAAACTTTCCTAACCGTTGGAGAAGGCTATAAAAGCACTTCATCTTCTTCATTTTGAACTTTTCAAAAACGCTCTCAATCTTCAAACAACCCAGATTTTCATTATCAGAAAAAAAACTCTTTATCTCCAACAATGTCTTCTTCATCAGCGCCAGCCTCCACATCCAAGAAATCTGGGAAATCCAAACAGGTTTCTACTTCTAACATGAAACCAGTAAGCAAGATCATCAATCTTGACAACCAAGAGTTCATCTCAACTCCTAAACTCACCCCAGAATAGAAAGTTATCTACGCCTCCCCGGTAATCATTCCCACTACTGTTCTTGATAAAACCCTAGGGGTTATGGGTCCTTTGATATCCACGGAACGTCTAGAAAAAACAAAGGGATTCTTTCCCGCTTATTTCCAAACAAAACCTATTATTAATAAATCTGTTCCGTCAAAACCTAAAGAAAACGAATCTGCAGTTAAGTTACCCAGAAACTTAGAGGAAACTGGTGAAGGTACAACATCAATACCTAGAAGGGATGCTTTTAACATGGACTATGTTACTGCAAACTTTAAACCCCAGGAATGGGAAAACCTAGGCATTCTTAACCTAATTCGAATGTCGAAACTAGGCTTTAGCTATAGTCACCCTTTTCTACTAGCCTCTTTGTATTTTTGGGATAGTACCTATAACACTTTTCATCTCCCTTGTGGGATGTTGACACCTACTTTCTTTAACATAGCTGCCATTACCAGACTTTCCCCTATTGGAGAAACTTTCGACCCCAATGAGGATGCAGACAACCTTATTGACTTCGATGTTAGGCATGCCAGTTTCTCAAAGTATATTACCTTCTACCACTCAGCTGAAGAAGAAGTTTCAGAAGTCGAACATATAGCGTTTCTGGCATTGTGGCTGTCAAAATATGTTTTTTGCAGTAAATCATTACAAGTGGCAAGCAGATTCATTACATTGGCAAACCAACTACACCACGGCCGAAGAGTATGCATTAGCGAGTTGCTACTGACCAGCTTATATGAGAGCATATGCGCTGCAGTGTTGAAACTAAAAACTTATAAAGCTGGCACCAACCTTCTTCTCGCTGGACCTTTCTTGTTACTGCAGCTCTGGCTAAACGCCACTTTTGAACCATCTCTATCTACTTTTGGGATAATCAACGAAGAACACCCTGACGTTGCGAACCGCATCATTGAGGGAACTAGATTGCTGAAGTTAACCCCAAATGACGAAAGAGAAAATTTCAAAACATGTTTCGTCAATTATATGATGATTTTCTCAAAAAAAACATAAGTTTGATCCTTCGATGGCCCCTTTTGCCACTCGAAACTGTGGACCGCCTTGGTTTACCATGCCCCTAGAGCAAGCTGTTTCAGAAAAAACTATAAGGGACATCTGGCGCGCCCTTCTAACTCTCAAGCTAATCACTTCCAGAATTACTCCTGTCAGAAGTCAGACACATATCCTTGCCTACCATCCCAATTTTGTGGCTCGTTAGTTTGGATTGTGCCAAATTTTACTTGAGCCTCTTTTCGACAGGAAAAGAGAGATATGTTTGGCAGGGGTGCCCTATCCTTTCAAATAAATCGAAGCTAGACATAAACAACATGATGGCTTCGCTGATTTCACACTAGTTTTCTTTACTCCTTCTTTCTACAAAACAAAAGATTTTTATACCTGGTGGACGAACTATTATTCGAATAATATGTTCAGCACCATCGAGATCCAACAACAATTGACAACAGCTTTTTCCATTGTGCAGGAGAACGTCAAAAAAGGTAGACTCACTCATGTCAAGGAAATTCGAGCCTTTCAAAAATATTTTGAAATTGTATATAATCCTATGGATATACATCGAACTGTTTGCAACGCAGCAAAAACTTTGAATGAAAAATTTGAAAAACAGCTTTCAAAGATTTGATGTCCTCCTTATGTAAAACTTGAAGATAGGTATTGGTGGGCTTTTAAACATCAGCCACCTAAATTTCCAAATCTACCTACTTCAGAGTTGGCTTTGGCCTTTTTTCCACCATACCCTGGGTGGTTATATTATAGGGAGATTTTTCGTAGCTGCGAAAATGATGCCAAAAAACCTGCCCAAAGGGTAACGTGGGCCAAACATGATTTATACAATTTTAGAGGGCACCTTCGCTATGACTTGTCAGCCATGTCTATTACGTCTCGAAAAGGTGAAGGTGCGGAACTGAAGAAAAATCGAAGTTCCCTTGTATTTTTTTTTTTGACTTAACTGTTTCAAAAAATTTTCAGCTATTGATCTAAAATCTTTGAAGAAATAAAAAATTGTGCCTAAAATAGGCTCAACTTCAACTTCGAAGGCAACAACCGCCACCACTGAAAATCCTCCTGTCGAAGAAGATGATACTTTAAAGAAGAAAAAGAAAAACGTAATACTTCACTTACTCCTTTATTATTGTCGAAATTACTTTTAGATTGACTAATTGTCTTCTTCATATTTTTAGGCAAGGGGCTTGCCCCCCAAGTCTCCCAAGAAACGGAAACATGATGATGCTCACTCAGAAAATGAATCAGAGAAGGACGAAGATGGTTCGCCTCTCAAGCAAAAAAAGAAGAAGAAGACCAAACAATCTGGTGAAGCTTCTCAAACCATCAATCCTCCTACCAGTGAAATTCCTGCAAATGCTCCCAAATCCAAATCCAAAGGTCCTTCGAAATCTCAATCTTCGAAGAATGTAGTCTTAGAACGTATTGGCAGTAACGCAACTTCTGATGAGCAAAAGGTAAATTTTACTTTGATATTTCCCTTGATAAGTTATATAAGATTCTTCTATGTTGACTCCTTATCTTGATGCAGAGTGTGCCTTCTGCTCCTGTTGATCCTCCCAACGTCCAAAGCCAAAAATCTACAGCTTCTCTCCAACCAGAAGGTTCTAATGAAGTTGTTTTAAATAAAGGCTCATCCACTGCAGCTACCCCTGTGGGAACTGTCGAAGCCCTGGATCAGCAGGCAACTTCGCCTCCGTTGGCTGAGGTCTTAGATCAACAGGCAACTTCTCCTCCATTGGAAGAAGACCTTGAAGCTGATGAACCAAACACAGGGATCGAAACTCTCGTTATTAACATTCCCAGTGATTCTTCTCCAAAAAAAGGTACATTTCGCTGATCAATCTGAAGAGGAAAGCGACACAAATACTATGAGCCATTACTTTGCAGATGGTGATGAAGATGAGGGAATGCAAGTAGAAGATGAAAATGAGGGGATGCAAGTAGAAGATGAAAGTGAGGGGATGCAAGTAGAAGTAGAAGTTCCTATTTCTGTTGGAACTGTTTTCACCAAACCAGACCCTCCAACCTTATCTGAAGAAAAAAAAGAGGAGATAAAGAAGAGTAATCCCCTAAAATACCTCAAGTTGATGTTAGCCCAACGGGACTCTTCTTCAAGCAAAACTCAATCTGGAGGTTCGAACCAAACGAAAGAGGATGTCCCTCTCACTTCTCTTGACCAACTTCTTCAGGAAGTTGACAAAACTATCCTTCAGGATGATCTCTTTACTATCTTAAAAGATAACCCTGGGGCTTATTTTTCGATGAAGAATTTACTGTCTCAAATAGACCTCAGTATTTGTCCATCTGACGTGGCTGAGATTATATACGATCTACAACTCTTGCTTGATGAAGTTAACAATGCATATATCAGGACATATGGTATCGAGGCTAAAATTTGAACCAAACAATAAGCTTTATCTAAAGCGTATGACCAGACTTCGAAGCTTACTAAACAAGCAGAAGCTTTAGAGCTTGCCAAAAACCAAGCCAAAGATAGGCATGACGTTTTGGATCGATCTATCTTGTTTTGGGAATCTCAGATTGAAGAGCTCAAACAGAAGATTGAGGATGCAAAAAATGAACAAACAGCTTTGAAGTCTGTTGATGACCAAGGGCTTGCAAATCTAGTCACACAAAGTCTTCAACAAATGGAGGTAGCTGAAGGGATAAACCAAGAAATTAAGGAGCTCGAAAACCTCAGAAATTCTTCTCAATGTAAAATTAACTTATGCAAAAGCAAACTCGCTAGGCTAATACGAGACGCTCCTTTCACTTCCTTGCAATGTTAAAGAATCTTACTATGCATTTCTGTAATTCGAACATAACTTATTTTGGTATTTATGTAATACTCTCTTGGTTCTATTTATCGCAGCATCTAATTATTCTGAAGTAATTCGAATCTCTTGCAAGTATGGTTTATACCTTTTTAAGTATTTCCCATTTACTTTTAAGATTCTCCTATCTTCTGCTAATTCCTCTATCTCATAAGCATTATTCGAAAATGTTTTCAAAACACGAAAAGGTCCCTCCCAATGGGGTGACCATTTACCTAAGAATTTGTTCTTTTTATCCATAGGTAAAATGACTTTCCATACCAGATCATTAGTTGAGAATACCTTGTTTTTAACTCTTTTATTATATGCTCTGGCTACTCTCTCCTTCTGTCTTCTCATAACTTCCAAAGCATGTAGCCTATCTTCATCTACATCTACTAACTCATTCATCATCATTTCCCAATATTGGTCAACTGGTATTTTGTTTTGTCTTTGGATTCTGACTGACTGTGGATGTATTTCGACTGGCAACACCACGTCGTGTCCAAATGTAAGTCGAAACGGAGTAGTATTCGTTGCCTCTTTAGGAGATGTTCGACACGCCCATAGAGCTTGGTCCAAGGTTTTATGCCAATTTTTTGGTTTTCGACCTACATGCTTCTTTATCAATCCTATTATGACTTTATTGGTTGCTTCTACTTGACCATTTGCTTGGGCATAATAAGGTGTTGACGTAAGTAACCTGAATCCCATTTCTTGTGCGAAATCTTGCATTTTTCGTCCTACGAAAACTGAACCTTGATCTGTTGTAATAATTTATGGTATCCCAAACCTGTAAATTATTTGCTTCTGGATAAATTCTATAATAGCTTCTTGGTCCACATTCACTAAAGGAATTGCTTCGACCCATTTTGTGAAATAGTCTATACCCACAAGAATATATCTCTGTCCTTTAGATGATGTTGGTCGAATTTCGCCAATTAAATCTAATGCCCATCCTCTAAAAGGTCAAGGCTTAACAATCGAATGTAATTCGCTTGCGGGAGCATGTTGAATGCCTGCATGAATTTGGCATTCTTCGCAACCTTTGGCAAATTCTATGCAGTCTTTGAGCATAGTGGGCCAATACATTCCGTATCTGAACAAAAGCCACTTCATTTTGTGACCTTCTTGATGTGCCCCACATGCCCCACTGTGCACACTGGACAAGGCTAGATACGCTTCGTTTTCCCCTAAACATTTGAGTAAGAGTCCCTCTAGGGTTTTCTTAAACAATTCATTTCCTATTAACACATAAGACAATGCTCTGTATTTGACCTTTCTTTCTGTACTCACTGAAGGATCTCTCAAATAATTTACTATGGGATTCCACCAATCCGTGTCTGCTAAAGCATCTATGCTTAATACTTCGAATTCTTCCTGGCCTGCATAACCCAATTTCGAATTCTCTAAGTCTAATGGTGATAATTTAGTAGCCATTATTCTACCTCTCGTTTCTACGAGGTATTGGAGTTTTTCTTTTGATATCCCATATCCTGAAGCTATCTGAGCCAAGTCATTTGCTTCTTGATTATCAACTCTAGGAATATGTTTTAAATCCACATATTCAAATTTCTTGATTAATCTATTAGCGATAACAAAATACATGATCAAATTTTCTTTGATACACTTGTATTCTTTGGTTATATGTTTAATGACTAACTCTGAGTCTCCTCTAATTTCGACTCTGGTTGCCCCCAATTCCAACAAAGCTTCAAGTCCAGCAATCAATGCTTCATACTCAGCTTCATTGTTCGAACAATGAGGGCCTTCCAACTTGTACATGAATTTTGTTGGAATTCCTTCAGGAGAAATGATACATACTCTAACGCCACTTCCATTTTTATGTGTTGACCCATCGAAATATAATTTCCATGGTTGGATCTCAACATAATCTAACATGAAGTTTTCATTCACGGAGTGATCAACAATGAAATCTGAGATAACTTGTCCTTTCATAGCCTGTAAAGGCTTGAAGGCCAAATTATATTCAGTGAGCGCTAAAGCCCACTTACCAATCCTGCTGTGCATGATTGGTTTCGACAACATGTGTTTAATAACATCAAAGTGAGATGAAACATAAACATCAACTGGTTTAATATAATATTTGAGTTTTGTACAAGAGAAATACAGGCAAAGACATAGTTTTTCTATACTATTGTATCTAGTCTCTGCTTTATTTAGGACCCTACTAATATAATAGATGGCTCTTTCGACGCCATCCTCGTTTTCCTGGGCCAACATACTGCCTATAGTTACATTAGAGGCAGAGATATACAGTCTCATTGGCCTATCTTTAGAAGGGGGTGCAAGTATAGGAGGGTGCATCAAGTAAGTCTTGATCTTCTCAAATGCCTCTTGATGTTGTTCCATCCATTCGAAATTCCCTTGATTTATGCGCAGCAGTGGAGAAAAAGCTTGAGTTTGCCCACTCAAATTGGATATGAATCTCCTTAAAAAGTTGATTTTACCCAAGAGTGATTGCAACTATTTCTTTGTAGAAGGGGGCTTCGTCTCCATAATGGCCTTCGTTTTGTTCAAGTTGATTTCGATTCCCTTCTTGTGGACCACAAAGCCAAGGAAATCCCCATCCTGCACAAAGAAAGCACACTTAAGAGGATTCATTTTCAAGCCATGTTTCCTCATTCTCTCGAATGATTGGCCCAGGTGATTTAAATGATCCTCATCAGAAACAGATTTGACTACTATGTCATCTATATAAATCTGCATAAATGACTCAATGAAATCATGAAAAATAGTGTTCATTGCTCTTTGATATGTTGCCCCAGCATTTTTTAACCCAAAAGGAATTACTACCCACTAATAAGTACCTAAAGCGCCTGGACATCGAAACGCAGTTTTGGGGATATCATCCTCAGCAATGAAAACCTGATTATATCTGGAATACCCATCTAGCATACTCAGGTATTCATAGCCCGCGGCAGAATCAATTAACATTTCTGCTATAGGCATAGAGTATTCATCTTTTGGGGTGGCAGTATTTAAATCCCTAAAGTCTATACAAATACGTAAAGAACCATTTTTCTTAATAACAGGTACGATATTAGCATGCCATTCAACGTACCTTGTGGTCCTGATAAACTTGCAACAAAGTAATCTTTCTACCTCTGCATTTATCTTTGAAAGGATTGCTGGTGCGAATCTTCTAGGCGTCTGCTTGATGGGCTTCTTGCCATCCTTGATTGGGAGCCTATGTTCCACCAGTTCCCTTTTTAAACCAGGCATCTCGTCGTAGTCCCAGGCGAAACAATCTTTATTTAATTTAAGCATTTCGATCACCTTACGTTTCAAACTAGGACTGAGTTTCGCACTAATATACGTCACTCTCTTTTCGACTCCATCCCCAATATTAACTTCCTCCAAAGGGTCTTGAGCCAACATTTTAGCATTTGTTGATTCTGGATCCTTTTCGAACCCTAGGGGCTCCTGATCATAGATAGCGTCTAGCCGTTGATCCATTGGTGCGGAAGTTTGTCCATCACAGGGTGAGGGTGAATTGTTTCCCTCAGGACTTGCTATTTCTGCTTTGTTTTTTCCTTTTGTACCTATGGCTTTAACAGCCATGTTTTGTATTTCGGCTTCGAGAGCCGTCTTTTGTTTATTCTCAGCCAGATAGGCCGAAATCTTTTGATAGTAACTTGACTCAGTCATAATAATCTTTGCTCCCCCAGCCAGTTGGCCGCATCGTCGAAGTCTCGCCTTCTTCCTCAATTTCCTGTCCATCCCACATCAGTTACCTATCCCATTGAAACCCATTGGGACGAAGGGTTAGAGAATAGTAAGCGTTTTCATTTGGTTCGAAATATTCCTCAGGTGGATGGCATGGCCCAATGTTGGCCATGTTGCGGTCGAAATTTCCTTTATCAACATTATTGATCTCTGTCATGTAATAACTCTGGTCTGCTTCTATATTTTCAATGATTCTGTCATCTCTCCATAACACCAATCTTTGATGCATCGAAGAAGGCACTGCCCCAATTCCATGGATCCATTCCCTACCAAGCAGTAAATTGTAGTTGGCCTTCGCAGCTATAACCATGAACATGGTTGGTCTTGTGAGGGAACCAACTGTTAGATTCACCTGTACCACCCCCAAAGTCTTACCAACTTTACCTTCATAGTTTGAAAGCACCATGTTGTGAGGTCGAACGTCTGAATCCTGCATTCCTATCCTTTTCAGCATGAATCTGGGCATCAAATTAACAGCAGCCCCACCGTCAACTAGTACTTTGTTAACCCCATGTTGTTCCACTTTAGCCCTAATGAATAAAGGTTTCAGGTGATTTTTCATTCCTTCGTCTGGTTTTTCGAAGAAGGCATTTTACTCTTCGACCGCTCCGTTATTCATCACGTAGTAACATACTGGCCTGTGTCTGGCCATTTCTTCTTCGTCAGTGTCCTCTCCAACACACACCTCCGTATCCTGGTTATACTCACAAGGCAACACTGACACTACATTACAGTTAGCATTAAAGAAAGACTCCCCTTCCGATTCGAAATCGTCAGTCATTAAATCTTCTTCGTTTGCAATCTCCTTTTGTGCTTTATTTTCTTCAGTTTCCTTCTTTGGTGAGAATAACTTCCTGGACACCGGGGGTTTTCCCCCAGGCTGGGTCATTGATTTTGGGTTGTTAGTGCTAGACTCTCCAATTTCCATAGGCTTCGAATCCTTTTCAGCCTTCTTATTTCGCTGTGTCTGCGCAATTGAGAGCGAGACATTGGGTTTTTGCCTTTGTAGTTTTCCAACCTGATTTCCTCCCTTCTGTTTGAATTAAATTGTTTCCTGTACGCCATTGCGGTCCTTCCGCCTTGATCATAGCTTCGCCATTTACCCTTTCCCTTGTCAGCCTTTACTTGCAACCACCTATCAATAGGAATTTCTGCAGGTAGTTTGAAAGACACTTTCCTTGCTCCCCTGGGATAGGAACTATCTGGCCTCCTCTGCATGGTTCTGCCAGCATCAGCATGATTTGAAGGCATTCCACCTTGGCGCCCCCAACCTGAGGCGAATGTGATTCTTTCGAATGCTTCAGCCATCTCTCTATCATAAACTACTGCGCATCTAGGACAAATCAAACATTTTGTGCCGATCTTGTGACAACGAACTAGGAACTCTAGCAGACTCTCATCAGCCTTTGGATAGACTCTGTACAATTGATTATCTTGCCTCTAATTGACCCCTGTTCGCTCACACTGGGCCCTCTCGAACTCAGCAGCAATTCTGGGATTGCAGATGATGCTGCACCTTGGGCACAACAACTTGTCCTGGTTCTTCTTGTGACAGTGAAACTGGTATTCTCGCAGGCTCGCATCCTTCTTCGGCAAGTTTTCCCTTCTTTGTTCTCTTTCTTTCTCCAAGCATCGCTCCACTTCTTCCATCTCAGCGTGGGGCTGCTCGAAGCCTACCATATTTACTCCCAGCATTTGACCATCAGCAATTTTGATTCTTTCGAACTTCACCCTAAGACCTTCAGTAGCCTCAGTCAAACCTTTGTCAGCAACATTTTGGCCTTCAGCAGCCTGCATTGCTTCCCTTAGTAACTTTGCTTTGAGCACTTTTGGAAGGCCATCAGTAACCTCTTTTTTGCTTTCAACCAAAACGAAATCTCCATCTTCTTCGAATTCCGCCTTCGATTGAACCTTGCTTTCAGCAACTTCCACCATGTTGATGTCCAAGGGCTCAACATAGTTGGTCTCCGCCATCAGTAACGAATCCGTATCCACTTTCATGGGGTTCTTCCCTTTGTCCAAAAACTTTAGCCTGTCATCCTTGATTGCATTTTGTATCAGATCCCTGAAAAGAAAACATTGTGAGGTTTTATGGCCTAAAAAGTTGTGGTATTTACAGAAGCCCCTTTTCTTCCTTTGTTCCAATGGAGGAATCTTAAGGTTGGGAGGAACTATTAACTGGCCATCCTTAACAAGCAGGTCAAAGATTTCATCACATTTAGTTATATCGAAAGTATATATTTTCATAGGGAATTTATCATTCCTCTCATTGTCGACAGGGTCCTTTCCATTAGAAGGAAGCAGAACTTTGCAAGCGTAAGGGGGTGCTTCTTTTAATTCTGCAAGATCTATTTCGAACTGATCGAAATCATATGGATTTTGAGAGTCATCTATGTTTTCCCCTTCTGCCTCTATATAAGCTATTCTTTCCTTCTTATGATTTTTACTAGCCCTAGCCTTTTCAGCTTTTAGCCTTTCGACTTGTCGAACTCTATCTGCTAATTGGGTCATGTCCCTGAGGTACTGTGTATCCAGTTTCTTTCGAATGGAATAATCCAGACCTCCAGCGGCCATTTCGACCAATTCGTGTTCGGGCACTACTGTAAAACATCTAGATTTTAACAATCAGAACCTATTCAAATAATCGTCTATTGGTTCTGCGAATTTTCTTTTATTACTTGCTAATTCTTTCAGACTAATTTTAGATTGACCCATGTAAAATTGTTCATGAAAAAGCCTTTCCAAATAGGGCCAAGTGTCCACAGATCCAGGGGGTAGGGTAGTGAACCAAGTAAAAGCGTTCTTTGTTAGAGAACTTGGGAAATATTTTATCCTGAGATTCTCACTATTTGATATATCACCTGCTTCAGTTAGATATCTCGCTACGTGCTCTACTGTTGATTCACTCGTATCACCAGCAAATTTCGTGAATTTAGGGACTTTTAAGCCCCTGGGTAACTCTGTTTGCAGAATGTAATCTACAATGGGAGATGTGTAATTTGGCCTTCTAAATCCTGAATTTAAACCATTCTGGGCCATTATTCTCTCTATCATAGTGGTTAGATTATTTTCTACCACTAAATTGTCATTTCTAATCCTGTGGACAATTTTGTCTGCATTTTGGTCTCTGTTAACAATCACTATTGGTCTAGGCTGTTCGTTCTGATTCTCCTAAACGTCTTGTTGCCTTAATCTTGCCCCTACGTTTCTCTCTTCGACCACTCGTATAGGGGGTCGAACCTGTTCAATTGTGGGTTCTTCATTTCGAATTACCACTGGTTACGCCTTCTTATAGGCGCATCAGGGGCACCAAAGAAATCTGCTATTCTAGACATCTGGACTGCATTTTCTTGGTTTGTTCTATTTATGTTCTAAATTAAGGGACCAAAAATAGCATTCATTTCACGGGCTAGGACTCCTACCATATCCTGGTTACTATCATCCATTTGTTGCCTAAGTGCTTCCTGATTGTTAGTTGTAAGGATAGGTAACTGGGTATAGTTTCCTAAGTTTTGGGAGTTTGTACCCAAATGATTCATTCCTGAACCAGACCCTTGGACTGGGGACGAAGTGGATGCATTGTGCAATCCTGCCATAAACGAAGTTGGCATTCCATATGGGGGATTTCTGGGCCTAGGACACATGTGTCATAATAGATTTCCGTGTTCAAACTTATTATCTTCATGACTTTTATATTGTAGAACGTAAAATTCTTAAATAGTTTCTCTAAAATTGCCTATATAGATATATTGATTGAATAAGGAAAAATGATTTCTAATTTGAACTTAAACTTTGACACTTGAAACGTAAAGATAAATGATCTCTGAATACATAAAAGTATCTGGAAATATAAAGTGTTTTGCATGAAAAGGTAAAGTAAAAGGACACAGTTTCTGAAGGAGTAAAAGTGTTTAAAAGCAAGTAAAATAAGGACATGGAAGGAAATCGAAGGGCTCTAAGAATAAAAGTGCAGTAAAAGTGAAACAAATATAAAAGAACTTGTATTTAAATTGTAAAAGATCATGATGTTCATAACGTACATTTCGTCTCCTTGACTTGTTTCCCTTCAGTTACGGTAGTTTGAGTATTTGAGATTTTTTAGTACATAAAACGAACACGCAAAAACTAACATAAAAACACCTATTTATAGTGTATTGACCCTAACGGTCCTACTTTAACATCGCGCCACGTTTGAAGCATGCAGACTTCTTTCGTTCACTAACTTCCACGCGTCTTCTAAGAATGGCGCTCTTATTTAAAATTTGAATCCTTAGTCTATTTGAAATTCGAATTCTATGTTTACTTGAATTTCGAACTGATCCTCTGTTTGGACCGTTCCAATACTGGCACATTCACCAAAAGAGTTTCTTCATATTATAAACACCAAGGTCTCTAATCGAAATTCCATCATCTATCATTGGCAATCGAAGAATCCCTTTTTCAGAACAAAAAGGTCTTATATTTCTTCACCAATACTTATCATTAATATTGACTTCTTTTCCCAGGTTGATTCGAAATATTATTTACTTCTGCCAATTCATCCAATCGAAATTGCCAGCTAACAAAACCATGGTTAAAAAACTCAAGTGATATTAACCTATTCTCAATCATTACCATCAAATATTTCACTCTTAGTTCCTATATCTTTTGGTGACAAGGCTTCTAGAAGGAAGAATTTGCAAAAAGACTTGAAAACTTGGAAAAATGACTTGTAAATTATGGTTATGGACCTCTAGGTTTCAATTTCAAAGTCCTAGCTACACAAAATGTTTTCCAAGTTCTTGGACATTTTTGAAAGCTTGGAACAAGATCTACAACTTTCATGATTTGAGTTTTTCTTGAATCAAAATGGATCTAGGTGAAAAATGGCCATGAAAATGGTGAAAAACCATGTTTAAAATAGTTGAAAATTTTTTTAAGTGTTAGAAAAATTTCAAATCTTGACTTTTTGTTGATTTTTTCACACATTTTGATATTTTATGATCATGATGGATAATTTGAAATTATTTGATGATTTAAAAAATTTGGATTTCAAAAAGTTGACCAAAAGTCAAAATTTAACTGGTCTGAACAGTTGTATTTTTGTCAAATGATTCAGAATTTCTCTGATGATCAATCATGACTTTTGGAATGTTTTGAATCAAGAAAATTAGGTAAATATATTTCATTTATGATTTTGAGATCATTCTCCAAGCAATTAGGGCATTCAATGAGCAAAAAGTCAATGATACACCATCCTCGATCAAAACCCTAATTGGTCGATTCAAGATAGATCTTGAGGAAATGATTGGAATTTGAAGATCAAATGTTGATGATTGATGAAGATAGATCATTTAAGGTGAGTGAAGACTCAAACCCTAATTTGACCATATCTTGAACAGATGAAATTTTTTGATCAAAACCGTAATTTATGTTAAGGAGCACGCACACGATCTATCTTAGGCTGAAATTGTTAGTGAGTTAATGATGTATATGTGAATGATATTAGATGGTATCTTAGGTCAAAAATTGGGGTATGACAGATGCCCCTATTTAAGTTTCTTTAACCTGAGATATGAAGATGAAAATCTTCGTCTCGATAGGTGGGAAGAGACTTAAATATCAGAATACGCAAATTTTGGACCTAAGTTACCAAGAAATTTGAATGATGTAAAGTGATTACGAGCATTTTACCCAGGAGGTACCAAAGGGTGACATGCTGGGGAAAATATTTGTGAGGAGGTCTCAATCTGTCTAAGAAAGAAGAATCCTGTTTGTTGGGAAACAAGTATATGTTTCATTGGGAAAATAGATTCACAAAGGAAGTGAATATCTGTTTCGCTTCGGGAAACGAGGAGATTACCTTCTTTCAGCCTTGTGACAATGTTCAAGGTAATTAAAGATGCTATTACCAATTATCAGCCTGGTGATAATTTATGGTAATTTGGAATGAAGACTCCTTTACCGATTATCATCCTTGTGATGGTAAATGGTATGAGTTCTGAAGATATTACCAACTATTAGCAAAGTGATAACTATAACAAGGTAATTCTTGAGATAACTTCACTAAGTATTCAGCCTTGTGAATAACAGACAGTAATGGAAACAGATCTTAAATGAGTTTCTATTTTCCCAATTACAATCGTGCTGAGAATATTTTTGAGAAGATGCGGGCATTTTGATGGAAAAATACAGGTTTCTCAGAGAGAAAGACAACTGTGGGGATTTCTTGAACTTTCATGATTGGACTTGTTAAGAAGAACAATTATTTTATGATAAGTTCAAAGATGAAGAGGAAATAAGCGGCTCAGATGACGAGGCTATTGCTTATTGTTTGCATATAGTTTTTTGTGAAATCTAGACCTTAATTGGTTGCGGACGAGGTTCTATCCAGGAATGAACTAGAAAGAAATGGTCAATCAAGATTTTGTACCCAATGAGGAATGAACTCGATTGGGGAACTGGAGAAAAGAATGTGTTCTTTCTGCTTAGGGATGAAGGTCTACTGGAGAGATGACACGCCCATACTTGTTTTCGGGAATAAATGCAACCTAAACCAGTGATATTGAAGCAAACATTGAAAAATGCATTAATGCATTAATGATGCAATTATGTATGAATAATTAATGTCATGAATGTCATATGCATGTTGACGATACTTGACAAGACAACAAAGTGTATTTGGAAAAGGACTACATCGCAGTTCAATCAAATACTCAGCTAAATCTTCAGCAATGGTGTAGATGTCACTGGTGATGAATCAAAGTTGTATGCTTAAATTTCTTTGAGGAGAAAAAACATTTTTACTGGCAACCCTGTTGGGGATTCGTTTTTGGATAAGAATATCATCTTTGATGATCTCTTTTGGGGAAGAGAAAACTTCTCAGCAATTGTTTATCTTTTAGAGGTCGAAACACTCATGGAGATAAATGTTGATATTTCTTCTGTGTTCACAGTTTGAAGGAAACTTTCGCTTTTATTTCAAAAATTTTGAAGTAAAAATTCATTTAAAACTTTTTTTTTAGTTCCAAAATTTATTTTCATAAGAAAAAGCATTATTTTGCAAAAAAGAATAAAGCAAGAATTGCAAACAAATGGGCACAAGGCTCAAATTTTATTAATAGAATGGTAATCAGCCAAAGGCGTGATTCCATGTACTATTTACAAAACTTGGAAATGGTGATATATTAGAAAAAGGCTACATTGAAAGAAATAATCTCTATTCTCCGTAACAACTTTGAATTTCAATTGTGCTTGTTGCTTCAGAAGATTTGATTGAAGATCCGTTGATGGAAGATTCTTCAGGTTGACGAAGTACGAACTGATGCAGTTACATCGTCATTTTGATCCTTAATTTTTGCCTAGATTTCCTTTTCAGGTTTTCAGTCTACTAGGATAAATTTCTGTTTATTGTCTCTAATTTTTCCCTGGACCGCCTTTTTAGGTTTTCAGTCCACCGAGACGCTCATTTTTCTCTAAGCCGCCCTTTTCGGGTTTTCGACTTACCAAGTTGTTCTTTTGTCTTTTTTAGACAAAGTATTTCTTGACTGCATCAGCATTTACAAGATGTGGGAGTTTATCATCGTCCATGGTTGTGAGAGTCATAGCACCGCTAGAGAAGGTTTTTTTGATAATGTATGGGTCTTCGTAATTAGGAGTCCATTTTCCCCTAGAATCTAGTTGAAAAGACAAAATCTTTCTAAGCACAAGTTCGCCTTCTTGAAATTCACGAGGTCGAACCTTTTTGTCGAAGGCTTTCTTCATCCTTCTTTGATACAACTATCCATGACACAAAGCGGTCATACGTTTTTCTTCGGTTAAGTTTAAATGACGTATCTACTTTAACACCATTCAGCCTCAGATAACTTGGCCTCCATAAGGACTCTCATTGATGGAATTTCAACTTCCACAGGGAGCACTGCTTCTATTCCATACACTAAAGAGAAAGGGGTTGCCCCTGTTGAAGTGCGTACTGAAATGGTTAATTTGAAATGGTTTGATGATTGAAAAAATTTGGATTTCAAAAAGTTGAACAAAAGTCAAAATTTGACTAGTCTGAACAGTTGAATTTTTGTCAGATGATTCAGAATTTCTCTGATGATCAATCATGACTTTTGGAATATTTTGAGTCAAGAAAATTAGGTCAAGATATTGCATTGATGATTTTGAGATCATTATCCAAGCAATTAGGTCATTCATTGAGCAAAAAGTCAATGATACACCATCCTCGATCAAAATCCTAATTGGTCGATTCAAGATAGATCTTGAGGAAATAATTGGAATTTGAAGATCAAATGTTGATGATTGATGAAGATAGATCATTTGAGGTGAGTGAAGACTCAAACCCTAATTTGATCATATCTTGAACAAATGAAATTTTTTGATCAAAACCCTAATTTGGCTTGAGGAGCACACACATGATCTATCTTATGCTGAAATTGTTAGTGAGGTAATGATGTATATGTGAATGGTATTAGATGGTATCTTAGTTCAAAAATTGGGGTATGACAGTAACCTTTGAAGTAATTCACTTACGCAAGCGTGTAAGTGAGGGTGATAAAAATTGAAAATTTGATTGACCTATGCAAATAGTAGTCATTCCTACAAATCATCATAAAGACAAATACCAAGCATCCCTCTTAATTTTTAAATTTGCTTTGCATCCAGGGCTTTAGTAAAAATATCAGAAAATTGATTTTCAGTGCTAACATGCTCAAGAGTAATGAATATTTGTTCAACGAGTTCTCTAATAAAATGATGCATGATATCAATTTGTTTTGTCCTACTAGGCTGAATAGGATCAAATTGTCACAAAATAATGTCATGACATCTTGTGTGACATTATATTTAGTCAACATTTGTTTCATCTACACTAGTTGAAAACACCAACTACCTGCTACTATGTATTCAGCTTCACCAGTAGATAGGAATACACAATTTTATTTCTTATTGAACCAAGAAATTATATTGTTTCCCAAGAAGAAACATCCTCCAGAGGTATTTTTCATGTCAACAGCACTACCAGCCCAATCGACATCATAATACCCCACTAACATGGATTTTGAATCATGAGAATACAACATATAATCACATGTACCATTCGCATACTTCAGAATCCTATTCACTTGATTGATGTGAATCACTTTGGTTTTTGCTTGATATCTAGCACAAACCCTAATAGCAAAGTCTATATCTAATCTGCTTGTTGTAAGATATAGAACAGCCAATCATACTTATATATAAACTCTATCCAACACTTATACCCTTCTCATATTTAGATAACTTCAAATGTGTAGGAGCAGGAGTTATTTTGTGACTAGCATTCTCCATTCCAAGCTTCTTCACATTATTCTTAGAAAATTTGCTTTGACAAAGAAAGTGAAGCCTTCCATCTGCTTGACTTGCATACCAAGAAAGTATGTTAGTTCACCTACCAAACTCATCTCAAACTCAGATTGCATTTTCTTAACAAAATGTTGGACCATCTCATCTGACATCCATCCAAAGACAATGTCATCCACATAGATCCAAGTTATCATAATTTTTCCACCCTTCTGTTTGACAAATAGGGTCTTATCAATTCCACCCTTTCTATATCCATGGTTGATGAGAAACTTAGTTGACCTCTCATACCAAGCTCTTGGAGCTTGTTTTAACCCATATAATGCCTTCTTTAGTTTTAACACGTGATTTGGAAAAGTAGGATCAACAAATCCTTTTGGTTATTCAACATACACTTCTTCATTTAAATAAACATTTAAGAAGGAACTTTTAACATCCATTTAGAACCGCTTAAACTTTAAGAGACATGCCACTCCAAGTAACAATCTGATAGATTTCAAGCGAGACACATAAGCAAATGTTTCATAAAATTCCACTACTTCAATTTGAGTGTATCCCTGAGCAACAAGTTTGGCTTTGTTTCTAGTAACAACACCTTGTTCATCTAACTTGTCTTATACATCCATTTAGTTCCAATGACAATTGTCCCTTCAGGTCTTGGTACTGAGTCCCAAACCTCGTCCCTCTTTAATTGACCAAGTTCATCTAGCATAGAATTAATCCAGAACTCATCAGTCAATGCTTCCTTGATATTCTTGGGTTCAACTTTTGAAACAAAACTAACATTTTACATGATTTCCCTTGATCTGGAAATTATCCCTGCATTCATATTCCCAATTATAAGTTCCTTATGATGATCTTTCTGAGTTATGATTGAGGGTCCTTTGTTAGTTATCTTAGTTTCTTCTGGTTCAATATTAGTACTTATGTATGTAGTATCTTCAGGAATATCATTCATGAGGATTAATGTTTCAACATCATTTATGACATCATCTTCTTCGGTTGGGTCAGCAACAAAAAAATTATGGATTCCATCATCACCTTAGTTCTAGAGTTAAATACTTTATATGATCTACTATTTGTAGAGTATCCCAGAAAAATTCTCTCATCACTTTTAGGATCCATCTTTCTCCTCTTCTCGTGATGTGCTAGAATATAACATTTACTTCCAAAAACATGGAAATATTTCACAGTTGGTTTTATTTGTTTCCACAGTTCATAAAGTGTAGCAAATATACTAGATATGATAGTCATTATAGTATGGATATAATAGAAAGTGTTCATGGCTTCAGCCCAAAAATGATGTGGTAATTTCTTAGCATGGAGCATGACCCTGGCACATTCCTGAATATTCCTATTCTTGCGCTCCACCACACCATTTTGCTAAGGAGTGATGGGTGAAGAGAACTCATTATTAATCCCTTTAAAAGTGCAAAATTCATCAAACTTACTATTCTCAAATTCCTTCCCATCAACAACAACATAAGCATACATGTTTCCTCAAAGACTTTCAACTTGTATAGGTCCCATCAAGTCCATATGAAGTAGCTCCAAAACTTTTGAAGTGGTCATATGTTAAAGCTTCTTACGTGACATCTTTGTTTGCTTCACAATTTGACATTCACCAAAGATTCTTCCTTCATCAATATTCAGATCAAGAATAACTCTAACTGCTTCCTTTGCCAAAACTTTCTTCATACCTTTTCAGGTGTAAGTGGCCAAGCTTTTGATGTTATAGCTTAACTTCATCTTCTTTTGACATTAAGCATGTGGAGAGACAATTTGTTTCTTGAGGAGTGCATTACTCTCATTTGTTACTTTGCATTCATATCTAATAACGTTAACTTTGATACCTTGGTAACATTGTTGACTAATGCTTATTAAGTTAGCATCCAATCCTTTAACATACAACACATCATCAAGACTGTGCAGTTCTGAACATTCCAGTTTTCCAACACCCTTTATTTCACCTTTTGATCCATCTCAAAAAGTGACATATCTAGTGGAATATGATTTAATATCCACCAATAATTTCTTTACACCACACATGTGTCTATAAAAACCACTATCAAAAATACCAATTCTCTCTAGCAAAAAATCTGAGAGAAGTGTGAGCTATGAATCCAGAAGTACCATTTTTGGAAATCTAATTTTTCTTTGCTTTAACAGCAGTCAGTTCTCTTCTGGATTGTGTAACAGGTTGGGGATAGCCATATAATTTGTAATAATGGGGTTTTATATGACTAAACCTTCCACAATAATGACATCTCCATCGTTGAGTCTTGCTTCCTAGGTGATTTTTTGGATGTTTTTACTGATGTTAGGACATTTGATTTGAAATCTTCTGTTCTAGTTTTTTCTTTGGATGAACAAACTTCACTTCAGGCTTTTTTCCTTTGTTCTTTATAACTTGATTATCATAACCAAGACCTTTAACATTTCCAGCATTCTTTCCAAACTGAAGAATCTCATCCAGCACATCAGAGCTACTGTTAAGAATTCTTACATACTTAGCCATATTGTCCAGTTTTAAATTGAGCAATACAACTTCATCTTTCAAATTAGAGATGATGGATAGATGCTAAACATTTTCAGCCTGTAGTTGAGCAATGGCTTTCTTTTGATCTTCTTCCAACTGACATACTTCTTCACTTTTGAGGCACATCTCCTTGTATGAAGCATCAATTTCCTCAAAGGTGAGTTCTTCACAATCTAGTTTTTCATCAAAATCAAAAATTCCAATTAGTGCAGTAACATATTTGGCATATTCTTCTTCAGGGTCACTTTCAAAATCATCCTCTGACCATGAAGCAGAGAAACTCATCTATTGCTTCTTGAGATAAGCAGTACATGTAACACCCCAAATTTTAGATTAATTATTTAATTAATTAATTTGGCGTGATATATGAGTTGTTGTGAATTATTTAGAATATGTGATGTTTTGGTGTTAAATGTGAGTCATTGTGATGACATATATTTGTGACAATTTGATGAGCATGAGGTGTATTATGATGAATATGATGTATGATGGGTTGCTATGAGTAGTGCAGTGGTAATTAGTATAATTGAGGGATTATTAGTAATTTATAATAAATAGAATAAGGATTTAAAGGCTATTTTTTATTAATTAAGATAAAATACTAGTGGTGTAAAGGAAATAAGGGCAAGGTGGTCATTTAGGGAGAATAAGTGAGGGCAAGATGGGGAGTTTAATATTAAGGGTCTAAGGGTTATATATGGAATATAAAGATAATGTCCATTATGTGAAATCGTAGAATTGGGAGAAACTGGCGATGTAGAGAAAAAAGGCTAGGGCACAGGAAGGCAAAGAAATTTGTAAAACACGGAGAAGAATTGGAAGTTTATGCTATAATATTAAGGTAAGGGGAGTTTTATCATTGTTATTATGTTTGATTTAAGCCTTGGTCGTATTATATATGGAGTTATGTATCATTGCATTCATGGCATGGTTTAGGAATTCAGTCCAGTGATGGTGATTAGGACTTCGGTCAAGTGATGGTGATTAGGACTTCGGTTCAGTGGTGATGGTAGGACAATTATCCAATGAAGGTAATAATCCCATAGTATGGATCGGGTGCAATAGTGAAGTGCTTTGGTTCCAAGTGGGAATCGATCCTATTGGTGGGATCTTTGGAGATGAAGATGACTGAGTCATCAGTGAAGTTTTTGTACCACATGCATAAGTCTATGACACTGCATTACATTCTATGTGACATTGCATAATGATGTGATTATTGTGATGCTTGATGATACAATGTATATGATGATACGTGTTTATGTATCGATGGAGTTGTGAAGGTGTGAGTATAACATGAAGATACGATGATGTGTGATACCTTGCTTATGTGCATATTTTACTATGTCTATTCCTTATGTCTTATATAATAATTATGATTTACTCACCCTTTCGGTTTGAATGTTACCTCCACGTGGGTAATGCGCAGGTGATCGAGAATAGTCCATATAAGCTTAGAGGATAGCTTTCAGAATGTGTTTATTTGCTTTTCATAGAATAAAGGATTCTTGCTCTGATATGTAACATCGGGGTTGGGATCGAATGATTGAAACTTATGTTCTTTTCTTTGTTTTAAGATGTTAAGTCACCATATGTGGTACTCGAGTTATTTGATTAAGTATAAGTTATAAAGCAAGACTATATGTGACGAAGTGTCTATTATAAGATGTTTAAGTTATGAATTATATTGCGAAGTAATTAATTATGTAATCTTATACTATCAAAGAGATAGATGTTTTATTCGTGAGAACACGTGTTATGGAGCAGGATGTTATTATGTATGATGTTTTTGTGAAGATGTGACACCCTTGTTGGTGATATACTCTAATTTATTTAATAGAATAATTGTGAAAATTCCTTGGGGTTTAGAAGGGTGTTATAGTACACCCAACTCTTATGTGTCCAAACTCTTCACATACATGACATTGGATTCCTTTTCCTTGATTAGTCTTTTCTTAAATTCTAGACCTTCTCCCAAATTCTTGATTTTTTTATGTCGATTAACTTATTCTTGACATTTGATCTTGACTTCCAGTCCGTCTTTTTCATCACTTTGTTGAATTGTGTTCCAAGTAACACAATAGCATTAGATATCGCTTCATCTGTATCTAGGTCACATTCATCTTCTAAGTCTTCAGTATTAGAGACAAAGGAAATGTTTTTCTTCATTTCAGACTTTTCAGTGATCCCTAATTCCAAGGTTTGTAAGGATCTCATAACTTTTTTATTACTAATATGTAAACTTTCTTTCAATCTTATCCTTATCAACGTCAAAAAATTAAAAATGAAAATAATACTAAATATAGCAATTTCATTTCATATAAAGACAATAGTAATTATACATAAATGATATTTTACTTTTTATAGATATGTAAATTAAAATAAATATTATACAATGAATACGAAAAAATATACACAAAATACTTATTGAATTTTTTAAATAATTTAAAAATATAATAGTGTGTAAGATTTTTAACATAATGCAGTTTGGTTTGGTTTGGTTTGCAAAATACAAATTACAAATCAAATCGAATCGCGCAGTTTTCTTAGAAAATGACTCAAACACATCATAATCAAATGCGTTTTTTGTGATTCTCAATTTAGTTCGGATCGATTAGTGATTTTATATTGGATCAGTTCAATTTTAAACACCTCTATCCAAAAATATACTTTCAAATTTATTTTCCAGACATTTACAAAATGAGGGTGTGACTCACTTACGTATATATTTAATGCATTTGAGATGCATCCGAAGTGCATTTTCGTATTCTAGGAAAATTTTGGTTTTATGTTAAGGTGAGAAAACAATACTCAGAGTGGATTAAGCAATTCTCTTTAACAGAAGAGGGAATAATGGGCTGGCCTATTTCCTTGTCAAGTATGCTATTGAAGTCCAAGATCCATATTAGAACACTTTACTCGTACTTCTTCAATTATCCTTCTACACACCTAATATTTTAAAATATTCAAATTATACCTTTTGTTTATTTATTTATTTTTCAACATTGAAAATTTTTGTATCAATACATATACATTGTATATGTAAAAAATTTACAATAAAATTTACAATATTATAAATTTTTATCAAAATTTGATTCACCAGATAACATTATAAATTTTTCCGTATTATAATCTTTTACCAAAATATTATTCGAATAACTTGTTATAAATTTTTCAGTACTATAATTTTAATCAAATTTTTATTCAGCGGATATAAGTTTTCTGGTATTTTTTTCACACGGACTCTTACAATTTCATACAATCGTAAATATATTTGTTCGAATGTTGATTACGTGATATTTTTTATATTTAGAACCGAAACCTATTCTTAACTTAAACAGTTAACATATATACTTTACCAAAATAATACCATTTTTTGCATGGCTGTAACTATTCGTTGTAAGATTTATGTGAGAACAAAATGAAAGAGATGAATGCAAAATGAGAAGTGAACGACGTGTTTAGGTTTTGGAGGGGAAAGAGGAAATTTTTGTGAGGGGAATAAAAAAACTCGATAAATTTTTAATTTAATTAAATAAATATTTTGTATATATAAATGATAATCAATATTTAGAATTAATATATTTTTAATATTTAGAAAATTATAATTGTATAGATTGAATTTAATTAATTTATCAAAATCTTATTTTAATATAATCTTTTAATTCTTTATATTACAGGAATTTATATTATTAAATAAAAATCAAATGAACTCATTGATACTTTAGAATTTAGTTGAATATCTATGCATCACATTATCATTCTATATGGATTCACATATTTATATTTATATTTATATTAATCCATTAATAAATTTAATATATATTTTAAATCAATTTAATTTATTTAACAAAATTCAAAAGTAACTAAAAATTTATCTAAAATAAATTTTTTAAAGTCATCTTTTCGTAAAAACACGTTTTATCTTATTAAGTTTGTTTGTTGGTATTTCTCCAAACACATCTGAGCATAGAAATGCTAATTTAAAATATGTTCTTTCTCATTTATTCATTTTTATTCACTCTTAACAAGTGAAATTCCGACCATTAAATTACCAGATAAAAAACATTTATTCTTTTCCTTTTTTTCAAAATCTCCTCATGCCCTTTCTTCCCAAATTCCTAAACAATCTTAAGATAGGAAATTTGGTTGCAAGTGTTAGGGTGGGGTATAGAGGGGCTTCAAATGCATGTGGTACATAATATTTATCGTGGGTTGAAAGTACTCAAGGTATCATTGATGTTTTAAATTCGTGGAAGATGGCAGAGGCTTTAAAGTCATCAAAGTTTATGTGCAACCAACAACTTACTGATAGTTAATTCTAGACAAGGAGGGAAGTAATGACGACACAACAAAGCAAATGAGGAAGAAGTTGCTGATTACAGAGGGAGAATTATGTTGCAATAATAGTGGATTTGACGAGAGTTGAACTGGTATTGGACCAGTGTGCTGCTGACACTTAAAACAATTGCTGAAGGAAAGAGGAGTGCATGACATTGACACTAGTGGTGGTACCAGTGAAAGGGCTGTAGAAACTGACTTATTGTTTGCTTCATTTATCTTCTATCTATCTACTAAACATTGGACTCCTACATAAGATTGACATAGACACTTCCACAACAATAATGTAAAAAATATTAAACTCTTAATAGAATAGTATTTGAGTTTCATTTATTTATCTATTATTATTAAGTTAAAAATATTCTATTCAAAATTAATATACACTATTAACATTATTTTCATATATGTTTAACTAAATATTTGTAAATGTAAAATTTGTTCAAAAAATGGACAAAATGTAAGGAAAGAAGAAAAAAAACATTTTTAAAAAACAATTGTCTAACACGTGTTGTATGAGTATTATCACGTGTTGTAAGAGTATTATACAAATGTAGGACACTAATTTAAAAAGTGTTTATGCAAATAAAAAATCACTTACTTTAAATAATTATCTGACTTTTCTGACACTCGTACTTAATCCCATTTCTGCACTTAGGCTTTTGCAAATGATAACACAAAGAGAATTGGAAACAATGGACTTTACTTTCATTGATGGAATAAGACAACTTATCTACAATCTAGCATATAAGAGAGAAAAATACAAAAGGCATAAAATTAACTGAATTCAAATGTTATTAGCTACATTGTGAAAGTTCGTCTTTACAACAATGTTGCAATTCGAAGCACCGACACCTGTGAATAAAGATGTGTTCAATGTCCAACATATGTACCATACATGTAATTTATTACTATTTTTTAAAATAAATATTGCTATCGATACGTCAGTATTGGTGTCTAGTATTTATGTTAGTGTTTCATTCGTATAAATTCAAGGTTAGCTGAGAGCCAGAGACAAAGAGGGTACAAATATAAGGAAGTGCAAGCGCAAGAAACTCAAGCAAGCTAGATGTTCTTTTATATCTGCTAAAATCAGGGCAGTGAAACTCAAGCAAAATAAGGAAACTAGATGGCCAACATCATATGAAGATTTTAACTATACACTTCTCTTATTCTGTTCATATCTCACCTGCTGCTAAACATGCCCTGCCTCAGTAGCTGCATATTTCATTTAGCAATATTTACGTATGGTAGTAGTCTTAAAGGAGGTCAAAATATTGATAAAATCAAACTAGTGTCTTTTCTCCTGTAATATATGCTGAAGGTAATTAATAATATATGTTTTTCTCCCATGAGCTACCTAGTGAGGATGAACAAATTGATTCAAAAGGGATGTTTAAACCAATGTTGTCAAAATTCATATTCAATTCAAGAAAAGTTGCAGGATCATAACTAACGATCTTATCAAATTTGAAAAATTACCCTCATACATACACACTAAAAGCCTCTACCTTCCAGAAACTATGCATGTGTTTGGTAATGAGGTGAAACACCCCTACCACGTGTTAACCGTAAGTTTGAAAAGCTAACGAGTGTAGCTTCTGCTCAATGTGGACTTAAAAGTGACATTTTTCTGAGAGCCAAAGTTTCCAATTATAAACTAGGATCATAATTCAGGTTGCCTGTAGTGAGTAATCTCCACATTCACACCCTAACATATTGATGGCCAATAGGATCAAGTCGAGACAAGATGATCCAGATTTCAAGCTTGATATTTTGATTTTTTTTTTTTAAGTTTTAAACTAATAAATACTCTACTAGTGGTTACATTACATAACATCTAGAGATCCTAAAGTTAACTAAAACAAATCCCAGAGTCAAAATAGAACAATCCTTCACTTAAGAGTTACCCAAATTTATATCTCAGTACACAAACCTCTATTCTCTTCAATTAGGTTCTCAAAACACCACTTCAAAATTTCACAAATCATCAAAACAAAGGACTACGGAAACACGACACCAATACTAACAAGTCGACACTGATCATAATTTAAAAAAAAAGAATAAATTAATCGTAATTACAAATGTCAGTGTTGGTTTCAGAAACCAACACTGACGCAAACACACCTTGCCTCAGAGGAATTGGTGTTACAGAGATTATTTTTTACCTGCATTAATTAAACAAAGTCTATCAAAACTCACTCCTTCAATAAAACAATGTCTATCAAAATAAAATTAACACAAATTACAACAAAACTGTATCACCCTACAAGTTACTACATCATTTTATCTGAAATTTGTGTGGCTCCATAATACCTACAAAATCACAAACAGCATGTGTGCATTTTCTCAACAAAAGTCATCTAAATTTTTCTCTCCTTCAAATTTAGTCACATTTTTCTTACTCAAAAATGAGAACTGAAAAAAAGTGAGAGAAAACCTAACCGATGGATGCATCAATCACCGAGGCGCTTCCTGAGATAATTCCTCATCACTTCGCTGCGCTCTTTCACGCGAGCCTGCTGAGGAGCAACGTTAACGTACGAGAGATAAGCTCCGGCGCCGAACAACGAAGCACCGACGATAAACATGCCGCCGGTTATGGCCAGTTGCCTCGCCGTCGGCGGGTACGACCACATTAATTTACAAATATCGCCGTCACAAAACACAGGCGCGTCGAAGTCTCTTCACTTGTTTTATTTTATTTTTTATCAAATTTCAATTTTAATCCTACAAAATTTTGGTTTTATATTGATTTTTTGCCATCATATTTTTTTGTTATTCTTTTTCAAGAAGAAAAGAATGCAGTAAAGTTTAACAAGATAACTAAAAATTGTAATATAAAGTATTTAGAAAACCTATTGAAGTCCTATACAACTCTCATTTGTAACTCGGGAGCCGATTTCTCGCCGATCAATATCAGAATTTTATTCTCTGAGGATGATTTTGAGCTGAACCGAGCAATTTTCATCTGATACGCGAAGTTCAGAAAATCATATCTCGTTCGATTTTCATCGAAACGAGACGGGACCAATGCCAAAAGTTCACAAATTTTGCTAGCTTTGATTGTCTCAGAGATATTCATTGGCAAATTTCGATCAGAAGGTCCTCGTTCGAGGCATTTTTCCTACAGAGCGCAAACGAAATTCTGCATGTGTCAGTGGTCCAAAATTGGTGTTGAAACTTCAAAAATTCTTATTTCCTTGACCGTGTGTGACACCCCAAATTAATTCAAGTATTAAATAATTAGGAATTTAATTATTAATTTAATTAAAGGCTTAATCAATAATATTTTGGATTAAATAGATTAATTATTTATTTAATTAAAAGGAAGGTTGGGGGTGTAAGGTTTAATTGGAGGTGTGTGTGGAGTAAAAAACTCTATTAAATAATAACTAATTTATTTCTATTATTTGACAAATAATAAAAGGAATATAAAAAGGAATATAAGAAGGAAAAGAAGGTTATTTGGAAAAGTCATTATACGTGAGATTGGAGAAGAGAAGAGAAAAGAGGAAAAGCCAAACGTCGGGAAATTCGAAGAATCATCACGAGGTAAGGGGTGATTTCATTCAGTTATGATGCCTTATGGGTTTTGGGATACAATTGAATAGTTGGGTATGTTAGGAAACTTGAATTGGAAAATCTAGGTTGTAGGATTATCCCTAAATGTGTCGGATTATATGAATTGGAACCATTAGTAATGATATGGAATTATTGGAGATGATGAAAGTATGATATGTGTTGTGTATTGGTTGGATTTTGGTGTTTTAATTGCATTAATTCGTATGGGAATGAAAAGGAATGAATTGGGGTACATGTTGCTGTCAAAAACTGGGATTTTTGGTACCTGCAAGTCGCAGGAACCGGTTCCCATGTGGGAGGAACCGGGTTCCTCGTACAAAATTCCAGGGAGAAGTTTTCTGGGCTTCTGGGAACCGGTTACTCCTGGGGAGGAACTGGGTTTCCAGTTCAAATTTTCAAAATAAAACTATTTTTCAATGTGGGAACCGGTTCCCAGTATGGGTGATCCGGGTTCCCCATACAAATTTCCAGGGGGCGTGTTTTTGAAAAATGTGGGAACCGGGTTCTCCTAGGGAGGAACCGGTTACCACTGTGTTGAACTTCAAAATACCTAAAACTTTAAAAATTCATATATTTCAAACCGTACCTCCGATTCGAGTGCCGTTTTTCGTAGTATTTCTTAATTTAAAAATACTATCTTATAAAACGAGAAAAATATTATTTTATGGAAATTATTTTAAAAAGAGTCGAACCCCCGATTTTTGAAAACTTTGGTAGTTTAAGGACGATGGAGAATGAGTTGTAAATTGTTCTGATTTAGAAAATAAGAACTAATACTTTTATGTTGTGTCTGCTATTCATTATGATTGAGTTGTTACCATGAGATATATTGGTGTTGGCATTATGTTGTGATCATATTTCGTTGATTTGATGTTGCATGCTTTTATGGTGCATGCATAAGCATTGTTTATGGTCCATTTCCATTGTGTGGAATTGAACTTGCAGGGCCAATAAACTTACCAAATATGCAGAGGTAGTGAGGCTGGATTCTTAACCCAGTGGTTATGGGCGAATCATTGATTGACGCTGTTTCCGAGTGTAATGGAACAGGGTGTGGACTTGGTTCACGTTGGTACCACATGCATAGAGTCTGCATTGCATATGGGATTGTAACATGCTAGGATGGGTTCCAGTGTTGCAATTTCCATTGATTGTTTTATTTGCATAATGAATTATGTGCAATGTATTTGTGAACTGAACTATGATTATGTTATTGATAGTGGACTAACGTATTGAATTGTTCTGTTGTATTTAAAAACGTATAATGCATTCTATATTGGATAGAGATCTCACCCTTACTTTAATGATTTCAGATTTGAAGTGATTAGCTGCTTTGGAATTGGTGAGGACAGCTTCTAGAGTTGTGTTACTTAGTTAATCCGCGTGTCAGTGTCATGCTCTGGTAGTTGTAACACTGGGGAACGTTTGATTGGGAATTCTTTATGGATTTTAACCGATGGTTTTGGTTTATGTTTTGTTTTATGTCTTGGAACAATTATGGATTGATGTATTCCGGATTTTATGTTATATTTCCGATGTTTAAACATAACTTTTAGTTTGTTTTATTTAATGAGTTCTTTAGTGAAAAGCATGATAACTGTTTTGGTTATATTTTGAATTATTAAAATTGTGACGTCTCTCGTGTTATGTGTTTTAAACTCTGATTAAAATATATAAATCGCGGGTAAATTAGAAGGGGTGTTACAATAGTGGTATCAGAGCCTAGTTGGTCTTGTCTTAGTGTCGTTAATCCCTTTTGTATGCGACTAGTGTAAGGTAACACTGTCGATACTCGTGTTCTAATGTGATTGTTTTGTAATGTTACATAACAATGGCTGGAAGAGGTAACGGAAGAGACGATGCTGCTATTACTGAAGCTTTGGGAATGTTAGCTGGAGTGCTCGCAGGGAATCAGCAGGGAGCTGGTATTGGTGCTGACAGACAATTGGGGAATTTTCAGAGGAATAATCCTCCATTGTTCAAGGGCACACATGATCCCGAAGGTGCTCAGAAGTGGTTGAAGGAGATCGAGAGGATCTTCAGAGTGATTGATTGTGCTGAGGAGCTGAAGGTGGGGTATGGTACTCACATGCTGGTAGAGGAAGCTGATGACTGGTGGGTTGCTACCAGAACTGAAATGGAAGAAGATGGAATTGCATTGACTTGGGTTGTGTTCAGGAGAGCTTTTCTGAGGAGATATTTTCCTGAAGATATTCGGGGCAAGAAAGAGATTGAGTTTCTAGAGCTCAAGCAAGGCAACAAGTCTGTGAGTGAGTATGCTTCGAAGTTTACTGAATTGGCGAAGTATTATGCTCATTACACTAACGATGCAGATGGAGAATTATCCAAATGTATCAAGTTTGAGAATGGTCTTCGTGATGAGATCAAGCAGGGTATCAGGTATCAACGCATTAGGAGGTTTTCTGATTTAGTAGACTGTAGTAGGATTCTAGAAGAGGATCTTGCTAGTACTAAGTCGAATGCTCAGGGTTATGCTGATCATAAGGGAAAGAGACAGATGGATCGTGGTAAACCCTATGATAAGAATAATCAGAAAATCTGGTGGTTGGAGGAAGCCTAGTGGGGGAGACTCTGGTTCTTCTATTAAGTGTTACAGGTGTGGTGAGATGGGGCACCGAGCTACTGAATGCAAGAATGATGCAAAGAAGTGCAGCAACTGTGGAAGGCTTGGTCATGTGGTTGCTGAATGCAGAGCCAGAAAGATAACTTGTTACAACTGTGGCGAAGAGGGACATACTCGTCCGCAGTGTACTAAGCCAAAGAAAGAGCAAGCTGGTGGGAAGGTGTTCGCTTTGTCAGGATCCGAGACTAAGCCAGATGATCGGTTGATTAAAGGTACATGTTTTATTAATGGCATACCTTTAATTGCGATTATTGATACTGGAGCGACACATTTTTTTATTGCTTTGGATTGTGCTAAAAGACTAAATTTGGAAATTTCTAATATGGATGGAAGTATGGTTATTGACACTCCTGCGTCCGGTTCAGTGACTACTTCATACGTTTGTAGGAATTGTCCTATTGTTATTTTTGGTAGAGGTTTCGGCATGGATTTAGTGTGCCTACCTTTAGAACAACTTGATATTATCCTTGGAATGAACTGGTTGGTATTCAACCAGGTTCATATCAATTGTGTTGAGAAGACAGTCATATTTCCTGAAGAAGCTAAAGTTGAAGATGTGACTATGTCAGTTAAGCAGATGAATTCAGCTGTTAAAGATGGTGTTGTAGTGTTTATGTTGTACTCTTCGACAGAGGTGAAAGGAAAAGCTAAGAATGGTGGATTACTTGTTGTGAATGAATTTCCAGAAGTATTTCCGGAAGATGTTAGTGAGCTACCACCTGAGAGGGAAGTGGAGTTTGTTATAGATTTGATTCCTGGAACTAGTCCGGTGTCGATGGCGCCTTATCGCATGTCGGCATCTGAGTTATCTGAGTTGAAGAAACAGTTGGAAGAATTACTTGAAAAGAAGTTTATTCGGCCTAAAGTTTCACCGTGGGGTGCTCCAGTGTTGTTGGTTAAGAAGAAGGAAGGAACAATGAGACTGTGTGTTGATTACAAGCAGTTGAACAAAGTGACAGTCAAGAATCGGTATCCATTGCCGAGGATTGATGATTTGATGGATCAGTTAGTTGGAGCTTGTGTATTTAGTAAGATTGATCTGAGGTCTGGATATCATCAGATTCGTGTGAAGACGGAAGATATTCAGAAAACTGTATTTAGAACGAGGTATGGGCATTATGAATATTCTGTTATGCCATTTGGAGTTACTAATGCACCTGGTGTTTTCATGGAGTATATGAACAGGATATTTCACCCGTATCTTGATCAGTTTGTGGTGGTATTTATTGACGACATTTTGGTCTATTCAAAGAATGATGAAGAACATGCATAACATCTTAGAATTGTATTGGAATTGTTGAAGGAGAAGAAGCTTTATGCGAAGTTGTCCAAATGCGAATTCTGGTTAAGTGAAGTAAGTTTTCTTGGCCATGTAATTTCCAAGAATGGCATTGTTGTTGATCCTACAAAGGTAGAAGCAGTATCTCAGTGGGAAGCGCCGAAGAATGCTTCCGAAATCCGTAGCTTTCTTGGTCTTGCAGGTTACTACAGAAAGTTCATTGAAGGATTTTCGAAGTTAGCTTTACCGTTGAATAAGTTGACAAGAAAAGGTCAAGCGTTTGTTTGGGATTCTGATTGTGAGAAAGGATTCCAAGAGTTGAAGAGGAGGTTGACTAGTGCTCCGATTCCGATTTTGCCAAATCCGGCAGAATCTTTTGTTGTGTATTGTGATGCGTCTTTGATGGGATTAGGTGGTGTTTTGATGCAAGATAAGCAGGTTGTGGCTTATGCTTCGAGACAATTGAAAGTTCATGAAAGGAATTATCCGACTCATGATTTAGAATTGGCAGCAGTAGTATTTATTTTGAAATTATGGAGGCATTATCTGTATGGTTCACGGTTTGAAGTGTTCAGTGATCATAAGAGCCTGAAGTATCTCTTTGATCAAAAAGAGTTGAATATGAGGCAGAGAAGATGGTTGGAATTTCTCAAGGACTGTGATTTTGGTTTGAATTACCATCCGGGTAAGGCAAACGTTGTTGCAGATGCATTAAGCAGGAAGTCCTTGCATATGTCAATGTTGATGGTTCGCGAATTGGAATTGGTCGAACAGTTCAGAGACTTGAGTTTGGTATGTGAAACTACTCCAGATAGTGTGAAATTGGGAATGTTTAAGCTGACTAGTGGTATTCTGGAAGAAATTCGAAATGGACAGAAATCTGATGTTGGTTTGGTTGATAAATTGACATTGATCAACCAGGGTCAAGGAGGTGAATTCCGAATTGACGAGAATGGCGTTATGAGATTTGGTGATAGAGTGTGTGTTCTGGATGTTGCCGAGATTAGAAAGAGTATTTTGGAAGAAGGACATCGTAGTGGGTTGAGTATTCATCCTGGTGCTACTAAGATGTATCATGACTTGAAAAAGCTATTTTGGTGGCCTGGAATGAAAAGGAAATTGCTGAGTTTGTATGCGTGTTTGGTTTGTCAGAAGTCAAAGATTGAGCATCAGAAACCGTCAGGATTGATGGAACCGTTGTTTGTTCCAGAGTAGAAATAGGATGGCATTTCTATGGATTTTGTGTCTGGTTTGCCAAGGACAGCGAAGAATTGTGATTCTATTTGGGTTATTGTTGATCGGTTGACAAAGTCTGCTCACTTTATTCCGATAAGAATGGATTATCCGATGGAGAGGTTGGAAGAATTGTATGTTGAGAAGATAGTAAGTTTGCATGGTATTCCTTCTAGTATTGTGTCAGATAGAGATCCGAGGTTTACGTCTAAGTTTTGGACGGGGCTGCAAGAAGCTTTGGGTACTAAGTTGAGATTGAGTTCCGCTTATCATCCACAGACAGATGGTCAGACGGAGAGAACGATTCAGTCGCTGGAAGACTTGTTGAGAGCTTGTGTGTTGGAGAAAGGTGGAGCTTGGGATGGTTATCTACCATTGATTGATTTTACCTACAACAATAGTTTTCATTCGAGTATTGGCATGGCTCCGTTTGAGGCATTGTATGGTAGGAGGTGTCGGATACCGTTGTGTTGGTACGAATCTGGAGAAAGTGTTGTGATTGGACCGGAGATTATCCAACAGACTTCAGAAAAGATCAAGATGATTCAGGAGAAGATGAGAGCTTCTCAGAGTCGTCAGAAGAGTTATCATGATAAGAGGAGGAAAGATCTTGAGTTTAGTGAAGGAGAACATGTATTTATGCGAGTTACTCCGATGACTGGTATTGGTCGAGCTTTAAAGTCAAAGAAGTTGACTCCGCGTTTTATTGGTCTGTATCAGATTACCAAGAAGGTTGGAAGAGTTGCTTATCAGATTGCTTTACCACCGTCACTTGCGAATTTGCACGATGTCTTCCATGTATCTCAGTTGAGGAAGTACATTCCTGATCCGTCTCATGAGATTCAGGTAGATGATATACAGGTGCGAGATAATCTGACTGTTGAAGCATTACCTGCGAGAATTGAGGATCGGAAAGTGAAACAATTGCGTGGTAAAGAGATAGCATTGGTGAGAGTAGTTTGGGGAGGACCAGCAGGAGGAAATGTAACTTGGGAACTGGAGAGCCAGATGAAGGACTCGTATCCCGAACTTTTCGTCTAAGGTATGTTTTCGAGGACGAAAACTCTTTTTAATAGGGGAGAGTTGTGACACCCCAAATTAATTCAAGTATTAAATAATTAGGAATTTAATTATTAATTTAATTAAAGGCTTAATCAATAATATTTTAGATTAAATGGATTAATTAATTATTTAATTAAAAGGAAGGTTGGGGGTGTAAGGTTTAATTGGAGGTGTGTGTGGAGTAAAAAGCTCTACTAAATAATAACTAATTTATTTCTATTATTTGGAAAATAATAAAAGGAATATAATAAGGAAAAGAAGGAAAATAAGGTTATTTGGAAAAGTCATTATACGTGAGATTGGAGAAGAAAAGAGAAAAGAGGAAAAGCCAAACGCTGGGAAATTCGAAGAATCATCGCGAGGTAAGGGGTGATTTCATTCAGTTATGATGCCTTATGGGTTTTGGGATACAATTGAATAGTTGGGTATGTTAGGAAACTTGAATTGGAAAATCTAGGTTGTAGGATTATCCCTAAATGTGTCGGATTATATGAATTGGAACCATTAGTAATGATATGGAATTATTGGAGATGATGAAAGTATGATATGTGTTGTGTATTGGTTGGATTTTGGTGTTTTAATTGCATTAATTCCTATGCGAATGAAAAGGAATGAATTGGGGTACATGTTGTTGTCAAAAACTGGGATTTTTGGTACTGCAGGTCGCAGAAATCGGTTCTCATGTGGGAGGAACCGGGTTCCTGGTACAAAATTCCAGGGAGAAGTTTTCTGGGCTTTTCGGAACCGGTTACTCCTGGGGATGAATCGGGTTCCCAGTTCAAATTTTCAAAATAAAACCATTTTTCAATGTGGTAACCAGTTCCCAGTATGGGTGATCCGGGTTCCCCATACAAATTTCTAGGGGGCGTGTTTTTGAAAATGTGGAACCGGTTCTCGGAGGAACCGTTACCCGTGTTGAACTTCAAAATACTTAAAACTTTAAAAATTCATATTTTCCAAACCGTAACTCTGATTCGAGTGCCGTTTTCGGCAGTATTTCTTAAATTAAAAATACTATCTTATAAAACGAGAAAAATATTATTTTATGGAAATTATTTTAAAAAGAGTCGAACCCCCGATTTTTGAAAACTTTGGTAGTTTAAGGACGATGGAGAATGAGTTGTAAATTGTTCTGATTTAGGGAATAAGAACTAATACTTTTATGTTGTGCCTGCTATTCATTATGATTGAGTTGTTACCATGTGATATATTGGTGTTGGCATTATGTGGAATTATGTTGTGATCATATTTCGTTGATTTGATGTTGCATGCTTTTATGGTGCATGCATAAGCATTGTTTATGGTTCATTCCCATTGTGTGGAATTGAACTTGTAGGGCCAATAAACTTACCAAATATGCAGAGGTAGTAAGGCTAGATTCTTGACCCAGTGGTTATGGGCGCATCATTGATTGACGTTGTTTCCGAGTGTAATGGAACAGGGTGTGGACTTGGTTCACGTTGGTACCACATGCATAGAGTCTGCATTGCATATGGGATTGTAACATGCTAGGATGGGTTCCAGTGTTGCAATTTCCATTGATTGTTTTATTTGCATAATGAATTGTGTGCAATGTATTTGTTAACTGAACTATGATTATTTTATTGATAGTGGACTAACGTATTGAATTTTTCCGTTGTATTTAAAAACGTATAATGCATTCTATATTGGATAGAGATATCACCCTTACTTTAATGATTTCATATTTGAAGTGATTAGCTGCTTTGGAATTGGTGAGGACAGCTTCTAGAGTTGTGTTACTTAGTTAATCCGCGTGTCAGTGTCATGCTCTGGTAGTTGTAACACTGGGGAACGTTTGATTGGGAATTCTTTATGGATTTTAACTGATGGTTTTGGTTTATGTCCTGGAACAATTATGGATTGATGTATTCCGGATTTTATGTTATATTTCCGTTGTTTAAACAAAACTTTTAGTTTGTTTTATTTAATGAGTTCTTCAGTGAAAAGCATGATAACTGTTTTGGTTATATTTTGAATTATTAAAATTGTGACGCCTCTCGTATTATGTGTTTTAAACCTCACATTTCAAAACATTTTCAAAAATCATTTTTCAATAAATGAACCTCACATTTCAAAACATTTTCAAAAATCATTTTTCAAAACTTTTTCATCAAATTTACATCTTTTACCATAATCGATCCGATTTAAACGATAAAACCGAATTCGTTTTCTCTCGAATTTCTCAATCGATCATGGGCCTCCCTTACGGTGTAAGTCCCAATCCTTTTATGTACATATTCAATTTTTCTTGTACATACTCAAATCACCATTGTTAATATTCAAACATAAAAAAATTTCTTTCGTTTGTTTATACACCGATACCATTGGTATTGAAAGGAGAAGAATTATTACTGATGAAACTTCTTTTAAACCAATGGGCCTCCCTCACGGTGTAAGTCCCATAACATTCTTTTGTGTACATAATATTTCTTTGTACATATCAAACTTTCTTCAAACACTTACAAATTTTTATCTGTACATAACACAGATACCTTTTATACTCAAGTACAGACAAACTTCGATCGTTTGTTTTCACTTCACTTGTGTATACACAAACCAACATTCTTTTATGTATGTACATATCTTTTCCTTGTACATATCAAATTCTTTTCATACAAACTTTTATCTGTACATAATACAGATACCTTTTACAGATAAACTTCGATCGTTCGTTTCTGTTTCGTCTGTACATATACACTGAATACCATTGGTATTGAAAGGAGCATTATTCCCGGTGAAACTTGCTTTTAAACCAATGGGTCTCCCTTATGGTGTAAGTCCCAACCCCCCTATGTACATCCATCTTTCTCTGTACATAAATACTCGTTCGTGTACATATTCACTTCCTTGTACACAGTTCAAACTTGTAAATAACCAAGTTACGCTCGTTTTAAACGTTCGTTCACAGACACTTGTTTATATTTCATAAACCTCTGTAAATAAACATCATGCATTGTTTATATTTCCTTCATAAACTCCTGTGAATACATATCACACACACACACTTGTTTATACAACTGTCTAGTTATAACATAACAATTAGTCTAACCAATAGGTTCCCCACAGTTGTAGCCTCCGCTTGGGCTTTATACAAGATAGTTCATCTCCAGCATGAATTTAGCCTCCGCTTGGGCTTTATACAAGATAATTCATCTCCAGCATGAATTTAGCCTCCACTTGGGCTTTATACAAGATAACTCTCCCCACAGAGTTCAGCCTCCTCTTAGGCTTCATATAAAAAAACTCATTCATCTGAGTTTAGCCTCCGCTTAGGCTTCATATAAGACAACACTCCCCTGTTGAGTCAGCCTCCTCTTGGGCTTCGTTCAAAAGAACTCCTCATTGAGTTTAGCCTTCTCTTGGGCATCATACAATGAAAGAGACAGAAATGTCTTATGACCTCCTATTGGGCTTGAATACAAAGAATCACCGCTAAGATAGAACCACGAAGGATGGTTTCCGGTGAAATCACTTTCAAAATCCCAGAGTAAAATTTCCCGGTGAAATTGCTCTTAATTCCAAAAGGATGGTTTCTCGGTGAAATCCCTTTTAAAACAAAGCCAGCCATACCCTATAGCTTCCTCTTGAGCTTCATACAAGGACCCTCGATGACCCTCGATGACCCTCGGAATGCCTCCTCTTGGGCTAACAATACAAGGACCCATGGGCTTCTTAAAAGCATCCCTTTAATCCAATCAATTTCTCCTCGAGATTTAGACATCTATCATCTCTATGGAAGAAGTATCTCATCTATCACATCACATACAGTCAAAAACTTTTCAAACTCTTTTCAAACTGTTTTCAAACAAAAAAACATCTCTTAACAGTAAGTGGTAACGCTTGTACACTCAAGGAAAACACCCAATACTTACAGTTAAAAGATTCAATCATCTTTTTTTCAAACATCTTTCTTAAACATGTAAGTGGTAACGCTTGTACACTCAAGCAAAATACCTATAACTTACGATGAAAGATTTTAATCAGAACAAACTTTTCAAAATGTATGTGATGAAATAGATTAGATACATTTTTCATTAAGATGAAATTTGTCATCTCTTACTAACATCCGTTGCTTTCCACTAGCATAAGTGGGAACTACGATTGCTCTGACTTTCTCAACATCCCTTTGAGAATACGTAGGCACAAGGTCTCATCCTTGCCGAGAAAATTTCTTTCTCTGTCAGACCAAACAAACCATAGATCCTTGTAGATCCGAGCTACAAATGCTCTGATTCCCACTAAGGGATATGTATGCAGAAGATCCACAGATCTTTGCGAGCACAATAATAACAAACACTAGGATCCCACATAATCTATCTTTCTTAAAATCCCAAAGGAGAAACTTTCCCAATCATAGAAATAGCAATTAAAACACACAAACATATCAAACATGTTCATATATAAAGCTATAGATAACTATATATATTTAGGGTGCTCCATCTATTCCATTTATATAACAATCCCCCTTACTCAGAATCTCCCCAATGTGTTGCGTCTAGTTTGCGCTAGTCGTTACGCATATCAATATCAATTGAGGGTATTACAGCTTTCCCCTTTTTCATAATCATTAAATCATCTTTCTTGTGTTGAAAATAATAAAGCTTGATGCTCGCGGCATCTTTATAAACAAATCAAAAAGAGTAAATCGTTTCGAGCCAGAGAATCTGAATTCACGTTCAAATCCTCTAGCGCGTCACCTTTTAACGCGAACCCTGCCTTATTCGTGTCGGAGTGAGGATTTCTTTGTAGATAACATGTATATACACTTGTACATTTGTTTTCCCCTTACACATAGGACATAAACTCATACATTTTGCATCATCTATTGCATGTCCATGCATTAGTGAGTATCTAGCTTGATCGATTTACATTGTTTCATGGTGATTTGAAGCATAACTTGCATTCAATATGTAGATATCCAAGCATTTAGTGCATTGTGCATGAACTTGTTGCATATGCACTCTAAGTGTTTGTGTCAATGCATGACTTATATTCTTTGAAGGAAAATCTTTAAATGCCATGACTAGCTTGCATCACTTCATAATTGAACGTTGGAATTATCATTTTGATTTGCATTCCTTGCATGTTCATGCATTACATTGATATGAACATTGGTTTTATCGTTCAATTTGTATTCCTCACATGTTCATGCATTGCAACATGTATATGAACATTGGTTTTATCGTTCGATTTGCATTCCTCACATCTTCATGCATTACTTTGATATGAACATTGGTTTTATCGTACGATTTGCATTCCTCACATGTTCATGCATTGCTACATGTATAGGAACATTGGTTTTATCGATTCGATTTGCATTCCTCACATGTTCATGCATTGCTACATGTATATTACCATTGGTTTTATCGATTCGATATGCATTCCTCACATGTTCATGCATTGCTACATGTATATGAACATTGGTTTTATCGTTCGACTCGCACTCCTTGCATGTTCATTTGATTTTCACTTGCTCCGAGATTGTGGCCTAACGATATGGATTGAAGTTTTGCATGAAAACATCAAGAACAGGTGGTCTGGTTCAAAAATAACATTTCTGCAGGTTGTAGGTCGCGCTTAGCGCCTCCAGGAGCGCGCTAAGCGCCAAATGTTCTGACTTTTGTATTGCAGGTCACGCTTAGCGCGGTCCAGAGCACGCTAAGCGCGCTGGCCTCTGTTTGGGCCGCGCTCAGTGCGATATATCAAGCTTAGCGCGGTCTGCTGATACAGTTTCTGGTTTTTCTCGATTCTAATGGTAAAGAGCAGTCTCGCTAGCTATGCTTAGCTACTGTTTGTACTCCATTTCATGCAGGGACTTGCGTTGCATATACATGCGACATATTTCTTCTATACTTGCTTGCTCTAATATCGTTCTTGCAGGCATTGTCGCTTCGGATGCGTATCGACAAGCATTCCGCTTGTTTCGATGCTTTGAACAATTCTCACCGGTTTACTCTTGTTGCATGGTTGCAGTACTTGAAGTTTTCCAGAGTATTTCTATAGCTCGCAGTGCTCTTCGGATTCTATATTCGTTCGGTAGTTTCTACACTGTTTATCGCATTCTCTTACAACTTTCCTAGATATCATGAGAAGTAGGGCTTTACAGCTTTATTTTGTCATGAGAAGTAGGAATAGAGATGCATGATGGGGCTTCCGTAGTTGGAGCATGTTCAGGAACCCCTCTAGTTTATTTAAAGACCCGTTTAGGGCAATTCTACTTGTGAAGTGCGTTTGTTTGTTTGCTTTTGCAGGTTCCTTGGTTAGGTTTGGTTCTTTAGCCCAGACATTAGGATCCACATGCTTTGCATGTCAGCATAGGTAGAGATTCCCTCGCATCCTCAACCATACGATCCACGTCCTTTGCATGACAACATTAGGGTAGTTCTTATCTAATCCCCCATTTTGTTTTGCTAGCTTCTTTTGCATGTTGCATATAATAAAAATTAAAACTTCTTTTCTTTTCCTTTCAAACTGAACACACCTAATAATGGTTTAAATTCCTTTTTCAAGGTAAAAACAACTAACCAATACAAACTCTTTTCGTCTTTGCGCGCTTTATTTTCCTTTTTTGTTTAAAACCTTTTCACAAGTAAAAAACACAAAACCCACCAAAACAAGTGAGCCGAACTACGGCGCTCTGACTTTCCCATTGCACGCGGGAATACGTAGACATCTTGTCACGGGGCTCGATCGAGCAAATCTTGTAAATACTTCCTTCTTTTCCCCGTGGTTTCTTATTTTCTCATTTCTTTTTCATGCATGATATCGATTAAGCATATATATAACACACCCTCTAGCTAGAAATAGAAAGTGGATACCGTAGAGTACTACGGGCGTGTGGGGTGCTAATCCCTTCCCCTCGCGTAACTAACTCCCTTACCTAGATTCTCTTGATTTCACGGTCATAGGACCGCGATTTCTCCCCTCAGGTTTACTCGATGTTTTCCTTTCTCCCTCGTGAGATAAAAGACGTTCGATGGTGACTCATTTTGATAACCCAGTTATCATTGTCGGAGGTTCCGCCGAGTGATTTCAGCTGGCGACTCTGCTGGGGATCGTACAGACCTCTTGCTGGTCCGATTAGGAGTTGATCCTAGCTTTCCTTTTCATGTCTATTGGGTGTTTATCTGCTTTATCGTTTTATCATCCTTTGTATGCTCTGCATTGCATTCTATGTGGCATATTTACTACTTGTATATCTGACTCGTCTTGGTTGATTTCTTGATTTGGGTGGGTGTTACTTGAGGTAAAAGGCCAACTACCCTGGCCAGTGATACATAGGCTAGATGGATGTCCATGTCGAATCTCGCATCCCATGGAGTCTTGATTGTGCTGACACCTGTGTGCGACTCGATAAAGGATCGTCGACTAAAAGGACCCCTGGAGTCTAGAATTACCACTGAGTTAGGGCGGATATCATTACTACAGTGTTGGTGACTTATTCAGGGTGACTTTGTTATTGATGGTGACTGGGCATTTTCTGGTATTTTCTATGGGATTCCAGTTTGATGCCGAACCTTTGAACCTGTGATATTCGGTTTCTGCCTGATACCTCGATTGGTTGACAAGCTTCTGACCTTGTGATTATGTCCGAGATTTCAGTATAACAGTGGTTTACCATACAGGATACATGATCTTAAAAAACATTGCATTCATGAAAAAAATAATTTAATTTGCATATTTGTCTGTTTCCAGGATTTCTAACCTTTGAGTCTAGTTGATTGGGTTGTTTTGGAAGATGGATACTGAAAAGAAGAATAATCAGAGACGTCATCCAGTGTACAAATTCCCCATTCCTGCTCTTGAGAATCTCCTCTTGATGGCTAACAAGTCGACACCAGAGAATGTTGTCACGTTTACCCGGGATTATAGAAGAATTCTAACATGGTTGAAATCTCCTTTGACCGATTACCAGAAGGACGGGCTCCAGGCCCTTTTCCAGTTCTATGACCGTGAATTGAGGTGCTTTGTATTTCCTGATTATTTGCGGATGCCTACGTTGGAAGAGTATTCTAGTATCCTAGAATTCCTATTTTGCATCAAGTGCCTTTTCATGCCTCTATGAAGAGACCGACCGATGATCAGATCGCCAGAGCTCTTCATTTGGAGAAATCTGTGGTATATGACAATGTCGCAAGCAAGGGTGTCGTGAAAGGCTTTCATTTGGACTTTCTTCTTCAGGAGGGTAACGCCAGAATCGTCAAGAAGGATTGGAAGAGCTTCAATACCATTCTAGCCTGTTGCATCTACGGGATGTGCCTATTCCCGAATGAGCCAAAATTTGTTGACATGAATGCCATCTCTATTTTCATCCAACATAATCCTGTTCCAACTTTGTTAGGAGATGTTTATCATTCCCTTCAGTCCAGGAGCTTCAAAGGGAAAGGTGGAGTTGTAAATTGCTGTGCGCCATTGTTATACCATTGGTTTCAAGGTTTTCTTCCTCGAAACCTGCTTTCGTTGACGCTCAGCATACCATGAGGTGGATTCCAAGATTGATGGGTCTCACATCTCAGGATATCAGTTGGAGTCGACGCGAGATGTCCAAGATCGAGAGTGAGAAGATTATTATTCGGTGCAGAGACTTTCCTATTGTCCCTCTCATGGGCATAAGGGGAGGTATCGATTACAATCTGACTCTTGCTTTGAGACAATTGGGTTATGCTTTAATGGGACCTCCTGATGCGGGTTTTGTGCGAGAAACTCTATACTATGATGTGCCTGATGTTACCGGGATGATGACTAAAGCTGTTCAAGCATGGAAAAGCATCCGTCTTGAAGGGGGACAGTATTTTGGTAAGAAAGATCCCACGGCCTATGCTTCTTACATCCAGTGGATCAAAGACAAGAATAGTGATCGTCAGTGGCCTTCCATTACCGGAGCTGCGGATTTTTATCCTCCCGAGTCAATTCCAGATGTTGTTTCTAAAGGAGATTATGAGCGAGTGCTTGCTCAGAATCGCCTTTTGCTTGAAGAAAAGGAGATGCTAGCGGTAAATTTTCTTGTCGCAACTCAAACAAAGAACCAGTTGGCTCATGAGCTCAAGTATTTCAAAGGAGAAGCATCTGATTCAACCAAGAAGAGGTCTAGAGTTGAAGATTTCTCCATTCCCATGGAAGAACACCGGAAGGTTGTCATCAGTTTGGAAAAGAAGTACAAGGCTCATATCGAAGACTTGAAGAAACAAATGCATAATCAGAAGTTGGCATATGAATCCCGTATCCGAGAGAATGAAGCCCAACAATCCCTTGCTGTCGGAAAGTTGGAACGTCTCAAGATTTAATCGAGTGCGCCAGAGGCAGAAGGATTTCCTATGTTTGATGTCTAGATTTATGCTTTGTTTATCTTGGGCGGAAATCACCATCAGGCTCGTTGATGGGATTACTCCTTTTTCTATGATTTGTAAAGAAAACAATTGTTCAAATGCTTGTAATCTTTTTTGATTCAATGATAATTAGACTTTTCAGTATTCATTATCTTGCTAAATCCTAAAACTTGAGTTAAAGTGCTAAGAGTCATGGAAATGTTCAAATATGCCATTACATGCATAACATGTATATCATTCATATATGTACATACCATGCATAACAGGTTTTGTCCGGAGTTCTCATCCTCAACTTCTGCTTTTATTTAGCAGAAAGATTGCAAACTTCCACCGTTACCCGACTCAGAGCAACGAGAAACGACAGTTGGAACAACTTCAGGCAGACATAGCCGCGATGAAAGCGCAGATAAAGGCATAGATGACTCAATTCATGGAAGTCATCACTAACATGAATCAGGGTCAGCAAGAGTTAAGGGCTTTGGTTGAGAGATCTCATTCAGAGGATGGTCGACGCAATCCATTTGATGACGTTTCTGTGGGTCAACCCCGTGTTGAAGCAAATAATGTTGATTTGGGTGCCAACGACCACCCTCGTGGTCTAGGTGTACATCTCACTGGTCGGTTTCCATCTCCACCAACTACTCCACCTCAGGGACAACTTTTCTTTGATGATGGGATGTAAGGGCATCGTGTTCGGGGTCTTCCTCGTTCCCAGGGCCCAGATTTTGATCAAAATGATGAAGCTTATTCTGTGAACGGCAGTGAAGTTGACTTCCCCGCAGACGATCATAAATATCGTTTGCTTGAAGAGCGGTTGAAGGCTATTGAGGGTCAGAAGTTGTCTGGGTTGGATTTATCTGATTTGGGGTTGGCACCTAGAGTGAGGCTTCCTCCAAAGTTCAAAGTTCCAGTGTTTGACAAGTACAATGGGGAAACTTGTCCCAAAACTCATATCACTGCATATTTCCGCAAGATGGAGGTTTATACTGAAGACGAAAGGTTGCTGATGCACTTCTTCCAAGAGAGTTTGACTGGAGCGTCACTAGAATGGTATATGCATCTGGAACGAGGTCACATCAGGACATGGCGTGATCTTGTGAATGCTTTTCTCCAGCAATATCAGTTCAACATTGACATGGCTCCCAATCGCGCATAGTTGTTGGGTTTGTCTCAGAAGTCGGGGCAAACATTCAAAGAGTATGCTCAGAAGTGGAGAGAGCTTGCTGCTAGAGTTCAACCACCCATGGTCGAGCGAGAAATGATTGATATGTTTACCAGCACTCTATCTGGGCATTATTATGTTGCATGCAGTACTTCTACAAGCTTTGCTGAAATGGTTCGTTATGGTGAACGGATTGAAAGTGGGTTGAAATCTGGTAAAATTCAACAGGTTGAGGGAGGAAGTTCCTCCGGTGTTAAGAAACCATACGGTGGCCATCCCAAGAAGGAAAAGGGGGAAGCCAACGCTGTATATGGTGGAAGAAACAAAGCTCATGTCAATGCGGTGACTATATCAACTTCTCAACCACAAGCTCAGCAAGCGCATCGTCAGCAAAACCAAAGGAAAAAAAAGAATCGTACTCCTAGGAGGTTTGATGCCATTCCTATGAGTTATGCTGATTTGTTCGTCCGCTTGAATGATCTTAAACTGGTCGTCCCCAAGCCTGCTTTGCACCTCCTCCTTTGGATAAGCGTCCCAGAAACTATGATGCTAATGCTAGCTGTGAGTTCCATTCTGGAACCTTGGGGCATAATATTGAGAATTGTTATGCATTCAAGTGCAAAGTGCAGGACCTCATTGATTCGAAGACTATTGAATTAGAGGCTCGACCACAAGTTGTTGGGCCCAATGTCACTCAGAATCCGATGCCGTGTCATGGGGCTATTTAAGCCGTGATGGAAGATGGGGAGGTCCTTGGTCTAATAATGGATGTTGATTTGGTGAAAACACCGCTGCCTTTTGTCAAAAAGTACTTGATCAAGAGAGGTGTCTTTCCAGGTTGTGAAGCTGTTTGTGAGAGGTGCGAACATTGCTCGAATGGATGTGAAAATCTGAAAGTTGGTATTCAGCATTTGATTAATGATGGTCAGTTGCAGTTTAATTAGATCCGAAAGGGTGAGAAGGTTGAGACGCCTGATGTATCTGTGATTACTATTCCTTATTCTCCGATTGTGATATCTGCACCAACAAAACCTGTTCCATTGGCGATTACCAAGCCCGGTCCTTTGCCATATGAAAGTGATAAAGCCGTGCCATGGCATTATGGATCGGATGTCTATTATCATGGTGTGAAATAGGAAGATGTCTCCTCCCCAATAGAGAAGGATGACGTGTTGGACGTTGCTAAATACTGATGATATTGCTGGAAGTGGCGGTATGACCCGAAGCGGGCGAATTTTCTCTGATCCGACAATATAACTTAAGGCAGAAGCTGTTGCCAAAGCTAAGGGCAAGCAGCCCATGAAACAGCCAGAGTTGCAAAATGCCAATCCTGACCTCGAGAAGGATATAGAGGAGATTATGAAGTTTATCCGTAAGAGTGACTTCCGAGTAATTGATCTGCTTGCTCAGACACGTGCAAAAGTTTCTATTCTCTCTCTGCTACGAGATTCAAAAGTGCACCGAAATGCTTTGATGAAGCTGTTGAGCACCGCTTTCGTACCATAAGAGATCTCTGTTGGGAAGTTTGAAAATGTGTGTGCAAGCATATCAGCAAACAACGGGTTGGGGTTTACTGATTGTGATCTTCTGCCAAAGGGTCAGAACCATAACAGAGCATTACATATCTCCATGGAGTGTCGAGGCACTACTTTGTCCCAGGTATTGGTTGATTCTGGATCCTCACTCAACGTAATTCCCAAATCTGCACTGATGAAGATTGACTATGGTGGTCTCGAACTCCGTCCCAGTGATCTGATTGTAAAAGCATTTGATGGTTCGAGGCGATCTGTTTTTGGAGAAGTGGATCTCCCCATCAAGATCGGTCCTCAGCTTTTCGTTACAACATTCTTTGTCATGGACATTCAGCCTGCCTACTGTTGCCTTTTGGGCCGTCCATGGATCCACAAAGCTGGAGCGGTTACATCTACTCTTCACCAGAAGCTGAAATACCATGTTGAGGGGAAAACTATCACAGTCTGTGCTGAAGAAGAATACATCGTGAGCCATCTTGCTTCCTTTCGATATGTTGAGGTTGATGGCGAGATTCATGAGACTCCGTTTCAAGGCTTTGAGATGGTGCACATGTTGAAGACCCCTCAGCAGGAGGAGGTTAAGAAAGATAAGTCGGAATCTTCCATGGCATCTTTGAAAGATGCAAAAACTGTGGTAGAGGATGGACGCCCAGAAGGTTGGGGTCGTGTGGTGGAGGTAGCACCCAAATTCAATAAGTTCGGGTTGGGCTTCGACCCTGTTCTGTGCCGTTAGATCCTGAAAGCACCCAACTTGGCTACTCCTGTGAGGTCTTTTAGTGCTGGCATCAGTTTCGGGCAAGCAAACACCATGGATGATTCAGACAATGAGTTTGATATTGACAAGTGGATCCGTTCCAGTGTCCCTGGCATGGAGCTCAACAACTGGACCTCGGAAGACTGCGTCTCAGTCACAATGGTCAAAGAGTAATTTTCTTTTGTTTCTGTTATCATGCAATAATTCCTGTGTTCTTCCCAAGGCATAGTGAATCATATGTAGGGCCACCATGTTTGCATATGCAACTTTTTATCATGAAATAAATAGCGTATTTTCATTCAAATGTTTTGTTCCCTTTCCTTCTATTTTACATCACAATTTTAAAATGCAAAATGGCAATGCTTTATTTTTCTTTTATCATCTAAAAAAAACTAAAATAACTATTAAAATCAATCATGCAGATATAATCCTACATTCCTAATGGATCCCTTTGATAACGACTCTGCTATCACTCTTTATGACTTTGGTAATCCGATCAACCAAGCCGAAGAAGAAGGCGAGGAAGATTGTAAACTCCCTAAAGAGATAGCAAGAATGTTAGAGCAAGAGGAAAAAGTTATTCAACCGCATCAGGAAGAGATTGAGAGGGTGAATCTGGGCAATTTTGATGTGATTAGAGAGGTCAAAGTTGGGGCCGCTTTAGAAGACAGCGTGAAACAAAGATTGATTGAACTACTCCGAGAGTATTCAGATATCTTCGCCTGGTCTTATGAAGACATGCCTGGGTTGGATACCGATATTGTTGTGCATAAGCTACCTTTGAAAGAAGACTGTCCTCCTGTTAAGCAGAAACTTCGAAGAACTCATCCTGAGATGTCTAAGAAGATCAAAGAGGAAGTCCAGAAACAACTTGATGCAGGCTTTTTGAAAGTCATTTCTTATCCCCCATGGGTTGCCAACATTTTTCCTGTGCCCAAGAAAGACGACAAGGTTAGAATGTGTGTGGATTACAGGGATCTGAATAGAGCAAGTCTGAAAGATGACTTTCCGCTTCCCCATATTGACATATTGGTGGATAATACAGCTCATGCAAAAGTGTTTTCGTTCATGGATGGCTTTTCTGGGTATAATCAGATCAAGATGGCACCGGAAGACATGGCAAAAACAACTTTCATTACCCCGTGGAGGACTTTCTGTTATAAGGTGATGCCTTTCGGGTTGAAGATTGTCGGGGCAACGTACCAGCGTGCAATGGTAACTCTTTTTCATGATATGATCCATAAAGAGATTGAGGTATATGTCGACGACATGATTGCTAAATCTCAGGGTGAAGAAGAACATCTGGTACACCTGCAAAAGTGTATGTTTGGCGTACGATCTGGCAAGCTGCTAGGCTTTGTTGTAAGTGAGAGAGGTATTGAGGTTGATCCTGCTAAAGTAAAAGCAATTCAAGAAATGCCTGAACCAAGAACTGAGAAAGAGGTCCGTGGCTTTCTAGGGAGGTTAAACTACATCTCTAGATTCATCTCTCACATGACTGCAACGTGTGAACCTATCTTCAAGTTGCTAAGAAAAGATCAGATGGTCAGGTGGAATAACGATTGCCAGGTCGCATTCGATAAGATAAAAGAGTATCTACTGGAACCTCCGATTCTTATGCCTCCCATGGAGGGTAGGCCGTTGATCATGTATTTGACAGTGCTTGAAAGCTCGATGGGGTGCGTGTTGGGCCAACATGACGAGTTTGGTCGAAAAGAGCATGCAATATACTACCTAAGCAAAAATTTTACCGACTGTGAAACAAACTACTCACTACTCGAGAAAACTTGTTGTGCTTTAGTGTGGGCTGCTCGCCGACTAAGGCAATATATGTTGACTCACACAACCTTGTTGATATCCAAGATGGATCCGATTAAGTACATATTTGAGAAGCCAGCTTTGACAGGCCAGATCGCCAGGTGGCAAATGATTTTAAAGGAGTATGACATCCAGTATACTACTCAGAAAGCCATAAAGAGTATTGTGTTGGCAGACTATGTTGCCCACCAACTAGTGGACAATTATCAGCCGATGAGGTTTGAATTTCCTAATGAGGATATCATGTACATTTGGGATTGTAACATCCGAGGTCTAGATGAGGGGCCCAAACCAGGATCCAAATGGTCTTTAGTTTTTGATGGAGCCTCTAACACATTAGGCAATGGTGTCGGTGCAGTAATCACTACTCCGGACGGTCATCATATCCCGTTCACAGCTCGAATCTACTTTGATTACACCAATAACATGGATGAATATGAGGCTTGTATCTTTGGTATCGAGGCAGCGATTGATTTGAGGATTAAGCATATGATATTGTATGGAGACTCTGCACTTGTGATTTTCCAGATTAACGGGGATTGGGAGACTCGTCACCCAAATTTGATTCCTTACAGAGAGCATGTGATGAAGTTGATTCCTTACTTCGAGGAGATCACTTTCGATCACATCTCACGAGAAGAGAACAACCTGGCTGATGCTTTGGCCACCTTAGCATCCATGTTCAAAGTCAAATGGGCTAATGAAGCGCCTTCTATAACCATTCAGAGATTGGATGAGCCAGCCTTTTGTTTTGAGATTGAAGCAGAGAAAGATGGCAATCCATGGTTCTACGATGTTAAGCGATATCTTGAAACTCAAGAGTATCCTGAGGAAGCTTCTGTGAAAGATAAGAAGTTCTTGAGAATATTATCGGCAAAGTTCTTCCTCAACAACGGTGTGCTATTGTCATACCCCAAAATTTGCCCTCCATCCTCTCAAGATATTTCATACATCCATACTCAAGGATTCCTCAAGAGTTGATCAGACAAACTCTCTCCTAGACAATCAACCCAAACTAGGGTTTGGTATTCCTCAGTCAAGATGGACTTCCAACATCTCCAATGGTCTTCATGCTTCCTCATATGCTTTAAAGATTCTCCATGTCAAGTTTCAAGCCTTACAAGTCAAGTTTCCTCAGACAATTGCTCAGATGGTTGAAAATCAGTTGTATTGGACAAAAAGTCAACTATGGTCAACATACAGTCAAACTTCATAATTTTTGGTCAACATCCTCATTTTGAAGTTACATTCATCATTTGATCAAGGGTTGATCATGATTCATCAAGAAAACTCAAGATTTGCTCAAAAGTCAAACTTTCTAAATTAGGGTTTCTAGATGAAAAGTCAATGAACTTTGGTGATCATAACTTCTTCATACTTTCTCAGAAATTTTTCCACCACCTCTTGTTTTGAAGGAAATTCAATTCTCTACAACTTCATGTCTCACAAGAATGTCCAAAAAATGCTTCATTTGAGAGGTATGGCTCAAAACATTACAGGTCATTTTCAAAGTCAACAAAAAGTCAACTTTTTGTTTTGAAGATATATTAAGCATGGAAACTCCAATTGAGATGAGACCAAAAAGGTTGGTTAGAGGACTCTTAGAGCTTTTCAAAAAGTCTAAGAACACTCAAAAATGTGGAAAATTGAGCAAGATACACCATTCACAAGTTGGGCAATTTTGAAGGAATGCACAAAGAGAGATACTTCTAAAAATCAAATTTTTTGCAAATGGGCTTGCTTTTTCTTCATCCAAACTTATTCCTCATACAATTAGGAATATCCAAGCCCAATGCCACGAATATTTATTTTATTTTTCTATTTAATTTGGAATTTATTCATTTAAATACAAATTAAATTTAAAAATAAAGTATAAAATCAAAATTAATTGCAAAATTGATTTTTATTCCTTCCTTGAGACCCAAGCAACTCACAAAGGCCAGCAAATTTCGAAATTGGATCAATATGGCAAGATTGGATTGAAAATTAATCAAATTTTGAAAATTTGATTTTGTACAAAAATCAAATTTGATTTGCATTGAATGTTGATTGATTCTCTCCCAAAACCATTCCAAATCCATCCAGTATAAATGTATGATGCATACCTATCAAGAGAGAGGGGAAAAATTGGCTCAAGAACCCTATTCCAAAGCTCAAAAAACCGTGGCAAACAAGCAAGTGGCAATCATACTTCCATTTTCAATCGATTTTGAGGTGTCCAACACATTCCTTGATACCTCTTGAGTCGATCCAGACCTTTACTTTGATCAAAACCATCGAATCGTGAAATCAAAATCGGTTTGTTCTTGAAAAATCCAAAATCGTATTTTAATTTTCATGCATCTTTAACATGTTTTGTGTTTGTTTTGTGATTAGTAGGAAGATTGCAAGCTTTACGGTACTTTAATTGCATTTTCATGGCCGGAAACTCGAGATGCCATAGTTAGGGTTCCTGAGCACGATTTAGGGTTTCCCTTAAACGGAAAAATTGGATCATGAGACCTATACCAATGCATTCGGAATGATCTCAAGAATCGAACCATGCCTTTAGAAATTATTTATATTATGTGTGCTTGATTTTCCAATTTGCCAGGGTCTGTAGCGTCGAACAATGACCGACGCTAGCTTTAAAAATTCAAATCGGGGACGATGAAGCTTCGCTCGCGGACGAGGAGACCAGGAGATGACACTTGTCTTTCTTGTACTCGATCCGGTTTTCAAACACGGATGCACACATGGCGTAGTGGTAAAGGCGCTTCCTGTTCTCAGATGCTTCAAAGGGTCATGAGTTCGATCCCTGCCAGGACCGGTTTTCATTCTTTTTTCCAAACTTGCATTATTTTCTATACTTTCATATTATTTTAATATTTTGCATTATTTTGAATTCTTTTCATAATTTTTATTCTGCATTAAAAAATCATCAAAAATTATTTTTCTTTTTACATTATTTTCTGAAAATCTTTATTTAATTTATAAAATTAAAAAATATAATTTTGCATGCATATTTATTTTTATTCATAATTTTGCATTTTAATTACTTTTAATTCATTTTAAATTATTAAATTGCATTCAAAAATCCCAAAAATTATTTTAGCATATTTATGTTATTTCCAGCATGTCATATTTTTCTCATTCAAAAATTTCCATTTTTCTAACATTTTTTCTGTTGTTCGATTCATCTCGTATTTTCCGATTTCTCATTCTTTTACAGGTTGATCCGATTCAGACGATTCTTCTTTATCATTTTATTTTTTCCAATAATGTAACTGTTTATGGGATGTAATAGTTTAAGTTAGGTTTTTATTTTCCGCAAGTTTAAATTATGTATCTGCCCCAAAGCCATGTAATAGCGTAGGACATTTACCTTTCCGCACTTTACATTCCACATTTTAATTTCCGCACCCTATAAATTGCTAGTAACTAGGTGTGTATGGCAAGATAATAATTGGACATAGCTCACACTAATTTTCAAAGATAACATATCTGAATTTGACACACTCTTTCACACATGCACCCCTTAGGGTAATTCTCTCTCGTTGCCTTACGAATTCAAAAAATGGTCATGTCCCTCGAACGGAGAGGTATTCTAGCACCGTTGCCTTCAAACAAATCATCATAGTCCCTTCGATACAAAGATCATAAGACCCACGATGTCGCCTCCGAATACATGATCTTGACCCTCGATTGTCGCCTCGAAAATGATGATAGTCCCTTGAATGTGCTAGGATACTTCCTACAAGTTGCCTTCTATGATCATCCGATGTCCCTTCGAATGTCCCGCTTACATCCAACGAATGGAGTTACCTACCAACTAATGGTATGGATGACGTTATTCTAAAGGAACGTAAAACAATACAAAAAAACGACCAATTCTGAGTAGGTAATAAGACTTTTAGTTGATTGCTCTATCAAAATGCTTTTCACACCTCACACTTTTGTCAAAGTTCAAACTCTTTTCAAAACGAAACATTTCAGAACACTTTGTATACATTCCTACATGAATCATTACAAAGTCAAAGCGAAATGCCTTTTTCAAAACATTTTTGTCAAACACACAGAAAGCACAATTTTTAAGTGATCTAGAGCAACTAAGAGCCCATAGATAACTACGGATGGAAAGGGGTGCTAATACCTTCCCTTTTCATAACCATTCTCCCGTACTCAGAATCTAACGAAGGTCTTTTTCTGTACTTTTACCTTCCCTTAATTGGATAAAAATAAAATTCGGTGGCGACTCTTGCTATCCGCACATTTGCGATACAAAAACTAAAAAGTCAGTTCACCGTATCACAGCTATACCGTAGACATCATGATGGGATGTTGCTCAGGTGTGTTGGTAAAGACAAAGCTGTAAAGATCATCGAAGAGATGCACGAGGGCTCATTCGGAACTCATCCCAGTGGGCACACTATGGCTAAAAAGATCTTGCGAGCTGGGTATTACTGGTTAACCATGGAGATTAATTGTTTTAATCATGCCCGGATTTGTTACAAATGCCAAGTATATACTGATAAGGTGCATGCGCCACCATCACCTTTGAATGTTTTAACTTCTCCTTGGCCATTTGCTATGTGGGGCATTTATATGATCAGAAAGATTAAACCGACAGCGTCCAACGGACATCGCTTCATTTTGGTTGCAATAGATTATTTCACCAAATGGGTTAAAGCAGCATCTTATGCAAGTGTCACCAAACAGGTGGTTGCTCGCTTTATCAAGCACAATATCATCTGCCGTTACGGGATTCCCGACAAGATTATCACAAATAATGGGTCGAATCTTAACAACAAGATGATGAAGGAGCTTTGTGAGTCCTTCAAGATAAAGCACCACAATTCGTCCCCGTATCGCCCGAAAATGAATGGAGCTGTTGAAGCGGCGAATAAGAACATTAAGAAGATTGTACAGAAGATGGTAGTAACCTATTGAGATTGGCATGAGATGTTGCCTTTTGCTTTGCATGGTTACAGGACTACCGCTCATACTTCAACAGGGGCAACCCCATTTTCTCTTGTTTATGGCATGGAAGCCGTGCTTCCAATCGAAGTTCAGATCCCTTTCATTAAGAATCATGAAAGATGCAGAGCTTGATGAAGATGAGTGGGTACAGAACCGCTTAGACCAGTTATGCCTCATTGATGAGAAACGGTTGGCAGCTGTTGGCCACGGATAGATTTATCAACAGAGAATTAAAAGAGCATATGACAAACGAGTGCGACCACAAAATTACCATCCTGGTGATCTTGTGCTAAAGAGAATAATTCTTCCCCAAGGAGACCCGCGGGGCAAGTGGACACCAAATTACGAAGGGCTGTTTGTTGTGAAGAAAGTCTTTTCGGGTGGCGCCATGATGCTTGCAACGATGAACAAAGAAGACTTCCCACTACCCGTGAACGCGGACGTAGTTAGATACTATGCATAGACATGCTTAACAGATTAGTGGTCACACTCTACGGCAATATCTCGAGCTACTCTAAAGGGCAGTGATCAAGCCAATCACCTCTTTCGGGAAAAGCAAAGTGATGAGAAAGTTGGAGTTATAAGACTGATAGCAGGGTTAAAACCAAATGAGGATTCATTGTCGCATTGCCATGCGTTTTAGTTTTCCTCTTATTTTTACTTTTGCAATTGCCTCATTTCAGGAATTGCTTCCTATTGTACTTTCCTATTTGCAGGCTCACTTTCAATCAATAAAATGAGTTTTTGCTTGTCAATTAATTTCTTGCATTTACTGATTTGTTTGCAAAAGACGTTCAAAGTTTTGTGGTAAAATTTTGCATATATAAACATTGTTGGTTTTACCGTGATCAAAATTTTTTTAATATTGCTTTAAGGCTTGAGTGGTCTGGATGGCATATGGACTTGTCACATCATGCCAAGAACACTCCGCTAACACCGTGTTGTAGGACATCCGATTGCACCAATTTGGAGATGGATCAGGATTCTCCTTGATAATTCCCCAGTTGTGTCTTCCCGATGGGTCCATTTTTGAATAGAGGAGATCATCGGAGGTTCATCATCCTCATCAGAGTCCTTTCTTCTTATCCCCTGTGGAGGCAGTTTCTGAAACCTCGACTTCAGACGGTTATCCCCAGCGGGTTCGCCTTCCACGATACGCCTGGTATGAATGCCAGTGTATTTTGGATTTTCTCCAGTAGAGTTGAAGTCTGCCTTTTCTGACTCTCCCAGAGCGTGAGTGTTGGTCGTCACTTGGTCACGCATTCTCCCCAGCAGTCGACATACCTCTATCTCCCCAATTAGAGTCGTGATGGGTAACGGTGGAAGATCTTCTTCAAGCATCTCCTTTATTCCCCAGCGGATTTCTATCTAACCGACAAGTTTCCTGTGGCATCAATTCCTCAACAGGCTTATCAGACAAGATTTAGTTTACTTCGAGTGGTTTCCAGGTCACTCCCTGATGCTCTGATCCTCGACCGAGTTCATATTTTATTCACTTTATACATCTCTTGCAAACATGCATCATTACATCGACATTATTCCCTAGAAGAGTCATGCATCTCATAGGATTATAAGCCAGAAGCGCAAATCACATCCTCAGTGGTGTCATGTTTCTCTTGGAATCCGTTGCGTCCCGGTTTCTTCTGGCGCAATATGTCTATTTTCTCCTGATTGGTGTTGAAACTGCCAGCTCTTACCCTGGTGCAACACGTCTTCAACTTCGAAAGCAAGCCCTACACTTGTTTTTCCCCTCATAGAATAGTGTCCTAAGTCGGTAAAGCCTAATCGACACCTTCTAGTCTTTGCATCACAGACCCGCCCAATCTGTCGGTGTAAATGTGGTTAGTATAATTGGTGTATCTAGTCTTTATTTCCACTGGCATGCCAGCTCTCCTCTGGCATTGTGGGTCTTTTTGTGAGAACGAGATTGCTCTTGTTTCTCTCCTTCGTAAAGTCTAATCGGCGTTTTCCAGTCTTTGCATCACATCGTCCAGTCGTCTTCTAGCATAATGTGGTTAGTCTGGTTCGCGTATCTAGTCTTTGCTTCCTTTTCCATGTCAGCTCTCCCCTGACATTGTGGATTGAATTGGATAGAGGCCAATTCTTCTTCCGGGTCAGGAATACACCTGTACCTATTTTCACAAAATTCAGCGTTTATTCTGTGCTCTTTTTGTTGTGACCCAGGCAAGCTCTGGTGCAGCATATCCTTTCCTCGATAGACATTGAAATTCAGAGCATAAATTTTCGAGTCCATTTCGGTATTCAATCACCTCATACCTTGTCGCCCAGAAGGCAGACACCGACCTTGCTCTCAAGTTTGAGGACGATTGAATAGGGGCAGCTGTTGTACCCCAAAATTTACCCTCTTCTTTCCTGCGTTGTCTGGCTTATAATTCATTTGCATAAAACATCCATGTAGTTGCATACATAGCATTCGTCATAAGGAGTATCAGGTTACAGGTATTCCGAATGGCGGCCAAAAAAGAGAACTTACTTGTTTATTTCGTAATAAAGCCGATTTCGGGTTTTCAGCGCATTTTGGGCACTCCAGAAGGCATATCTCTCATCTCCTTGGGTATTTTCTATTGATTTCCGATTGACAGCTCCCTCTCATTATTATCTACGACTTTCGTTTGAAAGCCGAGAGCAGATGTCGTGAGGAGGGTTCTGAAAAGAATTATTTTCCCCAGTAGATCAAGCTGAATTTTAGTGCTGAACCGTGCGTTTTGTCCACTAAAAGGCCTCTATATCCTAGATGGAAACTTGGAATCGAGCGGGTATAATTTCTAAAATTCCGTATCGAAGTCCTCTACAACTGTCATTTGTAACCCGGGAGCCGATTCCTCGCTGATCAATACCAGAATTTTATTCTCTGAGGATAATTTTGAGCTGAACCGAGCAATTTTCATCTGATACGCGAAGTTCGGAAAATCATATCTCCCTCGATTTTCATCGAAACGAGACGGGACCAGTGCCAAAAGTTCACAAATTTTGCTAGCTTTGATTGTCTCAGAGATATTCATTGGAAAATTTCGATCAGAAGGTCTTCGTTCGAGGCTTTTTCCTACAGAGCGCAAACGAAATTCTGCATGTGTCAGTGGTCCAAAATTGGTGCTGAAACTTCAAAAATTCTTATTTCCTTGACCATGCACTAGATCAAGTCGGGATTTTGATTCACTCAAGCAAAATCGCATTCCGGACAATTTTCGTTTATATTCCAACTCTGAATTCTGCACGGATTTGGCCGTTTTGTAATAATTACGAAAATTATTCGGATAATCATAATTTGGGCTGATTATGGATCCAAAGCTATAAATAGATTTTCCTCTTCACAAAACAAAAAAAAAACAACACAATCATTTGCTTAAATTTCCACTACCACTCACACTCCAATTCTCTCAAATTCAAAAGCACAAATTCAGAAAAGTTCATACTATAACTTCCCTCCAAGCAACCACCACAGGCCACCACCGGACCTCCGTCCAGCACCTGCTTCAGCCACAGACCGCGCTAAGCGCGCCCTCTGCGCTAAGTACGCCCTCCTTCATCTTCTTCAATTCTCCATTGAAGATTTCAAGTTTTCCTCAAGAATTCAAGGCTAATTCCGAAGGTTATCATAAATTCATCATTGATTTGGTATTTTCTTTGAAGAGCACAAGGAATTCCTCTTCAATCTGATTCAAACTTCAAGTTCAAGTAAGTGTTAGGTTCAAATAAGCACTTATTTTAAGTTATTTCTGACTTTCAGCTTTTCTTGAAATTGAATACTGAAATTGCATGTAAATTCAATGTAGATTCTAATTCTAGAATTTGTACTCTTGAATTCTTTGATTTGAATTGAATTTTGCCGCCTTATTCGTGTCGGAGTGAGGATTTCTTTGTAGATAGCATGTATATACACTTGTACATTTGTTTTCCCCTTGCACACAGGACATAAACTCATACATTTTGCATCATCTATCGCATGTCCATGCATTGGTGAGTATCTAGCTTGATCGAATTACATTGATTCATGGTGATTCGAAGCATAACTTGCATTCAATATGTAGATATCCAAGCATTAAGTGCATTGTGCATGAACTTGTTGCATATGCACTCCAAGTGTTTGTGTCAATGCATGACTTTCTTTGAAGGAAAACCTTTAAATGCCATGACTAGCTTGCATCACTTCATAATTGCACGTTGGAATTATCATTTTGATTTGCATTCCTTGCATGTTCATGCATTACTTTGATATGAACATTGGAATTATCATTTTGATTTGCATTCCTCACATGTTCATGCATTACTTTGATACGAACTTTGGTTTTATCGTTCAATTTGCATTCCTCACATGTTCGCATTGCTACATGTATATGAACATTGGTTTTATCGTTCGATTTGCATTCCTCACATCTTCATGCATTACTTTGATATGAACATTGGTTTTATCGTTCGATTTGCATTCCTCACATGTTCATGCATTGCTACATGTATAGGAACATTGGTTTTATCGATTCAATTTGCATTCCTCACATGTTCATGCATTGCTACATGTATATGACCATTGGTTTTATCGATTTGATTTGCATTCCTCACATGTTCATGCATTGCTACATGTATATGAACATTGGTTTTATCGTTCGACTCGCATTCCTTGCATGTTCATTTGATTTTCACTTGCTCCGAGATTGTGGCCTAACGATATGGATTGAAGTTTTGCATGAAAACATCAAGAACAGGTGGTCTGGTTCAAAAATAACATTTCTGCAGGTTGTAGGTCGCGCTTAGCGCCTCCAGGAGCGCGCTAAGCGCCAAATGTTCTGACTTTTGTATTGCAGGTCACGCTTAGCGCGGTCCAGAGCACGCTAAGCGCGCTGGCCTCTGTTTGGGCCGCGCTCAGTGCGATATATCAAGCTTAGCGCGGTCTGCTGATACAGTTTCACAGTTTCTGGTTTTTCTCGATTCTAATGGTAAAGAGCAGTCTCGCTAGCTATGCTTAGCTACTGTTTGTACTCCATTTCATGCAGGGACTTGCGTTGCATATACATGCGACATATTTCTTCTATACTTGCTTGCTCTAATATCGTTCTTGCAGGCATTGTCGCTTCGGATGCGTATCGACAAGCATTCCGCTTGTTTCGATGCTTTGAACAATTCTCACCGGTTTACTCTTGTTGCATGGTTGCAGTACTTGAAGTTTTCCAGAGTATTTCTATAGCTCGCAGTGCTCTTCGGATTCTATATTCGTTCGGTAGTTTCTACACTGTTTATCGCATTCTCTTACAACTTTCCTAGATATCATGAGAAGTAGGGCTTTACAGCTTTATTTTGTCATGAGAAGTAGGAATAGAGATGCATGATGGGGCTTCCGTAGTTGGAGCATGTTCAGGAACCCCTCTAGTTTATTTAAAGACCCGTTTAGGGCAATTCTACTTGTGAAGTGCGTTTGTTTGTTTGCTTTTGCAGGTTCCTTGGTTAGGTTTGGTTCTTTATCCTAGACATTAGGATCCACATCCTTTGCATGTCAACATAGGTAGAGATTTCCTCGCATCCTCAACCATAGGATCCATGTCCTTTGCATGACAACATTAGGGTAGTGCTTATCTAATCCCCCCTTTTGTTTTGCTAGCTTTTTTTGCATGTTGCATATAATAAAAATTAAAACTTCTTTTCTTTTCCTTTCAAACTCAAAACACCTAATAATGATTTAAATTCCTTTTTCAAGGTAAAAACAACCAACCAATACAAACTCTTTTCGTCTTTGCATATTTTATTTTCCTTTTGTGTTTAAAACCTTTCACAAGTAAAAAACACAAAACCCACCAAAACAAGTGAGCGGAACTACAGCGCTCTGACTTTACCATTGCACGCGGGGATACGTAGGCATCTTGTCACGGGGCTCGATCGAGCAAACCTTGTAAATACTTCCTTCTTTTCCCCGTGGTTTCTTATTTTCTCATTTCTTTTGCATGCATGATAGCGATTAAGCATAGATATAACACACCCTCTAGCTAGAAATAGAAAGTGGATACCGTAGAGTACTACGGGCGTGTGGGGTGCTAATCCCTTCCCTCGCGTAACTAACTCCCTTACCTAGATTCTCTTGATTTCACGGTCATAGGACCGCGATTTTTCCCCTCAGGTTTACTCGATTTTTTCCTTTCTCCCTCGTGAGACAAAAGACGTTCGATGACAACTCATTTTGATAACCCAGTTATCATTGTCGGAGGTTTCGCCGGGTGATTTCACCTGTCACATCAAACCGTTAGCATAAATTCACTTGAAGTCATCAACAATGTATTAACAACCACATCGTCAATGCAACACAACACTTATCACCACAAAATCATCAACAACAAACCCATTTATAATGTGACTCTTAACAATGCACATGCATGTGGTACCAGTGGAGTAAAACTCCCAGCGTAATCATTTGCCAATTTACCGAGGCACAAGGCATAAGCCTTCAACGTAATCATTCTTCCCCTAACGGCCAACGTGTTTTGCCAATCCAGGCCAACATAATATGCAAATGTATGTATGCGTCCACAACCACAACATCAACTCAATCAACGACAAAAACTCAACGACAACACATAAAAACAACGTAATTCCAATTCAACATTGGCCTTAGGCCTACAACGTAATCAACATATCAACATAATCCCAATTCAACACTGGTCATAGGCCTACAACGTAATCAACATATCAACGTAATAAACGTAATTAACAATAACTCATCACTGGCTAAAAAGCCTACAACTTGATATAAATATGTCAACAACAATTCAACACTGGCCATAAGCCTGTAACTTAGTCTCTCAACAACAACACAACATTGGCTATAAGCCTACAACTTATTTATACCAATACTATTTTTATAAGTCTTATTAATACCACTTGCTACCAACATATACTACCTTCATCCACTTAATAACCTACTACTAGTTACTACATTAATCTCCTAGTAACTTATTCTACAATTCCACTTATAATCATTCAGATTGTTTTCATCTAATTCTAGTTAACTACTTGTCGGTTAGAATTACTAGTATTTTCGACTCTACATTGCTATCAACAACCACTCAGCCACTGTCAGCGTTCATATAAGCTACATAATCCAATTGAACCAACTTAATTTAATTGATCACCATACAACCATATTATCACTTTATTAATAAACCTTATACCAATTTTAATTGCTTATCTTAGTTGAGTATAATGGCCTACTAATTCAATTACCGGAACCAATTTCCCACCCATTACCAATCATTATTTTACTCAAAGTAGCCTACTAAAAGTCAACTACATCAACTACCCAGTTTGGGCAGAATTCAAAAATTAGAAAATATGCCCAAAATTGCACAGTAAGCGCCATGAACCCATCTGCGCGCCACGACTTGAGCAGGAATTCAGTTCACGCCGCGTCCACCCGTTGGCGCCGCGAACTGAACGAAACTCAGTGGAAACTTCTGCGCTACTAGCATCTTCCTCGTGCCTCAATTCCCAATTTTTGGCACCCAATCCACTCACAAACTAGAACGATTCAGTACAATGTAATAGCAACATAAGGAATCAACCCAGAACAACACATACCAATTCATATAACCAATTTCATGGATTATCAAGCATTAATTTGGAATCAAACTACAACCATCTAAACACCAAAACAGAGGCAAATCTATAATCTCATCCCACATATCATTCATCATGCATCCCATTATAGAGTCAGAACCCCACCCTTACCTGGATTCAACAACAGTTCAACTCTCCAATCGCATCCTAATTTCCGATCGAGTGCAAGCCTTTGCCCCTTTGCCTTTTCCCAGCAATTCATCAATCGATTCCTTTTTCGCCAAAACCTTCGTTCCTACCTCTTTCTCCAAAACCCTTGTTTCCTTGGCCTCCCAATTGATACGTAACAATGCTTAGGTTTTTGTTTTTCGATACTTGCATATATCAATACTAACCTTATTTTCCAATTAACCCAAATAATAATAATAATAATAATATAATTACTATTATTCCTTAATGGACCAATTTCTTACACCTCCCAATTGCTTCATGCCACCACAAAACAATCCAACCCATTTAATTAAAATATTCTAACAAATAAATAATATTATTCTTAATATTATTCTTTCGATTAACCAACTAAAATCCGACTTTAAATTAATAATCCAAATACGCCTCTTAAAATAATACCGACAAATCCAATTTCGGCTAGCTCCAATTATTGAATCTGTAAATAATTTAATTAACTAATTTAATTAAATTATGGGCATTATAGTATGAGGATTAATATGTGGGATTGGGTTATGTGAATTTCCTGTGACTGTGTTGAATTTGTTGAGTTTGATGAATTCCTGTGAATTGCCATTGATGAAATTAGGATAAACAAAAATTGCATGTGTTCTTGCTGTTTTTGGTATTTGGCTATTGTAATTGCATACTTGCTATGTGCTATATTTAATTTTTCTGAATCAAAGAGTTTTTTGAAAAATTTGGATGTAAACTATTATAGACTATAAGACCAGATGGTACAAGAGAATTCAGGAAAATAATGTGAGGACAAAGGAATTAAGGGACGACCGTCCCAAGTTTGTGAAGGAAAGAGAGTGGGCCCCACATGCCTTAAGGGGCAGGTGCCCCACATCTCTAGAACTCTCTTTCCTTATTTTACTTAGGTAGTATGCAGGATAGGAATGTTATTAGAATTGGTAATAACAGCAGATCTTCGAAAAATAGACACTTTTACATTATACTTCTATTGGTGGAAGTGTTACTTAAAAACTGCAGATTTGCGAAAATAGACACTTTTACACTATACTTCTATTGGTGGAAGTATTACTTAAAAACTGCAGATTTGCAAAAACAAACACTTTTATACTGTAGTTCTATTGATGGAAGTATTACTTAAAATCGCAGATTTGTGAAAACAGGTACTTTTACACTAAACTTCTGTTGGTGGAAGTATTACTTGAAACTACAGATTTATGAAAACAGAGCTTAGAATTCGATGACTGTATAATTGGTAGCAGAGAAATAATTATATCAGTATAATAAAATTAGTAGTGAAAGAAAATAATGCCGAATAGCCGAATTAGTAAATTAGGAGGTAAAAATTAGTTGTTCGGAATTGATTGAAAATTGTCGAGTTAGTTGGTATATATTGATAGGTAATTGTGGCTGGTTTGATTTTTCGAAATGATGTTGATTAAGTTGTTTTGCCGGTATAGTTGAATAAGTTGAATTGTGTAGAATTACAGACAAGTTTAAGTTGGAGGCTTAATAGTCAATGTTAAAAGTTATTGTGTTGTTTGAGTTGTAGGTCGAATGACCAGTGTTGAATTAAGTTGTTGCAGTTGATGTATATTCTAAGTGTTATTGTTGTTGTTGTATGTCATTCATAATCGTCGTATACATTGCATTGTTAAGTTGAAGGCTTATGCCTTGGCCTTGATGGCACTATGTTGAAAGTTGAAGGCTTATGCCTTGTTGAATGCCTCGATAAACTGGCAGATTTTAAGTTTGGAGTTCTACTCCAAATGGTACCATATGCATATGCATATTTGAGTCGCATTTGAGTTGCATCTTTATGTTGTGTGTTGTTGATTGTTATTTAGTAGTTGTCGTGAAACGGTGAAAATTATATGATGTTGATCTAATATTTCAATATCTCACCCCTTCTGTTGTGATGTTGCCTCTTCGACTTTTGGTTGGGGACAAAAGCATTCAAGGAGAACCGGTAGCTTGTCACCTTTACTGGAAGGATTAATTGTTGAAGACCCTGACTGGGGATAAAAGAGATAAAAATCCTCAGATGTACTATCTGACCTGATCTCGGACACGAGTATGGAGATGACAACCTCGAATAAGACTCAGTTGGGGAATAGGATATTGCCGGAGATTTGGAGAAATAAACTCCGTTGGGGAATTAAATCCTGTAGACCGTGTTGAGGAAGTATATGATGATCATGCTGGGGATATAGTAGTGATCGTTGGATAATCATAGAGGAAGCATTGGGGAGATCTATCTATGTTGAGGAAGCATTGGCTCTATAGGGATTATCATAGAGATTATTCCATGGGGACTTGTGGATATCTTAAACATTATTTGGACTCCTAGGTCCTGTAGTAAATGTTATTTCTATTTATTTCGAATATATTTGTAAATAGTAATTATTATCAAATGCATATATTCATTCAAAGCAACCATTGTACTTACGTGCAAACAAAACATAGAAAGTAAAAAATCTGAGCTGAAATAGAATTTATATTGATTGAAAAAGTAAGCCTATAAACAGGCAATTGCATACAAAGAGACAGATATCCTAGTAAGAGGAAATCATCGAAAAAAATTTAAAAATACAAAGTGGTAATAAAGAAAAACAACCATGTGGAAAAAAATCCCATCAAGTTTCAACTCTAATATTGCCCATATGTCCCCGAGCATCTCATCAATTTGTTGTCGGAAGAAAGTGACTAGACTGATCTGTACCATTTGAACTTGAAGCTGATAATAATATGGTATGTAAGTAGATAATCTGACAAGACATAGTCATACGCTTTAATCCCTAATTTTTTCCTGGACCGCCCTTTCAAGTTTTCAGTCCACCGGGATACCCTTTTTTGTTCAAGCCACCCTTTCGGGTTTTTGGCTTGCCGGGTGTACAATTTTATTTCCATATATATCCCTAATTTTTTCCCGAACCCTTTTGGTTCGTCGGGATGCCCTTATTTTTTCCTAGGCCAGTCAAACTAGCGGGTCTCTTTTAGGCGTAGTATTTTTTAACTATGTCCACGTTCACAGGATGTGGGAGATCTTCTTCGTCCATGGTGGTCAATATCATAGCTCCACCGGAAAATATTCTTTTGACTACAAATAGCCCCTCGTATGTGGGATTCCATTTTCCCCTGGGATCACCTTGCAGTAGAATGATGCGTTTGACTACGAAATCACGGGCCTGATATACTCGATGCTTGACTTTCTTGTTAAAGGCTTTGATCATGCGCTTCTGATACATCTATCCATGGTAAACGGTTGTGAGCCTTTTCTCATCAATCAAATTTATTTGATCAACCCAAGTTTGGATCCATTCATCTTCGTTCTTCATAACTCTCAATGAGGGAATCTAGACCTCAACTGGTAAAATAACTTCCATACCATATACGAGAGAGAGAGGGGGGTTTCCCCTATTGATGTTCGTATCGAGGTGCGATAACCATGAAGAGCAAATGGTAGCATCTCATGCCAATCTTTATATGTCACTATCATCTTCTGTATAATCTTCTTAATATTATTATTGGGGACTTCCACTGCACCATTCATTTTTGGTCGATATGGAGACAAGTTATGATGCTTTATCTTGAACTGCATGCAGAGTTTGGTGATCATCTTGTTGTTTAGATTGGTACCATTATCTATGATAGTCCTTTCAGGGATACCATATTAACAAATAAGATTATGCTTGATGAACCGAGCCACAACATTCTTGGTAACAGAATCGAACGGGGTTGCCTCTACCCACTTCGTAAAGTAATCGATAGCAACAAGGATGAAACGATGTCCATTGGAAGTGGCAGGCTTAATCTCTCAAATCATATCAATGCTCATATTGCGAAAGGCCAGGGAGCGGTCAAAACATTCAAATGAACTAGAGGCACGTGTACTTTATCATCGTAGACCTGGAATTTGCGACACGTTTGGGCATGCCGATATCAATATGCTTCCATAGTAGACCAATAGTAACTTGCTCTTAGAATCTTTTTATCCATTGTATGCCCACTGGAATGAGTACCGAAAACACATTCGCACAGGTCTTTCATAATCTTCTCAACTTCCTTCTTATCTACACACCGAAGTAAAGCTAAATCATGGTTGCGTTTGTACAGAACCCCGTTACTCAGAAATAACTTGGCGAAGAACCTTCATAGAAACTTCTTGTCGTTGATAGATGCCCCGTCAGGGTATTCTTGAGCGTCGAGGTATCTTTTCACTTCATGAAACCAATGCTTTTCCTCTACTCCCTCAGTATCAAGTTCACAATAATATGCCAGTTCTTCTAGCCTTTCAATAGTAATCTGAGGAGCTTCGTTGTCCCATCTGAATTTGAACATAGATGACATGGTGGCTAATGTGTCTGCCAACTGATTCTCTTCTCACGGAATATGCTCAAAAGTGATTTCTTCGAAGTATAAAATCAAACTCAACACATGTTCTCAATATGGAATGAGATTTGGATGCTTCATGTCCCATTCTCCCTTAATCTGACTAATCACCAGAGCTGAGTCTATATACACTTGCAAGAACTTGATCCTCAAATCAATAGCAGCTTTGATACCCATGATGCACACTTCATATTCGACCATATTGTTGGTGTAGTCGAAACATAATATGGCGGTGAAAGGGGTATGGACACCCTTGGGAGAGATAATCACAGCACCAGTACTCTTGCCAAGGGAATTAGAAGCTCCGTCAAAAACCATGGTCCATCGGGATCTTGGTTCAGGTCCTTCATCCGGTCCAGGTTCTTCATAATTAATAACTAGCATGATATTCTCGCCCGGGAACTCGAAATGCATAGACTGGTAGTCATCTACAGCTTGATAAACCAGCTGATCTGCTAACATACTTCCTTTGATTGCCTTCTGAGTAGTATACTGAATATCGTATTCGGTCAAGATCATTTTCCATCTTTCTATCCTTTCTGGAGAGAGCGGTTTTCTAGAGATCAACAAAGTGGTATGGGTCAACATATACTGCCTTAGTCGGCGAGTAGCCCAAGCCAAAGCGCATCAAGTTTTCTCGAGCAGTGAGTATCTTGTTTCACAATCGGTAAACTTTTTGCTAAGGTAGTATATTGCATGATCTTTTAGACCATACTCGTCATGTTTCCCCAATACACACCCCATTGAATTCTCTAATACTGTTAGGTACATGATCAGAGGTCTTCCTTCAACTAGTGGCATCAGAATAGGGGGTTCTTAGAGGTACTCCTTGATCTAGTCGAAGGCTATCATACAGTTGTCATTTCATTTTACTACTTGATCTTTCTTCAATAGTTTTAAAATTGGTTCACAATTAGCAGTCAAGTGTGAAATAAATCTAGCGATGTAATTTAGTCATCCTAGGAAACCTCTTAATTCCTTCTCGGTGCGGGGAACCAGCATTTCTTGAATGGCTTTAATCTTGGTTGGATCAACTTCAATACCTTTACCACTGGCGACTAAACCTATGAGCTTACCAAATCTTACTCTGAAAGTACACTTGTTCGAATTCAGTCTCAATTTATACTTCTTCAATCCCTCAAACAGCTTGTGCAGGTGATCAATGTGTTCTTCTTCAGTCTGAGATCGGGTTATCATATCATCGACATAGACTTCTATCTCGTGATGGATCATATCATGGAATAAATCTACCATTGCACACTGATATATTGCACTAACATTCTTTAACCCAAATGGCAGAACCTTGTAACAGAAAATGCCTCACTACATGACGAAAGTAGTTTTCTCTATATCCTCGGGATCCATCTTAATTTTATTATAACTGGAGAAACCATCCATGAAAGGAAATACCTTATGCTGAGCAGTGTTGTTAACTAGAACATCGATATGTGAAAGCAGAAAGTCATCTTTGGGGCTCGCCCTATTCAGATCTCGATAGTCTACACACATACGTACCTTGCCATCCTTCTTAGGCACTGGCACCATGTTGTCAATCCGTTGCAGATAGGAAGTAACATCTAGGAGACTTACGTTAAACTGCTTCATGACTTTAGCCTTGATTTTCTCAGACATCTCAGGGCGCATATGGTGAACCTTCTGTTTTATAGGGGTAACCTTCTTTCGTCAGTAGGTAGTGAACCACAATATCAGTATCCAGCCCAGGCAGGTCTTTATAAGACCATGCAAAACCTCAACATAATCATGTAACATTTGGATTAACCTTTCTTTGACGCTATTCTCAAGACCAACCCCTATCTTGACTTCTTTTCTGTCCTTTTCGGTACCCAAGTTCATAACCTTGAGTGACTCTTCATGTGGTTGTATAGCTCTTTCTTCTTATTGTAGCAATCTAGCAAGCTGTCCCGGTACTTCACAATCTTCCTCACCTTTGTCTTCGGCTTGGTAGATCAGATTTTCAAAATCATATTCGATAATAGCAGAATTATTATTAATGAGATCCAAAGTGGATGTGGATATGAAGTTTATTATGTGGGTGTGTGTAAGAACACATAACTAATTTTGAAAAAGCAATAAAGTAAAAGAAAGACAGAGAGCGCAAAATTTGAATGTAAAAGTCTAATGATTTATTGAATGAAGATATGCAAATGACAAATAAAAACCCTAACAAATGGACCACAATTCCCCAAGTAAGGCGCTAGGCTTAAAGTCATTGTTCAAATTACATAGGAAAAAGCTTAATAGGAAAAACAAAAAAAGAAATTACTCCTGACTAAAGGAGATTGGTATAATGTCTTTCACCGTTTAGTTGTTGAGTCTGCTGCCGATAGTAGGGAATATCCAATTGTCAGTGTTATAATCACCGCCATAATCTTCTATAGCATGGACTCCATCCTTGTTGATGTAGAATGGTGGTCCACCAGCACGATCGCGACGCACCATCTTTTGAGCTTTATCAGTGAAACCAAAACCAAACTTGTTAAATTTGAAAGGAAAACCAGGAAGCTGACCCCAAATAGTACATCCACCTTCTTCGACCACAACCTTTGCGTATTTCAGAGAAGCCATCTTCGGTGGAACCCTGGTAACTTTAGGAGTGACAGGAGCAACTTGAGCAATAGACATTTCCCGAGGAACTACTTCAAAAGTTTGGCAAGGAGTCTCAATGAATTCCCCATCCATCTCAACATATCTGAAAGAATATAGGTGGCTCACCATATACTTTTCCTCTCCATAGACTGTAACAATCTTCCCTTTCACTAGGTACTTCAACTTCTAGTGCAAGGTAGAAGTAACACCGCCTACCCCATGTATCCAAGGGCGTCCGAGAAAATAGGAATAAGCTGGAAGAATGTCCATCACATAGAAAGTGGAATAAAAAACTTGATAACCCACCTCGATCGGTAGGTCAAGCTCTCTAATCACCATTATTCTTGAACCATTGAAGGATGTTACAATTATGTCATTGGGTTTCAACACAATACCTTCACCATGAAGTCTGTCTAGATCACCTTTCAGCGTGACATTCAATGAAGAACCAATATCTACCAACACATGAGATTATGTAGTGCCCCTGCACTCAATAGAGACGTGCAAGGCCTTGTTATGTTTCTTTACTTCAAGAGTTAAGTCAGCATCAGAAAAACCCAAACCATTGTCTTTGGTCAGGTTGGCAATACAGTTTTCAAATTGATCAGCAAAAGTTTCTTGCCGCATATGAGCATTCTTCAAAAATTTCACTATGGCTTGAGCATGTGCCTAAAAGCACAACAACAGAGCTAGCATAAATATCTTGGATGCGGTTTCCCCCAACTGTTCAACATCATTATAATCACTTTTCCGGATAATCTTCAAAATTTCCTCCATTTCTTAGTTGGAGGCATCCTCAACAACTTCCTTTGGCTCCTCTGTCCAGGCAGGCTTGGTCACTTTTTCTTTCCCCCGAGTCTCAGCGGTAGGCTCAACGGCAGGGATACAGACTGGTGCAGCCATATCTTTTGGAGGAGAGATCTCTAGAGAGAAAACCCTTATGGTACTGGTTACTTTACTAGATCCAGTAATGTTGTCGACGTCGAGATTAGTAGCTTCAAAATTACTATCTTTAATGGCTAATGGCTCCTGCTTGATGCCATGGTAGTAAACTTCGGCTCCATAATTCCAAGGTAAAGCTTTGTCAGAGGAATACGGAACTGGCCCAGGCGAGGTAATAATCAAAGGAGCAACCCTGGGTTCAGGAGTAGTCTTCACAGGACCTTTGGACGTGATCCTTATTACATCCACGTCTTCAAAATTCAAACCTCTGTAAATATCTTCACACAAACTTTCTACAGACGAAATATTCTCGAGCAACACTTCTCGGTTGTCCATCAAACGCTGAATACCTTTCTTCAACCATACACAACCATTAGATTGAGACGCACAGTAGTAGCAATTTTCAAAACAACCCAAAAATAAACCGGCTCGCAACAAATTCTTCTTAACAGTCATCAAGAGGTGGTTAAGTCACTCACAGTAAAAACATAAGAATCATCATTGATAGCATTGGAACTCCTGTCATGATTAGGCATAGATGCAACAATCATATTTGGAGTTTCAAGAGGGTCAAATTCAATCTCCTTTGCATCAATCATGTCTTGGATCTTGTTCTTTAGCGCCCAACAGTTGTTCATCTCATGTCTGGGACTATTAGAATGGCATGCACACCTTGCATTAGGATTGTATCTAGGAGAGGATGTATTAAAATTCTGAGGAGGATCTCTTAGAGTAACCAGCTCTGCCTTCGACATGTGTTTCCATGCTTGAGACAACGACATGTTGATCCTTGTGAACTGTCTTCTTGGTGCGTCTTGTCTACGCGTATTGTTTTGTTGATGTTTCACTTGTGCAGGATTGGAGATAAGAATTCCCCCCACAGATTGATGGCGATCACCTTTATCATGACCCTTCTGGTCGTACACAACATTGGCTTCTTCCTTCCCACCAAAAGGCTTCATAGCATTTGAAGATGTCACTACCTGAATATTCCCACTCTTGATTCCAACTTCAATGTGTTCTCCTGTTAATATCATCTCGGTAAATATGACTAAAGAACTTCCAATCATATGACTGTGGAATGGACCTGTCAACGTACCCATAAACATGTCAATCAATTCCCTGCTAGATAAGGGAGGCTGAACTCTTCCTGCTAGATCTCTCTACCTTTGGGCATACTTTTTAAAATTCTCATCACGGCCCATAAACATGCTTTGTAACTGCGTCTGGGTCGGTGCCTGTTCCACCCTAAAATTTTCCCTCCCATTTTAAGTTCAATTGTTTCAAGATACCTCCTTTACTCAAGGAGTGACCACTACCTCCTTTACTCAAGGAGTGACCACTCAAGTCCTCCTCATAAGCAATCAATCCATAACTAGGGTTTTGTTTATCTCAAGGAAAAAGTGATTTCTAATGTCTCAATTGGTCTTCATGCTTCCTCATATGTCTCAAAGTATCGACATGTCAAGTTTTAAGCCTCATAACACAAATCTGCTCAGTCAATTGCTTAGATGGTCGAAAATCAATTGTATTGGACAAAAGATCAACTATGGTCAATATATAGTCAAACTTCATCATTTTTGGTCAAAATCAAGATTTTGAAGTCACATTCATCGTTTGATCAAGGTTTGATCATGATTCACCAAGAAAACTCAAGATTTGATCAAAAGTCAAAAGTTGATAAATTAGGGTTTCTTAAGGAGAAGTCAATAGAACATTGACCAATTATAACTGTCACATACTTCATCAGAAATTCTTCCACCAAAGCTCATTTGGAAGGAAATTCCATTCTCTACAACTTTGTCTCCTATAGGTTTTTCCCAAAAATGATTCATTTGAGAGATATGAGCCAAGACATTATAGATCCTTTCAAAAGTCAACAAAATGTCCTCTTTTCTCAAAGAAGTGTACATGAACATGGACGCTTCAATGAATATGAAATGAAAGAGAGGTTTTAGAGGACATCTTAAGATTTCTAAAAAGTCCAAGATCATGCTCAAATGATAAGAATTGAGCAAGATATGTTGGGTGCAAGTTTGACAATTTCGAGAAAGTGCATGCAGGAAATATTGAGCAATCTTGGAATTTTGCCAAATGGGCCTATATTTTTATGTTTAAACATGTTTCTAACATTGTCCAACCACACGCCATTTTAATTAAATTTTGATTAATGCCATTGTTAGGGCATGAGACACTGGAAGCTTTGTATCCCATTTTCCAGGCTGTTTCAGGGCAAGCCAATACCACCATTGAACTCGCAGGGGTTGATTTAGGGGGTAGGCTTAACCTTATGCTTTGATTCATGTTATTTTTGCAGGTTTGATTTTCAAGTGACCAGAGAAGATGACCGAAGTGTTGATTGATCGCGACTTTGTATGTCTTAAAGAATCTAGAACGCAAGTATACAGTCCTATCACGTGTAGCTTTAAAGATTATCGAATCCCAAGGTACTAAATTTTGAACTATCGCTATCTTAGGTTACTACGTAAATCTAAGGCTAATAATGTAAGTGATTTGGGGTTTAGGGAACCTAACTGAATATAATCTAGTTTAGATTCAAGGGGGAATATCGGTATGTAATGATCGGGCTTCGGGGATTTAGCAACTCATTGACTCAACTCGGGTTATTAAAACAGTCTTCAGTAGAAAATATTTGTTTGAAAACCCTCTTCTCACACTCTTGTGTTTATTGATTCAGATACTATAATTAAACCTAAGTGAGCGCTCTCACTATATCATTTAAAGTTTAAAAATAGTTTTTGAAAACAAATAAGACCAAATTAACTTAAAAGCGCTCTCGTTGTATTTTAAGTTAATGCACAATTACTACTGTCCAGTTATTATCTCAAACTCTCGTTTTTATTTATCCTAACTTCTGCGCTCTCGTTGTATTTTAAGTTAATGCACAATTACTACTGTCCAGTTATTATCTCAAACTCTCGCTTTTATTTATCCTAACTTCTATCTGTATTTTACTCTCGTAATAAAACAGTTGATGTTTAAAACTAGTAATTGAAACCAGAAAATCGTTCTTTTAAAAGGAATAGTTCAAATGGCGTTACTAAACCCCGTCGGCTATATGACCTTACATACTGACAAACAAGTTTAGCCTAGCATGTTATAAAATTGAATAATAGTGCAACCGAAATAAATAACATCAGACAAATTTAACCCAAGTATATCAGACAAATTGACAATAATAAATTAAAACAATAAAATTAAACCTGAAAATAAAATTTTGGAATATTTGGCTAAGTGTCGGGTGTCTCCCACAGGTCGGTGAAATCTTCCTTTATTTCTCCGAAAAGTAAATACGTGAAAGAAAATAAAAGCTCGATTCTAACATAAGGCTAGAATCAACACAAGTTCGCAGTAATCCCCGACGTGGAAATTACTACGACAAAATAAAAGCAGAAATGAAATAAATAGACAAAACCGAAATCGGTAACTAAAACTTGAGAAATAATACTAGGAATTTTGGCAGAGTAACGGTAAAGAGAAAGGAAAAGAGAGACGTCCCAAATAAGGAGTACGGCTGCCTATTTATAGACTTGCAGGTGGCTTGAAAGTAGGACGCGAGAGAGATTTTCTCCTTCATAGCGATCGCTACGGTTTGTTGAAGTGAGTGTGGCGGTCATCACAACTTTCTTGGACAGGAAACCTTGTTTGGAGAGGAAACCTTGCTTCCTGAGTTGTCGCGGCCGTTAGGGCTTGCATTGAAAGGGTGTAACGATCGTTACCCCTTGCTGGGCTCGTGGCATGTACGTTGGGTTGGGCCTTTGATGCTTCTTCTTATTTCTTTTTTTCAAAACTTTTACTTATAATACACCCCTATTTTGTCATACACCACATATTTGCATATTTGCTCTTTTTAGTGGATTTTAAGTACTATTTGCTTGACTTTTCGCGACTTTCTTCGCACGTGCCTTGTAAACATTTAAATTCCTGAAAACATAGAAAATATTGGCATAATAAGAAAATAAAGAGTCATTTAAATAACAAAAATGTGGATAAAATTCATGTAAATTGATCCAAATATACGATACATTTTCAGGTTATCAAAATCCCCTACACTTGAACCTTTGCTTGTCCTTAAGCAAATAATAGAGTAAAAATCATTTAACACAAGGTCTCTGACACAATTGCGCGTCACGACTCGAATCATACGTGGTTGAGGGGAGTTACATTAGAAAGATAGAACTAGGCTCCGACACTAACGATACAGAAATGACACGAAACCATAGAACATGATCAAAATCCTCCACCCATGCAAACCATTACGAATCATGCTATCATAGCTCAACCTAATTCTTGTTGTTCGAAATCAACCGCTTTCGTTCTAGTGCAATCACATTAAGTCCTTTATCTCTCGCACGCACATAGTAGAGAAACCGGTTAGGGATTCTAGTCATTTATGCACGGGGTTCTGGTACACAGGTTGGTAACCCTTTTTCTTTCCCAGATTTTAAGTCTCGGGGGATCAAACCGTAGTCCGTCCTACCAAGTTCAACACCAGATATCACTGAACAGGCTTACAACTAGTTGTTACATTAATTTTTTTGTAGGTTCCACAAATATTGGATTAAATGACCTGGTGAGGGTCACCTAACTTAATTAGTGCATTCCCTATTATATCATAATGCTTAAAATATTTGATCAGGACTAGTCACTTATATTCATCGGCTCCCTACGTAGTTTGTGGATAAGACGGTGCCGAATGCTACTATAAACTACTCAAGATTGATCCAAAACTACAACTTAAGGTTTCAGTATCATAAGTATTCAAACTGATCTCGCATAATTTGGAAGATTTAGGTGTCAAGGCGGTATTATTTTTGTCGAATCTCTTTCAAAAATTCTAACGTTGCCTAATTCTGAGCAACCTATATACTTTTCGAATGTATCGAGCTAATGCGTCGAGTAAATTTTTTTGTTATGGTTCAAGAAAAGTATGGAAGTACGAATAACTACGGAAACGATTGCTCAATTGAAATCAATTTGACAAGAAAATTTTATTATTGAAATGGAAAGGGAAATAACATAAAAGGGAAAGGGAAATAACGGAAATTCAAAGTTGACTTACTAAGAAATTAAAAACAAAGGTTTCTTCCCCTACACTTAAACTGAGCATTGTCCCCAATGCAACAAAGAAAGTGAGAAAAGAAAACTAAAGGGAAACTAAGAAAATAAAAATACAAGAAAACAAGAATACAAGAATCACTCCTCATTGTTGTCTATGACATTTCTGCTACTGGATGCTTCACCTCGTACCCTTCCTCCATCGCGTGTCCTCACTCCACCTCTTCTACGTCTAGGAGGTTCCTCACTAGTGTTGTAAACATAAGCATGCAGGCCTTCAACACGGAATGCCAAGTAGCGCATTTTGTCGGTCAGATCAGAAATGTCGCGGTGGTTCCAATAGGCGTTGTCGCGTTGATCGCGCTGCAGCTCTTGTATCATCTACATCGGTTCTTATTGACGCTGATCTTGAAGTAAAAGAGATGCGTAGATAGCTTCAATGGTGGCTGACTGAGGATCATTTCCTGCTTGTTCTTCTTGTGGCTGGACATTTGGTTGGGGTGCTTGTTGATTCACATCTAGTGTTGCATTACCTACACCTACTTGATTATTCTACACATGCTCTTTAGGGGCTGGTGCTTGAATATCATAACTCCAATTTGCAGCGATGTCAATTCTTGTGATATCTGGATTTGGCAGAATAATACCTAGAACGGACCTGTTCTGCACCATGAGGTTGTATCTTCCATCCCTTCTTACTTTGACAATATGATATACTGGCAGTACTCAATATCCAGAAACTCAGCTTGCCAATAAGGTAGTTGTTCCAACTTGTCTTATAAATTCAGGTAGTGGGCAATAGCGGTGATTATACCCCATATACAGAAAGGTGATGTGCTTGCGTTTTTCTATAAAAGAGACTGGATGTGGTTGAGAAGGAACAGAGCAACATTTATACGAAGATCAGGAGTAAAGGTGTAGTGCAGAAAATACATTTCCCATGCGTTCACCTTTTTGTTATTTGCTCGCCCGAACACTGTATTAGCTAAAACACGGTGGAAATAGTGGACGCACAGGTTATGGATACGGGTGGATAAAAGCTCATCCCACCTTCGCCATGGTTAACGTGAAGTACCTGACTCAGAGTCTCTTGGTTCATGGTGTACTCCATGTTGAATAGTCTAAAAGTTGTTGCGCTGATTAGATAATGACTCGATTCAATAATAGAAGGTGTGTGGTAGGAAAAAGAACTTAAGAACGCCAACATGAGGGATTCATAAGTTGGAAGATTTGTAGTGGCAATATGGTGTAGACTAGATTCATTGAGCAAAAATCGCACACTTTCAAGCAATCCCAAGTCACGTAAATAATCAACATTGATATACTTTATTGGGAGTGTACCTCTCTGATGAAACTGCCGGTAAAGTTGCTCTTATCGGTGTCCGGCGGCTCCATTTTCGAATATCACATCAGTGAGGTTTGGATCCTCTCTTTCTTCCTGAGCTCTTCTGGCCATTTGAGCAAGGTGTTGGAAATAATATAATTTTAGTGATAGAAGAGGTGTTAAAGAAATTTGGTATATGGTGAATTTCTCTTCAAGAGTTTATATAGAAACAAAGTTTAATGGTGAAAAGAAGATGAATAGAGGTGTCAAATGGTATTTCAAATGGTGTTTATGAGTGTGGAATAGAAATGAAATGGATAAGAAGTTTGAAATGGTGTGAATTCAAATTTGAATGAGGAGACCTAGTGGTGAACGACTTTGTAACGTGTGTGGGATGGAGAGGATGGAGGTGTAACGGTCGTTACACTTGTATTCATGATGGGCTCCACACTTCTTCCTTGTAACGGTTGTTATAGGGCTTGATTTCCAAGTGAATCTCCTGCTTGCAACGTTCAGTGTGTCAGCCATGCAAGAGATTCCTTGCTTGTTTGACCGTGGCATGGATGTGTCATTTCATTGTCTAGGGGGATAATAATTTGAGCATGCAAGGAGACAATAAAGTGACAATTATGTGTGTGATATAAAGCTTAATTATTATACTTGGTCTACTAAATCAACATGCATGCATTTTTTTATTTTAGTGAACACAATAACACAATATCATCATAATATATATCAAAACATAATGAGGAATAAATACTGACAGCACAAACAATGAAAATAAATAAATACTGATATTAAAATACTGAATGAAATTAAAACAATATTCCGAAAAATAAATTACCAATGGAAACAAATAAAAGTAGAATTAATTTCTAACTAGGAAATAAAAATAATATCGAAAAACGGGAAATCCTAATTAAACACCCTTCCCCTACACTTCGAGAAAACAGTGCCCTCAATGTTCTAAAAACATAAATAAACCACCTCTAGAAGTAAAATGTTGGAAAAGGTGATCTAAATTCGCCATAACTAAATCCATGAAACAGTAAAAATCTCTGCGGAGGGTAGTAATATTGGAACGAATAGCAGCAAGCTCCATCGTGAGAGCATCAATAGCAGCACTATAATCAATCTGAGGAACATGAATAACGGTGGCAGTCAAGTAAAGGCGGTGTCAAAGGACAAGCCTTGATCATCTCTGGTTCAAACTCTTCCAATCCTGCTGGAGGGTCATAATAATAGGGCGGTGTAAAAGGAGTAGACTCTTCTTCTTCAATGTCATTCTCAGCTACTCTTTCTAAGTCATAAATCCAATTCTTCTTATCATGCACACTGGATAGCGCAATATCAGGAAGCGTGAAGTGGTAGATCAGCTCGTGATGTATCAACAACTGAAACTAACTTGACTCTAACTACCTAATTATCCCAACATCAAAACAAATAGACAGGTTGAGCGGAATAAAGTCACCAGCAAGGGTCAGACGGGACAATGGCTCTCTCAGAAATAAGGCATTAGCGATCGTAGTGTAATACGGTGAACTGACTTTGAGATTTTTGTATCGCAAATGTGCAGATAGCAAGAGTCGCCACCGACTTTTCTTTTATCCAATTAAGGGAAGGTGAAAAGAACAGGAAAAGACCTTCGTTAGATTCTGAGTAAGGGAGAAGGTTATGAAAAGGGAAGGTATTAGCACCCCTTTTCATCCGTAGTTATCTACGGGCTCTTAGTTGCTTCTAGCTCGATTTAAAAAATTTGCTTTCTGTGTGTTTGACAAAAATGTTTTGAAAAGGCATTTCGTTTTGACTTTGTAATGATTCATGTAGGAATGTATACAAAGTGTTCCGAAATGTTTCAATTTTGAAAAGAGTTTGAACTTTGAAAAAAGTGTGAGGGTGTGAAAAGTATTTTATTTGAGCAAGCAACTAAAAGTCTTATTACCTACTAAGAATTGGTCGTTTTCGTGTTGTTTTACGTTCCTTTAGAATAGTGCTATCCATACCATTAGTTGGTACGTAACCCTATTCGTTGGATGTAAAGGGACATTCGAAGGGACATCGGGTGGTCATAGAAGGCAACTTGTAGGAAGTATCCTAGCACATTCGAAGGGACTATCATTATTTTTCGTAGGCGACAATCGAGGGTCAAGATCATGTATTCGTAGGCGACATCGTGGGTCTATGATCTTTGTATCGAAGGGACTATGATGATTTGTTTTGAAGGCAACGGTGCTAGGATACCTATACGTTCGAGGGACTTGACCATTTGTATTCGTAAAGGCAACGAGAGAGAAATACCCTAAGGGGTGCATGTGTGAAAAGAGTGCGTTGAATTCAGATATATTATCTTGAAATTTTGAGTGATCTATGTCCAATTTTGTCTTGTCATACACGCCTAATTACTAGCAGTTTATAGGGTGCAGAAAGTAAATCGAAAAGAAATCGAAAGAAATCGAAAGAAAATTGTCCGAAACGTTACAACCTGTGAACAGATACAAAATCGGAAACACGAGAAAATTGCATAAGAGGACAAATGTTAGTAAAAATAAGAATTTTGAATGGGGAAAAAAATTTTATGTTAGTAATGACAATAAGATGATAATATATTTTTTTGGTAATTTTCGGAATCGGTTTCGATAATTAAAAACAATTAAAAGTTATTTTAATGATTAATTAGCAATTAAATAAAATATGCATGCAAAAATACTAATTTTAACATGAAAAATTAAATAAACATTTTCTGATAATAATGCCAAAAGAAAAAATATTTTTGTGAATTTTTTAAATGCATGATAAAAATATTTAAAGATTAATTAAAATGCATGAAAATATTAAAAGAAAATAGAAAATAGTAAAAATATGTTAGTTTTCTAAGTGACAAAAATATGTGGTCCTGCTAGGACTCGAACCCGTGCCCACTGGGAAAACACGCGCCTCCTTCACCACTGGACCAAACTGTGTTTGGTGTCATAATATTGAAGCGAAATCATTTTAAGCGAATTTGGATTCTGATTGCCCAGAACACGCGCGAAGAACATCGTCTTCTTCGTTTGAAAATTCAAACACTTAGCGTCGGCTTCGTTCGACGCTATAGTCCCTGCAGTTTTCCAAAACTTCATACAAGCAATATAAATAAGTTATGAATACATGAAACAATTGCAAACAACATTCTAAACACAATGGCAGCACTGGTTTTGTCCAATTTTACATATTTCATGAGATCCCAATTCGAGCAGTGGAACCCTAGCCATGGTGATTTTCGATTCAGGCCACTAAAATGCAATTAAACTATGCAGAAAGTTTCCAAACTTCAATCTAAACACAAAACAAACATCAAAACTCGTTAAAGATGCATGAATGATAAAAATCGATTTTGGAAAACGTTTGACAAACCGAATTCTGGATTGCTCGATTCTTGATGGTTTTGTGACTTGTAAAGGTCTGGATCGACTCCAGGGACTCCAAGGAATGCAATGGAATGCTCAAAACCAATTGAAACCAGCTGGAACTAGGGCTGCAGGTAGCTTGAATACCACGGTTTTTTTGACTTAGGTTAGGGTTCCTCCAAGCAATTTTTCTGTCCTTTTTCATGTTGTGTGCATTGTATATTTATAATGGATGGATTTAGGTCTGAATTCAAGAGCAAATAATGATCAATCAATGTAAAAAATATTTGATTTTGTGTGATACCAAATATTTCCCTTTTGATCCAATTTTCATCAATTTCTTGCCAAATCAAAGCCAATTTCGAAATTGCCAGCTTTTGGTGAGTTGCTTGGACCTCAAGAATGAGAGAAAAATCAATCTTGCATTTAATTTTGATTTTCTATCTTTATTTTTAATTTAATTTTTTTTAAATGAATAAAATCCAAATTAAATAGAAAAATAAAGATAAAATTCGTGGCATTGGGCTTGGAGGTTCCAAATAAGATAAGGAACAAGTTTAAACCAAGAAAAGTTGGGCCCATTAGCAAAATTTTGGGTTTTGGCAAGTATTTCTCTTTGTGCAATTGTCCAAAAATGCCCAACTTGTACAGTATGTATTTTGCTCAATTTTCCACATTTGTTAGTGTTCTTGGACTTTTTAGAAAGCTCTAGGTGTCCTCTAAACAATCTCTTTGGTTTCATCTCAATTGGAGTTTCCATGCTCAATAAATCTTCATTACAAAAAGTTGACTTTTGTTGACTTTGAAAAGGACCTGTGATGTTTTGATCCATATCTTCAAAATGAAGCATTTTTTGACCATGCTTGTGAGACATGAAGTTGTACAGAATTGAATTTTCTTCAAAATGAGAGGTGGTGGAGAAATTTCTGAGAAAGTATGAAGAAGTTATGCTCAGTCAAAGTTTAGTTGACTTTTCTCTAAAAAACCCTAATTTGGAAGGTTTTGACTTTTGAGCAAATCTTGAGTTTTCTTGATGAATCATGATCAACCGTTGATCAAATGATGAATGTGACTTCAAAATGAGGATGTTGATCAAAAATTAGGAAGTTTGACTGTATGTTGACCACAGTTGACTTTTTGTCCAATACAACTGATTCTCAACCATCTGAGCAATTGTCTGAGGAAACTTGACTTGTAAGGCTTGAAACTTGACATGGAGAATCTTTGAAGCATATGAGGAGGCATGATGATCACTGGAGATGTTGGAAGTCCATCTTGATCTGAGAATTGCCAAACCCTAGTTTGGGTTGATTGTCTAGGAGAGGGTTTGTCTGATCAACCCTTGAGGAATTCTTGAGTATGGGTGTATGGGATGTCTTGAGGAATAGGAGGGAAAATTTTGGGGTATGACACATAGTCACTAATCCACCAATACAAATCGGGCCTTGGGGAGCCTAGGAAATATTTTGAAGACGAGCAAGCATAAATGATGCACCAACTACCGGTCTGGACTGAAATACACAAAACATAATAAAAAACTCTTCCTTGGACACTGAGGTATCATTCTGAGGTTTCTCAAATAGGTTAAACGCCAGAATCATATGAAAATACCTAATGGCAGGGTTATGAATATCTAATGAGTGTCTAGGAATAGATCTCTCATGTCGCAGATCAGATACCTCTCCCTCAAAATAGTCCAGCTGGCTATCCATAAATGGTCATCTAGAATCTCAATGACAACATCATCACTAACAGGGAAGTCCAAAAGAGCAGCAACTTCACGGGTGGTGAACCTGTGAGTAAAACCAAACAATCTGAATGAAACCACTCCTCTAGCCAACCATAAACCAATATCAGGGTTGTAGTGCAAGGAACTGAGGAACTCCAGCGTCAGGTTGTAGTAGGCAGGTTGCTGATGATGAATAAAATAATCCCAACCAATCTGGTTAAACATATAGCGGACACTCTCCCTAGTGCCCAATGCGGACAATGTGGGATCATGCACATAAATGTTGGGATACATCTCTCTCTGAACAAGCATCTCATAACACATTTGCTGAGCATCGCTCATGAAGGCAACGTGCATACTATCAGAAAAATCCATAGCTAAAATCAGCGAAGAAGAAGTGTGAATCCTGTAAGTAAATCAAAATAGTTTTAAATTAACATCGGTCTAATGCCTAAAAAAAAGAAGAAGAAAAGAATAGAAAAATTTTATAAAATTTTAAGAAAAAAATTTAATAAAAATAAATTAAAAACTTTTAGTAAATGAAAATTTTAATAAAAATGGTGGGTTGCCTCCCACAAAGCGCTTTGTTTAGCGTTAGAAGCTCGTCCTATTATGAAAATCGAAAAATCAGTTTGGTGACTCAGCCTGCAACTGTATAAGTTTCAGACTAGCTGAGTAGTCTCTATTTTCGATACAATGGGAGTGCTTCAAACGCTTCCTGTTTACAAAAAACGGATCACTGGCTTTTCCTTTAATTTCAACAACATCACTTGGGAGTACTTTAATAACTACAAAAGGTCCTGACCATTTAGAGCAAAGTTTCCCTAGAAAGAGTTTAAGTCTGGAGTTAAATAGGAGTACTACATCACCCTCATTAAATTCTTTCCTAGAGATGCGTCTTTCGTGCCATTTCTTAGTTCGTTCTTTGTAGATTTTGACATTCTCGTATGCATCTAGCCTAAGTTCTTCCAATTCATGGATGTCTATAATTCTCTTTTCTCCAGCAGCTTTGTAACTCAGGTTCAGGGTTTTAATGGCCCAATAGGCTTTACGTTCGAGTTCTACTCGTAGATGACATGATTTACCATAGATTAGTTTGAAAGGTGTAGTTTCGATGGGTGTCTTGTACACTGTTCTATATGCCCATAATGCTTCATGTAGTTTAGACGACCAATCTTTCCTAGATGTGGCAACAGTTTTCTCAAGTATTTGCTTAATTTCTCTGTTACAGACTTCTACTTGTTCGCTTGTTTGTGGGTGGTAAGGTGTTGCTACGTGGTATCGGACTCCATACTTCGCTAAGAGTTTATCAAAAATTCTGGAAATGAAGTGAGAGCCACCACCACTGATGACTAGTCTCGGCACACCGAATCTTAGAAAAATCATGTTTTTGAATAGCCTAATCACTACTCGTGCATCATTTGTTGGAGTGGCTACAGCCTCTATCCATTTAGATACATAATGTACTGCAACAAGTATGTAATTGTTGCCAAAAGAAGATGGTAAAAGTCCCATAAAATCAATCTCCCACACGTCAAAGATTTCTACTTCTAGGATGCCCTTTTGAGGCATCTCATCGCGCCTTGATATGTTACCAGTGCGTTGACACCGGTCACATTTTATAATTGCAGCATGGACATCTTTCCATAAAGTAGGCTAGTAAAGGCTGACTTGTAGGATTTTCGCGCAGGTCTTTGAAGTGCTAGCATGTCCACCATAAGGGGCTTCATGACAATGAGAAATTATGTTTTCTACTTCACTTTCTGGAATGCATCGACGGAAGATACCATCTGGGCCTCGCTTGAATAGTAAGGGCTCATCCCAATAGTAGTGTTTTAGATCGTGAAAGAATTTCATCTTTTGTTTATAGGTTAGATCGGGTGGAAGAACTCTCACTGCTAAGTAGTTGACATAGTCAGCATACCATAGCAATGAGATCTGAGTAGATACTACTTCCACTACTTTAGTTGTCTTGTTATTGTTGCAAAATTTAGGGCATTCCTCAGTGGAGTTTTCAGATTCCATCTAGGCTATTAGGTGTTCATATGGAAAATCTTCATTGATAGGTATCTCTTCAAGTTTGAGATTTTCCATCCTAGATAGATGGTCAACTACAAGATTTTCAGAGCCTGGTTTATCTTTGATTTCCAAATCAAACTCTTTCAAGAGTAAGATCCATCTTATTAATCTTGGTTTGGCATCTTGCATATCTAATAGGTATCTAATAGCTGCTTGATCAATGTAGATAATTATCTTTGCACCTACTAGATAGGAACGAAATTTATCTAATGCAAAAATGATAGCCAAGAATTCCTTTTCTGTAGTGGCGTAATTTATCTGCGCAGAATCTAAGGTCCTACTTGCATAGTATATTGCATGGATCCTTGCGTCACACATTATCTCGAATGATAGGTGTAGATATGAGAGCTATTTTTAACCATTCAAATGTCTTTAGGAAGTCATCATTGAAGATGAATTCATCTTCTTACATCAAGAGATTGGTCAGAGGTTTATAAATTTTCGAGAAATCTTTTATGAAATGTCGGTAGAAACCGGCGTGGCCTAAGAAACTTTGTATTTCTCTTATAGTCTTTGGGGGTTGGAGTTTTTCTATTACTTCAATCTTAGCTCTGTCTACTTCAATCCCTTTTTCAGACACTATGTGTCCAAGTACAATTCCTTATTTTACCATAAAATGACATTTCTCCCAGTTCAACACTAGGTTTACTTGTACGCATCTCTCCAGTACCTTTTCACGGTTTGACAAGCATCCTTCAAAACTTTGCCCGCATACAAAGAATTCATCCATAAAGAATTCCTTGATATCATCTATACAATCGGAAAAGATAGACATCATATATCTTTGGAATGTTGCAGGCGCATTACATAGTCCGAACAACATTCACCGATACGCAAACGTACCATAAAGACACATAAACGTAGTATTTTCTTGGTCATTAGAGTGGATAGGAATTTGAAAGAATCCTAAATAACTTTCCAAATAGCAGTAGTAATAATGCTTAGCCAATCCCTCAAGCATTTGGTCATAAAGGGTAAAGGGAAATGGTCTTTTCGAGTTGCTTTATTTAGCTTTCTATAGTCAATGCACATTCTGGCTCCACTCACGACTCTTTCTATTATATGTTCTCCAGCTTTGTTTGTTGTGACTGTGATTCTTCCCTAATTGGGTACGCAATGGACTGGACTAACCCATTGACTATCAGAGATTGGATAAATGATTCCTGCATTTAGAAGTTTGGTTACTTCATCCTTTACTACAGTGCTCATGATCGGGTTAATTCTTCTCTGATGTTCTCTAGAAGATTAGTAGTCGTCTTCAAGCATGATTCGATGCATGTAGATGGAAGGACTTATTCCTTTTAGATTAGCAATGTTATATCCTAAAGTAGAGGGATATTTTCTTAAAACATGCAATAATTTTTCAGTCTCAATTTTTCCCAAATCTGCGTTTGTTGGTTCTATTGATTGGTAGCAATTTTGGTAAAACATTCTGCTAATAAATGACTTGAAGTTTACTGAAGTAGCAGATGTCCTCACATGTGTAACTGACTAAAGTGCAGAATCTTTAGGAAGTCAGTTTTTTCTTACTTGTGTGCTTCGATTAAGGAAGCTGGTGAAACGTCATCAGCTATATCTTTGGAGTTTTAATTTCCTGGTTTCATGGAGAAAAGACAGGAGGCGCTAAAGACTTATGAGTCAAGCAACCGTAGTTGTTGTCACTCTATTTAAAGGGCTGCAATCATTATTTTTTAGTTGGCTGTTCCAGTTTTAGAGAATTTTAGTTTTTACTTTTGGTTGTTCATTGTTTTGATTGTTAGTTGTTTATTGTGAGCCTCTCTTGTTAGTTACTTGAGAAGGACGTTTTTAAGCTGTTAGTTTTCAATCACCATAAGCTTTGAAGCAAGCGTGATTATGCGTCTTTGAAGAGTATCTTCAATCTTTAGTTGTTTTTAGTATCATGGGTTGTGGTACTGAGGGAGTGAGCGGAGGATTCTCATATCTAAGTGTGGTAGGTATCTTACGTAGAAGGATCACTGGGTAGTTTGATTAAGTGAGGAGGTGTAAATGAGGAAGGTTTAGCTCTGAATTAATACTAATAATAGTGAACTTCACTCCTGGCTTGGAAGCCTCCAGACGTAGGTTAGTTAGAGCCGAACTGGGTTATCAATTCTCTGTCTTTTTATTGCTTTATGCACTGTTATAGTCTGTTATGTTTAACTGTGTTCTAAGTAGATATAAGTGTCGTGACATTACCTTTGACATCTTATATTTGATACCAGAATTTCAATTGGTATAAGAGCAGGCATCCTTCTCTGTCTCTGGGTGAGATCTAGGGAAGATATTTTCTGGTAATATGGACAAGGAGGCAATATATTTGAATAGACCACCCATCCTGGATGGCTCTAACTATGATCTATAAAAGCCTCGTATGACCGCTTATATAAATTCTTGGACAACAGGGCTTGGAAGGATATTCTAAAAGGATGGACACATCCTATGATTATTGGAGCTGATACCTACTGGTGAGCTGAAACCTGAAGAAAATTGGTCAAAGGAAGACGATGAACTAGCCCTTGCAAATTCAAAGGCATTGAATGCTATATTTGGTGGAGTTGACAAAAACATCTTCAGATTAATTAATACATGTGAAGGGGCTAAGGATACTTTGGAAATCCTCAGAACTACTCATGAAGGCACCTCCAAAGTTAAGATGTCAAGACTTCAGCTACTAACTATTAAGTTTTAAAATCTAAGGATAAAGGAAGAAGAAATCATTCAAGAGGTTCATATGAATATCCTTGAGATTGCTAACGCCTGCAGTGCCTTGGGTGAAAAGATACCAGAAGAAAAGTTGGTAAGAAAGATCCTCAGATATCTTCCTAAGAGATTTGACATGAAGGTTATAGCAATTGGAGAGGCTCAAGAAATCAACAACATGAAAGTGGATGAACTGATTGGTTCCCTCCAAAATTTTGAGTTGGGAATCAATGAGAGATTAGACAAAAAACCTAAAGGTATAGCCTTCAAGATCAACACTGAAGAAATCGATCAATTTGAACTAGACACTGAAGAAGGACTCTCTAATACCATTGTCTTTATTGAAAGACAACTCAACAAGGTACTGAAAAGAATGGAAGATAAATCAAGACCAAATGTCAAGAACATCCCACATGACATCAGAAGGTCAGGAGATTATGGCAGAAAAACCAGAACATATAACAAAGTCAACCATGACAAAGAATCAAAGTGACAATGTTGTGAAGGATCTGGTTACATCATAGTTGAATGTCCTACATATCTCAAGAGAAAAACAAAAGTACTAGCAGTAACATGGTCTGACGAAGACTCTGGAAGTGAAGTAGAAGAAGATTCATCCAAGGAAGTCGCAACCCTAATTGGGATTTGCGAATCAAATGGAGGAAATGATGAAATGCGTAAAGAACTGGAGAATCAAAAGAAAATGGTAGCTCAACTACAAGCAAAAAAGAGGAAGGACTTAAGTACCATTTCAATACTAGAACATGAAGTAAGTCGTCTCAAGTATGATCTAATAAATTTAACTAAATCTGTCAGAATGCTAAATAACGGATCAGATGTATTGGACAACATACTCATGACTGGAAGAGATGCAAAAGATGTAAGTGGTCTAGGATATAATGAAACAACCAAGAAGAGACACCACTCTAACATGAATAACCTTCAGTATAGACCTCAAATGTTGAAACAAATGTCTCAACATTATGGAAGAGGGAATATTAGACACTCCAAAAGAAGACACCGACATTGGAGATGTTACCACTGTGGGAGATTCGGTCATATAAAGTCATTCTTCTACAAACTACATGGATTTCCAAAGTCTGATTCTCAACCCAATATCAATCAAACTACCCAGTCTGAGAGAAACAAGAAATAGTGGGTGCCCAAGGCTACCATTAATAGTATCATAGCTCATACATCTCTTAGAGCATCTGCCAAAGAAGACTGGCATTTTGACAGTGGATGCTCAAGACACATGACTGGTGTTAAGAACATATTAGTGTATATCAGATCCCACTCAACTAGTTATGTGACATTTGGAGATGGAGCTAAAGGAGAAATCAAACGTGTTGGAAAACTGGATTGCCCAGGGATCCCAAATCTTGAGAATGTATTACTTGTCAAAGGGTTAACAACAAATCTGATCAGCACCAGCCAGCTCTGTGATCAAGGTCTTAAGGTAAACTTCACAAAATCCGAATGCATAGTTACAAATGAGAAAGTTGAAGTTGTGATGAAGGGTGGGAGATCTAAAGATAACTACTACTTATGGATACCTGGAGACTTAAGCCTATCCTCAACTTGCTCTCTAGCCAAGGAAGATGAAATTATAATATGGAATCAGAAGTTGGGACACTTACACTTGAAAGGAATAAAGAGAATCATCTCTATGGATGTAGTGAGAGGAATACCAAAAATGCATATCGAAGAAGGAAGAGTATATGGCGAATGCCAAGTTGGAAAGCAAACCAAGACTTCACATCAAAAGGTCCAACATCTCACTACTACAAAAGTCCTATAACTACTTCATATGGACCTGATGGGACCAATGCAAGTGGAAAGTCTTGTTGGAAAGAAATTTGCATATTCAGTGGTGGACGATTACTCCATATACACCTGGGTGAATTTCATCAGGGATAAAACAGAAGTATTTGATGTCTTCAAGGACCTCTTCCAGAGAATTCAAAGAGAAAAGGACAACTATGTGATCAGAATCATAAGTGATCATGGAAAGGAATTTGAAAATAGTAAATTTGCTGAGTTATGTTCCTCTGAAGGAATCAGTCATGAATTCTCATCACCAATTACTCCTCAACAAAGTGGGATTGTAGAGTGCAAAAATCGAACGTTGCAAGAATCTTCCAGAGCTATGATTCAAGCAAAGAAACTACCTTACCACTTTTGGGAGGAGGCCATGAACACCGCATGCTACATTCATAACAGGGTAACTCTAAGAAAAGGTACATTAACTACCATTTATGAAATGTTGAAGGGTAGAAAACCTACAGTCAAATACTTTCACATATTTGGAAGTAAATGTTATATACTGGCTGATCGAGAACAAAGAAGAAAACTGGACCCCAAGAGTGATGAGGGAATATTCCTAGGATACTCCATTAACACCAAATCATACAGAGTCTTCAACAACAGAACAAAAGTCATGATGAAATCTATAAATGTTGTCATTGATGATAAAGGATGGAATGAAGAAGCATAAGCCCTAGACAATGTCGAAACATCCCTAGAAGACACTCCAGTTTCTACCACAGATAAACACGAGGATCCCCCTCAAAATAGCAAAGAATCCCCAGAAAATCAAGTCAACAAAGGACCCTCTACCATAATTCAGAAAGACCATCCCAAAGAGCTCATCATAGGAGATCCAAACAAAGGATTCACCACAATATCAAAAGAAGTCATCACCAACTCGTGTTTTGGCTCAAAAATTGAGCCCAAGAATGTCAATGAAGCCCTAAAAGATGAATTTTGGATCAATGCCATGCAAGAAGAACTAGAACAATTCAAGAGGAATGAAGTCTGGGATTTAGTCCCAAGACCAGAAGGCATCAATGTTATAGGCCCAAGTGGGTTTATAAGAACAAATCTGATGAGGAAAGAGTAATTACCATAAATAAAGCAAGGCTAGTTGCTCAAGGATACACTCAAATAGAAGGCATAGACTTTGATGAGACCTTTTCCCTAGTAGCTCGTCTCGAGTCAATCAGACTAGTATTAGGAGTTTCCTGCATCCTGAAGTTCAAACTATTTCAAATGGATGTGAAGAGTGCATTCTTAAATGGCTACTTAAATTAGGAAGTATATATGGAACAACCTAAAGGATTCATTAAACCATGTATACAGATTGAGGAAAGCACTATATGGTTTAAAACAAGCTCCCCGAGCTTGGTATAAGAGGTTTGATGTGCGATCGACCTAATGTGTCTAACGGTATCTTAACTGCAAGTGCACAGCCTATCGCGGTAGTAATAAAAGATTGTCGAATCCACAGGGACTTTGTAATCACTCTAGTGTGGGAAAGTAATGCTAGTTTAGCTAAGGCGAATAATGTCACGTTTGGTTTTAGGAGGGTTAAGGAAAGTAAACTAATTGATTTTAAATTAATAATGAATGAAACGGTCGGTATGTAATAGAGTGGACCTAAAGGATCTAATCGAACCTAAGCGTATAAGGATGGTTAACTTAATTGTTCTGTAGAAATAATCAGTCTAAAAACCCTCAACTCACACTTTCGTGGTCTTATCTCGGATTATACGTCTAAAGCCCTATGCCTGCTTTCGCTAGCCCATAAGTGTTTAGAAAATACTTTTTGAAAACTTAATTAATTCTAATTCGTTTTAAAGCGCTCTCGCTGTATTTAAATCGAATGCCTAACTTTAGATATCCGGTGAAAATCTCACACTTTCATGGTCTCGATCCTAACCTATTTACTTCTCTTACTTTCGTAACAAAAAGGTTTTATTTTTAAACACAAAAAGTTATAGCCAGAGTTTAAGTTGATTAAGGTTTTAGCTTAGGTTTTGATTAAATACCTATTGTCTTTAACTATCACATACCAACACTAAAGGTTTAGCTAGCCATGGCAATTGGAATAAATTCACAGTAAACAGAATAAAAGAAACATAAGACAAACATTATAAATAATTAATAAAACTCAAATTAAATAATTGAAATATACTGTAATACGAATGTAATATTAAAAACCTGAAATAAGCAGTATCCTATGTCCTTCTTCTACAGATCGGAAATTCGGACTTCGGAATTCAGAATGTAAAAAGAAATCTGAAGCTTGAAATAAATTCTAAACTAGAATAACAATTTCCTAAAATTGGAAATTGTTATTTAGGCAGTGAAATAAACAAAGGAAATAACGAATTGCTGAAAAAATAAGAACTGGTAAACAATGGGTTTTCAATTGGGCAGAGCTTCCGCACGGTTAATCTCAATGATGCTCTGTACTTTTCACTTTGAAGTCCAAGCTATTTATAGAGGAATGATGAACTTGCAGTTGGGAAATAGCTTCGTGGGCTTCACTTCAAAATTCCAGAAAAATCGAAACATGGGATTGAATCGTGGGTTGAATGAAATCAGGAGTCTCTGACTCCTCTGCTAAGCTTTTCCACGTTCTGCACATATTTTACAACTGATATAAGGCTTGTTACGGTCGTGGCCAAGGCGTTACGGGCATATTTCATAAGATAGCGTGTTACGGTCGTGGCCAAGGCATGACGAGCGTCACGCGCTTCTGAAGTATCTTACGGTCGTGGCAAGGGGCTGACGACCGTCACAGCAGCTAATTCTGCATTTCTTGATAGATTTGTCTTTTCTTCTGTTCTTTGTTGCTAGCTTTGCATGTTTCATGTTTTCTTCTACTTTGAGCTGAGATATGTGGTACCTGCAAAAAGTCATAAGAAACTCGAAATATTCGGGAGTTAATCGGATTAATATGATATAAAACGGGTTAATTTCAAGGTGAATATATGATACAATTTCGTGTTATCAAATTCCCCCATACTTGAACCTTTGCTTGTCCTCAAGCAAAATAAACAATTAGAAAAGTCGGACAAGTTCTTACAGACGCACATATCTAGTATACCTTTTTGTTTTAAAATTATTACAAGAGATCTTAAGTTAGTTCGGCCGATAATTAAGTAAAAACGATACGCTAATGACACAAGCAACAAGCTAGTCGTTGACTATCTGTTTTAAACAAAACGTTCAATTATTCCGTTATAATTCAACTCAAAGTTTCTTGCACCTATTTCACCCGGTTTCGTTCTCGCGCAATCACATTAAGCCCATTATCCTTACACGCACGTAGTGGAGTAGCCGGTTAGTGGTCCTTATCATAGCACAGTTGTTTCTGGCACAATAATGTGGCAACCTTCTCTATCCAATTGTAAGATGCGGGGGATCAAACCATAGTCTTCCCTACCAAGTTTAGTACCAGATGCCTCTAAACCACCTAGACAATGGATTCTCATGTTACTTAGTAAGGCTTTTGCATCCGTTGGATTAAACGATCGGGTGAGGATCGCCCAATTTAATTGGTGCATTACCTATTTCCTTAAAGCATGTAACATTCTTCTAAGTCAATTAACGAGATCATCCACTTATATTCATCGGCTTTCCACGTGGTTTGTGTTAAGACTGGTGCCGACTGCTAATATAAACTACTAGGGGTTATTTTACGACTTAAAACTCAAAGTATCGGTATAACAGATATTGAGACGGATCGCGTAAGTGGGGAGTCAAAGGTGTCATAACCGTATTGTTCTCGTTGAATCGCTCTCGGCCTTCTAACTATGATTTCGTTTAAAGTAGGTAACTAAAGATTATGCGAAAATAAAGGGCGAAAAATTTTGGTATGGCTGAATAAACTAGGGAGAAAGTGAAATAACGAAAAATTACTAAAAATAGAAATTGAAATTACTCGTTTTGAATTGAAAATGCAGTACTCCTCCCACACTATATCAAACATTGTCTTAATGTTATGATATATCGGCGGGGAAAAATTAAAAATACATCAGGAAAAACCAAGAAAACAACAAGGAAAAAGAAAAAGGAAAACTACTGATGACCACGGCGCGACTTGGTTCGATCTTACGGAGGGTGGCAGTCGTGCTCGGGGTCCAAGAGATGTGACATCCATCCTCAAAGCATTCAGCTCGCACAGAGTTTCATCTAGATTTTCATTCATGGAGCGTTGACCACTTAGGATTTGGGCATTTTGCGCGAATAAGTTGTCGTAACGCTCCTGATGCTTCCTCTCAGATGCGGCATTCATAAGATTCTACTGATGGATAGCTCGAAGAATGTCTTCGTAAGTGGGAGGTGGTGGAGCGGAGGAAGACTCAGGGATGTCAGTTGTTGGTGCACCTCGATCCAATTCTTCCTGCATCTCATCTGCGGGAGCAACAGGTGGCTCATCATGCTCAGGAGCATGGCCTTCAGGGGCTTCAAGGTCAAATAGCCAATTGGCTCGGTTTTGTGGATCGATCCGGTCCCTGCAAGGCAGAACAATGTTAGAATACACAATGTTCCTTATCACTGGATGGAACTTGCCGTCATCCCGCTCGTAGATAAGATGGGCCGATTTGCAATGATCCAAAGTAAGCAAAACCGGTGTCCGGGAGGGTAGATGAGCAAGGGTGTCGCCATGATTCAATGCCAAAGCAAGAGAAGTGACAAGCCCTCCGAAGTAGAAAGGTTTGCCGCCTCTGGTGCAGATGGAATGAATATGGGCAAGGAGAAAGGGTGCGGCATTGATTTTCTGGACGGAGAATGCGTAGTGCATGAAGAATAGCTCTTTGGAGTTGAGCTTATGGTTGCTATCTCTTGCGAAAATTGTGTTGCACAGGATTCGATGGAAGTAGCGAATGGCAGGATTATGGGTTTGTGTGGCATTGAGGTGATCGTAGGAGTTGGCACGATTGTTGGTTAGGCTATGCCACAGGTTAAAGGATTCTTCTCCGAAATTGTCAGGTACGCGGAGGTGGGCACCTTCATCGATGCAGAAGTCGAGCAATCGTCCGAATGCATTCTGAGAGAACTCGTACTCGGTACCGAAAATGCGGAACCTTGCCACACCAGAAAGTTGGTTGGTTGGACCATTTGGAGTTATGTAGCAGAAGGAACTGAGGAACTCAAGGGTGAGGTTCTCGTACGTGGGCTGGGGCTGTCTACAGAGGGTCCATAAGTTGACATTCTGGAGAAGATGTTGGACACCTTCAAGCAATCGAAGGTCTCTTAGGCAGTCAATGTCGACATACCTAGTAGGATGGAGTCCTCGACGTTGAAACTTCAAAAATTTGGTGTGTTGGGTTTCACCTTGGTCTCCATCACGTAAGTTGATGCCTGGGATTTGCTGGTTAAGATTCGCCATTTGCATGCAAGAGTGTTAGAGTGAGATTGGGGTGTGGGTTGGAATGAGTGAAAGATACGGGTGAATGGAAGTATATATAGTGAAGGGAAATAATGGGGAAGTTGGAAAACTTGAGGAGATTAATGGAGAGCTAAGTGGGGTGAATGGGAATTAATGGGGTAAGTGGACGGTTTGGAAGTTATGGAAGAAGAAGAAGGAAACGTTGAAGAAGAGGAAAAGAACGTTGTCTGCTAACAGGGGTTACTGATATAACCCGTGTTACGGTCGTAACACAGGGCTGATGAGCGTAACACGTTAAAGGGCATGTGACGGTCGTGGGGATAAAGTGACGGTCGTAACAGCAACAAAAATTGCAAATTTAGCATAACAGAGGCACAATTGCACAGAGTGGAAAAATTACAGAAAACACAACATATCAAGCATACCAACAACAGTCCAATATAAACATGATATTAATCCATTCATCACATACTCCAATATATAATCCGCAATAATAAGAAAACCATAAAACCATTGTAAACAAAGTACTGAATGTAAATTGAAACGGAAAAACAAACAATGGAATTAATTCTAAATGTAATACTTGTTCTTTTTGACAGAAAGGAAACTTTTGCAAAGCTGAAAAAATGAAATGTAATATTCTAATAAAAAGTGAAACTACCTAGAAACGAAACAAAATGGAAAAATGCTAAAAACTAAAAACTGAAAACTAAAAATTGAAAACTGAAAACTGCAACTTCATCCAATCTTTGATTTTAAATCTTCTAAAGCCTTGGTGATGTGATAAAAATGTTCCACTGTAATATCAGTCAAACCAACAATATCCAGACGCATACTCTTCAATTCATTTTTTATTCCATCAATGTCGGTCTTATAAGTATCCAAAGTGGTCAAAATGGTATTCAAGTGTGTAGTGTATTCTCCTTGGGTTATGTCAGGAGCTTCTGGTGCTTCACCATATTAGTAAAATCATGGTAACCGGGAGGGTTTCGGATCTGCTTTCTTCGACATGATGTTATCAAACATAATAGGACCGAGGTGTTTTGGTGTCAAGGATGGTCGAGGAGTCACCATAAAGCCGCTATCTCGGTTGTGGACACTTACTTGGGCATGGTTTGGAAGGGTAAAGAGAGTGACAACTTCGTTTCTTATTAGGTATTCATAGGGTGCAGGACCTAGATTTCCTATTATCCGATTGTTGAAACAGAAGTCAATGTTCATAGGCCTAATTGATCCGAATGGTGCACAATTATTTAATTGGTAACGAAGTCCAAGAGCATTTGCAATCATGGTAACTAATCCTCCCACACTGACAGGAACATTAGGGTCCTCACTAATGCGGGTAAAGGTTTTCATCAGGAATGGGACAACATTAACAGGGTGTTCTTGGTTCATACAATAAAGCAAAGATAACTCATCCTTGGATACAGCGGTTTGATTATGTTCTTTTCCAAATAAAGTGTGGGCAAAAATCCTATGGAAATAACGTATAGTTGGGTTATGTATCTCATTGTTATCCATACTCTCTGGGTCAGGATGATAGTTTCCGGTTAAGGTACCCCAGAAGTAATCCAGATCAAAATCCATTAAATCTGCCTGAGTGGTAGTAAAAGCAAAGGGTCCGCTAGGGAATCCTAGTAGATCAGCTAAGTCCCTATGGTTATAGGTGAACTCAATACCGAAAAGTATGAAGGCTATGATTCCTTTTTTGGCTCCGACACCGTGTTCAGGAATATAGACTAAAGAACTCAGGAACTCAAGGGTAAGTTCTCGGTAGGTGATAAACCTAGACTTAAGGTGTGCTCTCTCCCATCCCAATTGGTTAAGCATGTAATAAATACTATCAGTTATGCCTAAAGCGTCCATAGTGGGTTCATCATGATACAGGGTCAAACTGATGTCTCGTTGAGACAAAGCCTCAAACCTTCTTCTTTGGTTTCTACCTCTAAAGGTGGTTTCCATAAAGTTTTGTGGAGGATCCATAGCAAAAGTAAAACGGGGAAACAGAGTAGAGGAGAAAGTAAGAGAGAAAAAAGACTTTTTCAGAAATCCTGTGGCAAGTAAAGTTGTTTTGAAATCAGCAGCAGTTTTACAAAAGTTTGAAAAGGAAAATAACAAATTGTAAAAGAAATAAAACGGAAACTACAAACATAATAGCAAACAAAAACAAATAAATGGGTTGCCTCCCATGAAGCGCTGTTTTTAACGTCATAAGCCTGACGAAGTTCCTAGTGAAAAATCATTCGGGAGAAATAGCTGGCAGTTCTACAAGTTTTAGACTATTCGTATAATCCCTATTCTCGATATGATGATACTGTTTTAACCGCTGTCCGTTTACAATAAACGGGGCACTATTCCTATCCTTAATTTCTATCGCTCCGCTAGGAAATACTTTTGTAATTTCGAAAGGACCAGACCATCTAGATTTAATTTTCCAGGAAAGAGTCTAAGTCTAGAATTAAATAGGAGTACGACGTCTCCCACACTGAATTCTTTCCGGGATAAATGCTTATCGTGCCATTTTTTAGTTCGTTCTTTGTATATTTTAGCGTTTTCATAAGCGTCTAATCTTAATTCTTCCAGTTCATGTAAATCGAGGATTCGTTTCTCGCCAGCAGCAGTGTAGTTAATATTGAGCGTTTTTATCGCCCAATAAGCTTTGTGCTCTAATTCTACCGGGAGATGACAGGATTTTCCGTTTACAAGCTTGAAGGGTGTAGTTCCGATAGGAGTCTTGTAAGTTGTCCTATAAGCCCATAAAGCTTCGTTCGTTAAGCTTGGATGACCAATCTTTTCGAGATATAGCGACAGTTTTCTCCAAGATTTGTTTAATCTCTCTGTTCGAAACTTCGACTTGTCCGCTAGTTTGCGGATGATAAGGTATTGCTACACGGTGCTTGACTCCATATTTAGATAGTAATTTGTCAAATATCTTCGAAATAAAATGAGAGCCACCGTCACTAATGACAAGTCGAGGAACACCAAAACACGGGAAGATTATATTCTTAAAGAGTTTTACCACTACTCGTGTGTCATTTGTAGGAGAAGCTATTGCTTCGATCCATTTCGAAACATAATCGACAGCTACGAGTATAAACTTGTTTCCGAAAGAAGATGGGAAGGGTCCCATGAAGTCAATTCCCCAAACATCAAAGACTTCGACTTCTAGTATTCCTTTCTGAGGCATTTCATCGCGTCTTGAGATATTACCGGTGCGTTGGCAGCGATCACAGTTTTTAACGGCGATGTGGACATCCTTCCAAAGATTAGGCCAGAAAAGGTCGGCTTGGAGAATTTTGGCACATGTTTTAGAGGTGCTAGCATGTCCGCCATAGGGAGATGAATGACAATGGGAAATAACATCTTTTATTTCTTCGTCGGGTATACAACGGCGGAAAATTCCATCGGGTCCTCGTTTGAATAAGAGTGGTTCATCCCAATAGTAACATTTGAGATCGTGGAAGAATTTCTTTTTCTGTTGGTAAGTTAAATCTGGTGGGAGTGCACCGGCAGCTAAATAATTAACTATGTCAGCATACCATGGCAGTCCTACGGTCATATTGATGGCTTCCACGACTTCCTTAGCTTCTAGTTTGTTTAAATCCAATTGAGTTAGGTCGCTTATCATTTGTGCTATCAGATGTTCATACGGAAAATCGTCGTTAATTGGCACTTGTTCGGGTTTTACACCTTCTAATCTGGATAAATGATCCGCTACGATGATTTCGGTTCCTTTCTTATCTTTAATTTCTAAGTCGAATTCTTGTAAAAGTAAGATCCATCGGAGGAGTCTGGGTTTTGCATCTTTCTTGGTAAGTAGATATCTGATAGCAGCATGGTCCGTATAAATGATGATTTTTGCTCCTACGAGGTAAGAACGGAATTTGTCAAGTGCGAAAACCACGGCTAAGAGTTATTTTTCAGTTGTGGCGTAGTTCATCTGAGCCGAGTCTAGCGTTCTACTGGCGTAGTAAATTGCGTGAAGTTTCTTTTCTTTGTCCAAGAACTGCGCCTACAGCGTAATCACTTGCATCGCACATGATTTCGAAAGGTAACCTCCAATCGGGTGGTTGCATGATTGGGCGCGGAAATAATTGCAGTTTTAAGAGTTTCAAAAGCCTTGAGACAATCGTCATCGAATATGAACTCAGCATCCTTCATCAATAGACCGGTAAGTGGTTTGGTAATTTTCGAGAAATCTTTAATAAATCGTCGATAAAAATCGGCGTGTCCTAGAAAACTTCGTATTTCTCGAACAGTATTAGGCGGTTGGAGTTCTTTAATCACTTCTATCTTAGCTTTATCAACTTCAATTCCTTTATTGGAGATAACATATCCAAGTACGATTCCTTCTCTGACCATGAAATGGCATTTTTCCCAGTTGAGCACAAGGTTTACTTTCACACATCTTTCTAAAACATTCTCTAAATTAGATAAGCATCCTTCAAAGCTTTGTCCGCACACAGAGAAGTCGTCCATAAACACTTCCATGATGTTATCAATGAAATCTGCAAAGATAGACATCATACATCGTTGAAAGGTCGTTGGGGCATTACATAATCCGAAAGGCATTCGTCTGTACGCGAACGTTCCATAGGGACACGTGAATGTAGTCTTCTCTTCTTGATCATCAGGGTGAATCAAGAATTTGGAAGAATCCGGAATAACCGTCTAAATAGCAGAAATAGGAGTGTTTGGCTAATCGTTCTAACATTTGATCAATGAAGGGTAAAGGAAAATGGTCTTTCCGAGTGGCCTTGTTCAGTTTTCTATAACCAATGCACACTCTATGCCCACTAACTACTCTTTGTGTTATCGATTCGCCTTGTGCATTTTTCACAACAGTGACACCTCCTTTCTTTGGCATGACATGTATTGGGCTAACCCATTTACTGTCGGAGATTGGGTATATGATTCCAGCTTCCATTAGCTTTTTGATTTCATCTCTGACTACAGTACTGAGGATCGGATTGATTCTTCTTTGAGGTTCTCGAGAGGTCTTACAATCCTCTTCTAGCAGAATACGGTGCATACAAATCGAAGGACAAATTCCTTTTAAGTCCGATATGTTATAACCTAATGCAGTAGGGTACTTCCTTAGAATGTCTAAAAGTTTCTGAGTTTCGAGCTGCCCTAAACCGGAGTTCACTATAACAGTCGAGTTTGTTCAAGATTAGGAATTGATCGTAAGTTGTTAGGTAGAACTTTTAATTCTAACTTCGCTCTTTGGACATGGCATATGATTAGGTGTGAGTGCTAGACTTTCGCTAGACTATCATCTTTATATGGTTCTCGCCAATTGTCGCCTTCGAATATCGTAGGGTTTGAATTTTCATTATCTCGAGTATGTGGTTTGTTCGGCTTCCATTTCTACGCACTGCCTATAATGTCAAGTAAATAACATGTGTCATTCATGGCGGTGCTTGTAAAATTGAGTAAGGATGAATTCCACTTTTCTTCTCCGACTCAACGTTAGTCTACCGTTCTTACGTTAATTATAGCTCCAAATGGCTAGGAATGGTCTTCCTAATATGATAGGGGTAATCGAATCTTCATGATGTCCATGATTATGAAATCGGCCGATATAGAATTGACCTATTCTGACCGGAACATTTTCCAATATGCCTATGTGGTATTTAATCGATCGGTCACCTAATTGAATGTACATTTTTGGGTCTAAGTTCTCCCATCTCCGATTTTTGCAAATAGATAAGGGCATGACACCGATATTGTTCCTAAGTCGCATAGAGCTTTGTCTATGACGAATTTTCCAATGTTACGGTATAGAGAAACTACCCGGTCTTTTAACTTAGGGGCATGTTATTTTGAATAATAGCACTACACTCACCATGAGTGTAATCGTTCGTGATCTTCTATCTTTTCTTGTTAGATAGGATTTCTTAAGAAATTTAGTGTACGAGGGCATCCGGGTGATGGCTTCAGAAACGGTATTGTGATATTCATTGTTTCAAGTTCCACGAATTTCTTGAATTGGCCCATCGCTTTGGAATTTGTTAATCTGAGGATACGGAATTTGTGGTTTATAAGGCGTGGAGGCACATAAGGTTTCTTTTTCCACGGCCTCTGGTTCTCGCTTTTTTTTGATTCGCCTCGCTTTCACTTGGCTTATCTTACTTTTGGTACATTGTTGGTTTTCTAGTCTTGATCAACAAGTCCACAAGTTCTTTTCCACTCCTTAATATCACAAAGATTAGCGTGTTCTTTCGTTAGGTTGTGGTTGACCAGAAATACTCAACAGAGCAGCAGAGGTGCTTGTTGTTGGGCTACCCGTGAAATTTGAGTTTCAAGCATCTTGTTATGGGTAGCTAAAGCATCGACCTTGCTAGATAATTGCTTAATTTGCTCATTGGTGTGTAAATTCGATTTAGAACATCCTTATTGGTCCGGGATCGAGAAGAAATGAAATGTTTTATCATAATTTCGAGATTAGATTTCTAGGAACGTTGAAGTATTAGGTCCGCTTATGATTTGGGATAGCTTTGATAACTGTGTGGTACAAAGCAGAGCTTGTCCAGAGCATACAACGACCGCTGCTTTTGTAATGAGAAATTGATGATTCTTCCAACTGGGTCAAGTATTAGAGGGATTTTTGCACGTAGTTTGCTTGTTCGGCCGAACTCCGGTCGGTGGGCATTCTCGGAGCAGGATGTGATCAAGACCACATAAATCGCAAGTTTAGCTATCGCAGCTACTAGAGTCAGGGAGTGATGGTAAGGTTCTCTAGCTTTTGGTAAGAGCTTCCACTTTAGCGTTAACTTGATCCGTGCTATTCACTTCGACCATGTTACCTTTCGCTTGAGATTTCTACATTAACTCTCTCGCTTCCCATTGGTAATGGTTCGAGCCATGCTTTCGATAAGTTGGTTCGCATCGGCGTATGGTTTATCCATCGCGCCACCAAGCAGCAGCTATAGTAAATCTTGTGTTGTACAATGCATCGTTATAGAATGTGAATGATCACCATTCTTCTAAACCATGATGAGGACAGTAGTTTTAGTATATCCTTGTATCGCTCCCATGCTCAATGAGATTCATTGTCTTTTGTCTCGAAACCATTGATGTTGGCTCTAAGCATAGCGCTTTTCTTGGAGGAAAATATCTAGCTAAGAAGACTTTCTTCAACTCATCCCAAGTGGTGATTGAGTTTGAAGGAAGAGATTGGAGCCAAGCGCCGAGCTCGCCTTAAAGAAAAGGAAATAGGCGCAATCGTATCGCTCGGGTTTACTCCATTCGCCACAAGGTTCTGCAGATCGCATAAACACCGATGATGTAGATTCGGTCGCCGCAGGAGATCCGTAAATTGGTTCTACGAACGGAAAGAAGCGAAGGTTTCAACAAATCGCTTTAGCGATAGCAGAGCAAGAATATCATGCGAGGCTCGCTGAGAAGGAACCGTAATCCTTAAGAGGACGAGGTGGAGGCGGTGGTTCACCATTCTTCATAGTTCGTCGAGATCCTAAGTTTAGACGGAGGAAGATTATTGAGCTCACGGTACTTTTGAATTCGCCTTCTTAATCAAGATAACGCCGATCATTTATCGGTATATGCAAAGGACCGCCGAGAGCGAGTATTTGGCATACATGTATGAAAATAAATAGTTGCCTTAGTCTAGACAAGGCTACTTTAAGAGTGCACTAGTGACTAGATCAAAGTCCCGAACGGCGCCAAAAACTTGATGTGATCGACCTAATGTGTCTAACGGTATCTTAACCGCAAGTGCACAAATTATCGCGGTAGTAATAAAAGATTGTCGAATCCATGTGGACTTTGTAATCACTCTAGTGCGGGAAAGTAATGCTAGTTTAGCTAAGGCGAATAATGTCACGCTTGGTTTTAGGAGGGTTAAGGAAAGTAAACTAATTGATTTTAAATTAATAATGAATGAAACGGTCGGTATGTAATAGAGTGGACCTAAAGGATCTAATCGAACCTAAGCGTATAAGGATGGTTAACTTAATTGTTCAGAGAATAATCGCCTAAAACCCTCGAACTCACACTTTCGTGGTCTTATCTCGATTATACGCCTAAAGCCCTATGCTCGCCGCTAGCCCATAAGTGTTTAGAAAATACTTTTGAAAACTTAATTAATTCTAATTCTTTTAAAGCGCCTCACCGTATTTAAATCGAATGCCTAACTTTAGCTATCCTATGAAAATCTCACACTTTCGTGGTCTCGATCCTAACCTATTTACTTCTCTTACTTTCGTAACAAAAAGGTTTTATTTTTAAACACAAAAAGTTATAGCCAGAGTTTAAGTTGATTAAGGTTTTAGCTTAGGTTTTGATTAAATACCTATTGTCTTTAACTATCACATACCAACACTAAAGGTTTAGCTAGCCATGGAAATTGGAATAAATTCACAGTAAACAGAATAAAAGAAACATAAGACAAACATTATAAATAATTAATAAAACTCAAATTAAATAATTGAAATATACTGTAATACAAACGTAATATTAAAAACCTGAAATAAGCAGTATCCTATGTCCTTCTTCCATAGATCGGAAATTCGGACTTCGGAATTCGGAATGTAAAAAGAAATCTAAAGCTTGAAATAAATTCTAAACTAGAATAACAATTTCCTAAAATTGGAAATTGTTATTTGGGCAGTGAAATAAACAAAGGAAATAACGAATTGCTGAAGAAATAAGAACTGGTAAACAATGGGTTTTCAATTGGGCAGAGCTTCCGCACGGTTAATCTCAATGATGCTCGGTACTTTTCACTTTGAAGTCCAAGCTATTTATAGAGGAATGATGAACTTGCAGTTGGGAAATAGCTTCGTGGGCTTCACTTCAAAATTCCAAAAAAATCGGAACTTGGGATTGAATCGTGGGTTGAATGAAATCAGGAGTCTCTGACTCCTCTACTAAGCTTTTCCACGTTCTGCACGTATTTTACAACTGATATAAGGCTTGTTGCAGTCGTGGACAAGGCGTTACGGGTATATTTTATAAGATAGCGTGTTACGGTCGTGGCCAAGGCGTGACGAGCGTCACGCGCTTCTGAAGTATCTTACGGTCGTGGCAAGGGGCTGACGACCGTCACAGCAACAAATTCTGCATTTCTTGACAGATTTGTCTTTTCTTCTGTTCTTTGTTGTTAGCTTTGCATGTTTCATGTTTTCTTCTACTTTGAGCTGAGATATGTGGTACCTGCAAAAGTCATAAGAAACTCAGAATATTCGGGAGTTAATCGGATTAATATGATATAAAACGGGTTAATTTCATGGTGAATATATGATACGATTTCGTGTTATCAAATTCCCCCATACTTAAACCTTTGCTTGTCCTCAAGCAAAATAAACAATTAGAAAAGTCGGACAAGTTCTTACAGATTTATATATCTAGTATACCTTTTTGTTTTAAAATTATTACAAGAGATCTTAAGTTAGTTCGGCCGATAATTAAGTAAAAACGATACGCTAATGACACAAGCAACAAGCTAGTCGTTGACTATCCGTTTTAAATTAAACGTTCAATTATTCCGTTATAATTCAACTCAAAGTTTCTTGCACCTATTTCACCCGGTTTCGTTCTCGCGCAATCACATTAAGCCCATTATCCTTACACGCACGTAGTGGAGTAGCCGGTTAGTGGTCCTTATCATAGCACAGTTGTTTCTGGCACAATAATGTGGCAACCTTCTCTATCCAATTGTAAGATGCGGGGGATCAAACCGTAGTCTGCCCTACCAAGTTTAGTACCAGATACCTCTAAACCACCTAGACAATGGATTCTCATGTTACTTAGTAAGGCTTTTGCATCCGTTGGATTAAACGATCGGGTGAGGATCGCCCAATTTAATTGGTGCATTACCTATTTCCTTAAAGCATGTAACATTCTTCTAAGTCAATTAACGAGATCATCCACTTATATTCATCGGCTTTCCACGTGGTTTGTGTTAAGACTGGTGCCGACTGCTAATATAAACTACTAGGGGTTATTTTACGACTTAAAACTCAAAGTATCGGTATAACAGATATTGAGACGGATCGCGTAAGTGGGGAGTCAAAGGTGTCATAACCGTATTGTTCTCGTTGAATCGCTCTCGGCCTTCTAACTATGATTTCGTTTAAAGTAGGTAACTAAAGATTATGCGAAAATAAAGGGCGAAAAATTTTGGTATGGCTGAATAAAACAGGGAGAAAGTGAAATAATGAAAAATTACTAAAAATAGAAATTGGAATTACTCGTTTTGAATTGAAAATGCAGTACTCCTCCCATACTATATCAAACATTGTCTCAATGTTATGATATATCGGTGGGGAAAAATTAAAAATACATCAGGAAAAACCAAGAAAACAACAAGGAAAAAGAAAAAGGAAAACTACTGATGACCACGGCCGCGACTTCTAGTTCGTGATCTTCTGGAGGGAGTGGCTTCAGAGTCTGTGCTCTGGGGTCCAAGAGATGTGACATCCATCCTCAAAGCATTCAGCTCGCACAGAGTTTCATCTAGATTTTCATTCATGGAGCGTTGACCACTCAGGATTTGGGCATTTTGCGCGAATAAGTTGTCGTAACGCTCCTGATGCTTCCTCTCAGATGCGGCATTCATAAGATTCTACTGATGGATAGCTCGAAGAATGTCTTCGTAAGTGGGAGGTGGTGGAGCGGAGGAAGACTCAGGGATGTCAGTTGTTGGTGCAGCTCGATCCAATTCTTCCTGCATCTCATCTGCTGGAGCAACAGTGGCTCATCATGCTCGTGAGCATGGCCTTCGTGGGCTTCAAGGTCAACAGCCAATTGGCTCGGTTTTGTGGATCGATCCGTCCTCGCAAGGCGTAACAATGTTAGAATACACAATGTTCCTTATCATCGGATGGAACTTGCCGCCATCCCGCCAGATAAGATGGGCCGATTTGCAATGATCCAAAGTAAGCAAAACTGTGCCCGGAGGGTAGATGAGCAAGGGTGTCGCCATGATTCAATGCCAAAGCAAGAGAAGTGACAAGCCCTCCGAAGTAGAAAGGTTTGCCGCCTCTCGTGCAGATGGAATGAATATGGGCAAGGAGAAAGGGTGCGGCGTTGATTTTCCGACGAGAATGCGCAGCATGAAGAATAGCTCTTGAGTCGAGCTTATGGTTGCTATCTCTGCGAAAATTATGTTGCACAGATTCGGCGGAAGTAGCGAATGGCGTGATTATGGATTTGTGTGGCATTGAGGTGATCGTAGGAGTTGGCACGATTGTTGGTTAGGCTATGCCACAGGTTAAAGGATTCTTCTCCGAAATTGTCAGGTACGCGGAGGTGGGCACCTTCATCGGTGCAGAAGTCGAGCAATCGTCCGAATGCATTCTGAGAGAACTCGTACTCGGTACCGAAAATGCGGAACCTTGCCACACCAGAAAGTTGGTTGGTTGGACCATTTGGAGTTATGTAGCAGAAGGAACTGAGGAACTCAAGGGTGAGGTTCTCGTGACGTGGGCTGGGCCGCCACGTAGGGTCCATAAGTTGACATTCGGAGAAGATGTTGACACCTTCAAGCAATCCAAGGTCTCTTAGGCAACGGTCGACGCATTCTAGTAGGATGGAGTCCTCGACGCTGAAACTTCAAAATTTGGTGTGTTGGGTTTCACCTTGGTCACCATCACGTAAGTTGATGCCTGGGATTTGCTGGTTAAGATTTGCCATTTGCATGCAAGAGTGTTAGAGTGAGATTGGGGTGTGGGTTGGAATGAGTGAAAGATACGGGTGAATGGAAGTATATATAGTGAAGGGAAATAATGGGGAAGTTGGAAAACTTGAGGAGATTAATGGAGAGCTAAGTGGGGTGAATGGGAATTAATGGGTAAGTGGACGGTTGGAAGTTATGGAAGAAGAAGAAGGAAACGTTGAAGAAGAGGAAAAGAACGTCCGCTATCAGGGTTATCGATATAACCCATGTTACGGTGAATATTGTGGTCGATGAGCGTAACACGCTAAAGGGCGTGTGACGGTCGTGGGGATAAAGTGACGGTCGTAACAGCAACAATAATTGCAAATTTAGCAGAACAGAGGCACAATTGCACAGAGTGGAAAAATTACAGAAAACACAACATATCAAGCATACCAACAACAGTCCAATATAAACATGATATTAATCCATTCATCACATACTCCAATATATAATCCGCAATAATAAGAAAACCATAAAACCATTGTAAACAAAGTACTGAATGTAAATTGAAACAGAAAAACAAACAATGGAATTAATTCTAAATGTAATACTTGTTCTTTTTGACAGAAAGGAAACTTTTGCAAAGCTGAAAAAATGAATTGTAATATTCTAATAAAAAGTGAAACTACCTAGAAACGAAACAAAATGGAAAAATGCTAAAAACTAAAAAGTGAAAACTGAAAACTGCAACTTCATCCAATCTTCATCTATAATAACTCCAATTGTGGCTAAAAACGGTCTTCCCTGTATTATATGGCTGACGTTGTCTTCTTTAATGTACATAATGATGAAATTTGTAGGGATATAGACCTATGCGTACCGGAACATTTTCAAGAATTCCTACAGGGTATTTGACATAACAATTCGCTAGTTATACTGACATCTTAGTCGGTCTTAATTCTCTCATATCAAGCTTTTTGGATATGGACAAGGGCATAACACTGATACTAGTGCCTAAGTCGCACAGAGCTTTATCTATGACAAACTTACCTATATTACAAGGTACAGAGAAGCTTTTGGGATCCTTTAGCTTTTGAGGCATTTTGTTCTGAATGATTGTGCTACACTCATCAGTGAATGTAATTGTTTCGTTATCCTCTATCTATTTCTTGTTAGACAAGATTTCTTTAAGAAACTTAGCGTACGAGGGCATCTGAGTGATAGCTTTTGTGATTGGTATCGTGATATTTAGTTGTTTCAGAAGTTCAACAAATTTCTTATATTTTCCCGCACTTCTAGATTAAGTGAGTCTTTGAGGATAAGGGATTGGTGGTTTGTAAGTTGATGGAGGTGCATAGGGTTTTTCTTTTTCTACTGTCTCTCTATCACCTACCTTCTCCTTCTCTTTTGGTTCGCTTTCCTTCTTAGTTGTTTTTACAGCACTTTGGGTCATGGCTGGATTCTTAAGTCTAGGATCAGTTGGTCCATCATACTCAGTCCCACTTCCAATATAATAGCATGAGCATGCCCTTTCGAATTCGGTTGAGGTTGACCTAGAAATGTACCAGCAGGTGCAACAGTAGGTGCTTGTTGCTGGGCCACTTGTGAAATATGGGTTTCTTACATTTTGTTATGGGTGGCTAGAAATCTACCTTGTTCACTAACTGTTTGATTTGCTCACTAGTGTGAATGTTTTGATCTAGGAAATCCTTGTTAGTTTGAGCTTGGGTAGCTATAAAATTTTCCATCATTAGTTCGAGGTTAGACTTCCTAGGAATATTAGGAGCGGCTGCATGTGCTTTTTTGATATCCTGGTGGTATAGCAGGTGCTTGGCCAGGCACATACAACGCGGTGTTCTTATAAGAGAAATTGGGATGATTCTTCCATCCTGGGTTGTATGTGTTCGAGTAAGAGTTTCCTTGAGCATAATGTACTTAGTTAGTGGGAGTTTCTGCTAAGAGTTGACATTCTGCGGCAACGTGTCCAGGTACTCCGCATATCTCGCAATTTGGAGTTATTGCAGCCACAGTGGCTGAAGGTATTGCGGTTAAGCTTTCTAACTTATGGGCGAGAGTGTCTACCTTAGCATGGACGCTGTCAAGATTGTTGATCTCGTACATACCGCCTTTCGTCGGTGCTTTCTCTCCAGGAGCTTTGTCTACTTGACTTCTTTCACTCCCCCATTGATAGTGGTTTTGAGCCATACTTTCGATAAGTGCATAAGCTGTAGCATAGGATTTATCCATAAGTGTGCCACCTACAGCGGCGTCTATCGTTAATCTCGTGTTGTACAAGAGACCATTGTAGAAGGTATGGATAATTAACCATTCTTCTAGTCTATGATGTGGACCAAGCCTCAACATGTCTCTGTATCTTTCCCATGTGTGGAAAAGAGACTCGTTGTCCTTTTGTCGAAAATCGCTTATTTGGGATCTTAGCATAGTTGTCTTACTTGGTGTGAAATATCGCACAAGAAATACCTTCTTCAATTCGTTCCAAGAGGTAACGAAGTTAGCAGGTAGAGACTGGAGCCAAGCTCGGGCTCTATCTCTTAGTGAAAAGGGAAAAGACGAAGTCTTATCGCCTCTCTACTGACCCCATTAGCTTTAATTGTATCTGCGTATTGAAGAAACATTGATAGATGTAGATTAGGGTCATCGATTGAACCACTAGAAAACTGGTTCTGTTGTACAGCTGACAACAAAGAAGGTTTGAGTTAGAATTTATTATCCTCGATGGCAGGAGCAACAAGGTTGTTATATGGTTCTTCTTGCGAAGGAATAACATATGATTTGAGCGGACGTGGTTGATCACCCAGGTCTGGTTCTCCAACTGGTTCGGCAGAAGCAGAAGATTGAGGAATGAATTGATTGGTACGAGGTACTCGTATGTGGCGTCTTCTAATAATAGAGCGTTCAGGTTCGGGAATTGGTAGCACTAATTCTTCGCCTCGTGAGTGAGTACTTGGCATACAATTGGGAATTGTGCCTTAGTCTGTACAACGTAACTAAAGGAGTTACGATATCGACATGTTAGTCCCCGGTAACGGTGCCAAAAACTTGACCGCGAATTTGTATATCTTAAAGAATCTAGACCGCAAGTATATAGTCCTATTGCGTGTAACTTTAAAGATTATCGAATCTCAAGGGACTAAATATTGAACTATCATTATCTTAGGTTACTACGTAAATCTAAGGCTAATAATGCAAGTGATTTGGGGTTTAGGGAACCTAACTAAATATAATTTAGTTTAGACTCAAGGGGGAATATCGGTATGTAATGGTCGGGCTTCGGGGATTTAGAAACTCATTGACTCAACTCGGATTATTAAAACAGTCTTCAGTAGAAAATATTTGTTTGAAAACCCTCTTCTCACACTCTCGTGTTTATTGATTCAGATCCTATAATTAAACCTAAGTGAGCGCTCTCGCAGTATCATTTAAAGTTTAAAAATAGTTTTTGAAAACAAATAAGAGCTAATTAACTTAAAAGTACTCTCGTTGTATTTTAAGTTAATGCACAATTACTATTATCCAGTTATTATCTCAATCTCTCATTTTTATTGGTACTAACTTCTATCTGTATTTTACTCTCGTAATAAAATAGTTGATGTTTAAAACTAGTAATTGAAATAAAAAATAGTTCTTTTAAAATGAATAGTTTAAATGGCGTTGTTAAACCCCGTCGGCTATATGGCCTTACATACCAATAAAGAAGTTTAGCCTAGCATGTTATAAAATTGCATAATAGCACAACAAAAATAAATAACATCAGACAAATTTAACCCAAGCATATTAGACAAATTGACAATAATAAATTAAAACAATAAAATTAAACTTGAAAATAAAATTGCGAAATATTTGGATAAACGTCGGGTGTCTCCCACAGGCCGGTGAGATCTGCCTTTATTGCTCCGAAAAGTAAATGCGAGAAAGAAAATAAAATCTTGATTCTAACGTAAGGTTTAGACTCAGCAAAAGTTCGCAGTAATTCCCGATGTAGAAATTGCTACGAGAAAATAAAAGCAGAAACGGAATAAATAAACAAAACCGAAATCGGTAACTAAAACTTAAGAAATAATACTAGGAATTTTGGCAGAGTAACGGTAAAGCGAAAGGAAAAGAGAGACGTCCCGAATGAGGAGTACGACTGCCTATTTATAGACTTGCAACTGGCTTGAAAGTAGGACGCGAGAGAGATTTTCTCCTCCAGAAATTCCTCTATAGCGATCGCTACGGTTTGTTGAAGTGAGTGTGTCAGTCGTCACAGCTTGCTTGGAGAGGAAGCCTCGCTTCCTGAGTTATCGCGACCGTTAGGCTTGCGTGGAAAGGGTGTAATGATAATTACCCCTTGTTGGGCTCGTGGCATGCGCGTTGGGTTGGGCCTTTGATGCTTCTTCTTATTTCTTTTTTTTCAAAGCTTTTACTTATAATACACCCTTATTTTTCCATATACCACATATTTGCATATTTGCTCTTTTTCGTGGATTTTAAGAACGATTTGCTCGACTTTCGCGACTTTCTTCGTACATGGATTGTAAACAATAAATTCCTGAAAAACATAGAAAATTCCGTCATAATACGAATAAAGAGTAATTTAACTAATTAAAATGTGGATAAAATTCATGTAAATTGATCCAAATATACGATACATTTTTGGGTTATCATTGACTCCGGCGTCACTTGGCCTTTTAATCAAAAACCCTTGGCGTGCCATGACATGATTCGTTCATTCAAAAACACAGGGTCCCATATGCGGGCGTTTTTTATTTAAGTTGATTTCTGGAAACGAAATTCCAATATATATTTATGATTGTGATTATATGAACGAATGTATCACCACCCCACTGGTTCAACGCGCGCACTTAGTCCTTTCACCCTTCAAGGCGTGGGTTCGATCCATGCCTTTTGGAAATTTTTCATATTTTTCTGATTTTTGCAGCGTAACGCATATCTATTTCTAGGGCAAGCTTGCTAACACCACATGCAAGTGGCACAATGGTCAACACTTCCAAGGGCCAAACCATTTTTTTACCACTAATTTCTTCATATTTTTATATTTTTATTTTTATTTTCTTTCACAAATTATTTTAATACTTCTAAAAACCCTACAAATATTTTCTTTTCATATTTAGGTTAGTAAAATATTTATTTAATTTTGACATAAAAATATTTTATTTCTTAATTAGTTTAGAATTATTTTCTTAATTAATTAATAATTAACTTTAAATTTTCTTTTCCATTTAAAATCAATTCCAAAAATCACAAAAAATGTTTTCCTTAACACTTAGGACTTTAGGTTATTTAAACAATCGCTCAATTATTTTTCATGGTTCTTTTTATTATTATTGCTTTTAAATTCTAGAAGTCGATGTATAGGTCGCACGATTATTTTTGTAATAGCGTAGATTTACTTTCCTCGCACTTTTTCCTTATTATGTAACTGCTCATGGGATGTAATAGTCAACGTTTAATTTCCTCTTTTACTTTCCACACCTTTATTTTCTATATATATATTTACTGCCTAGATGTATGCGAATAGGATTGTATGGAAAGATCTAAAAGTAACGCTAGATAACCCTAATCTCAAGATAAATATCTGAACTGAACCACTATTGCGCACTTTCACCCTTAGGGTACCCTCTCTTTGTTGCCTTATACAATGGTCATGTTCCTCAAATGTAGGGATACCATTAGCAAAGACGCTTACGAATAACAACATCATAGTCCCTCCGATATAAAGATCATAGTCCCTCAACGACCTTCCGAGTTTCCTATGAATACATGATCTTGTCCCTCGATTGTTGCCTACGAAAAATTATGATAGTCCCTTCGAATTGCTAAGGTATCCTTACAATGTTGCCTTCAATGACCATTCGATGACCCTACGCCCGTCCCTTCACATCTAATAGATGGGGCTACCTACCAACTAATTGTATGGATAGCACTATCCTAAAGGAGAAGGAAAATAATAAGAACGACCTTTGAGTGGGTAAACTCTTAATTGCTTGTTCAGCAAACAAAATACTTTTCACACCTCACATTTTCGAAAAAATATTTTCAAACACTTCTTATGCATTCTTGAGGAATGATACAAGAATCATTACAAAGTCAAAGAAAAATACTTTCAAACAAATCACGCACACACAAAAACAAGTTTAAAAAGTGAGCTAAGCAATTAAGAGCCCATAGATAACTACGGATGAAAAGGGTGCTATCACCTTCCCTTTTCATAACTTACCCCCGAACTCAGAATCTATCAAAGTTTTTTCCTGTTCTTTGCACCTTTCCTTATTGGATAAAAGAAAAGTCAGTGACAACTCTTGCTAACCGCAACATTTGTAATAAAAAGCAGAACAACCAAGTTCCTTCTCCCACCGTGTTACAGTGCCAACTCAGTGTTATACTGATATTGCTTGTAAAAGGCATCCGCCAGATTATTCCATGTATAAATGTGGGTATTTTCCAGTTGATAATACCACTGCAACTGTGCTCCAGACAAACTCTCTTGAAAGAAATGCATCCATAACTTCCTATCAGCAGTGTGTGGTTAGATATTTAGAACATAGGACTTCAGGTGAAGCTTTGGGAAAGAAATTCCATCATACTTTGAAAAAGCGGGAACTTTGAACTTGTAAGGAATCACCACTCTTGGAACCAGACCCGAATCATCAAAATTCAGCCCTGACATCTTCAGATTTTCTACAGCGTTCAAGCAATCTTCGAGTTTCTTATACTTCTCATCAGCAGGAGGATATTGTTCATCCAAATAGTCTTCTTCTTCTTCTTCCTGTTCATACTCATGGTTGCTTTCATTATCATCCTTGACACTTCCATCATTTTCTAGGAACTCAAGTTCTCTAACCACCTTATCCGGACATTTGAGTCTTCTTCCCGTGTTAAGAATACCAGATGTTCTCTTTGATTTCTTATTCTCTTTCTTGGTGAGGAGCTCTTTCAGATCTTCTTGGCCTTTGGCCAAGCTTATAAACATCTCTTGGAATCAAGAATTCTGATCCTGGAGGTCTTTTATAGTTTGTTCGAGAGCCATTTTTCTGTTGAAATAACAGCGGGAGAGATAAGAAAACCGATCTTTGGAGTACCTGTTATGAAATGATATGATATGATAAGATATGCATATGTAATGTTTTCAAGGACCTTGTGAGATTTAAATTTGGTAAACAAAAAAGAAATAATTTCATTAGTTAACTTGAAATCCTGTTGATGAACTGAGGATGATCAGGAACCTTTGAGGCTAACTCCTTGAGTTAAGAAGGTACCCCCACAAAGTTGATTCAGATAGTATTCCTACGAGTGGAAGCCATAACCTTACAACAAAGAGCAATGATAAATCCCTAGGTGCTTGAAAGGGTTACTGACTGTTATGATGATATGATGTAATGATGTCATGTTTAAATAAAGAGAAACACCAAATAATTCACACAATAGCCTTAGGTTTAAAGGCTTGCATGAGGTCCATAGGTGTATACCCTTTACTAAAGTTTAAGTTGGCTCAACCTGTCTTATAATAGTAACCGGGTTATAGGGATCTCATATCACGGATCTTTATTGTAGGCTTTATTTTAGTGCGGCACCCGAATGGCTGACCAAAACATCCCGAAAGTCTAATCTCAATGAGCATAGCTTCGAGTATCAACCAACTTTAGTCTGCACCAGAGTCGGCTATCTCGCTACCTTCTAATGGCCAAGATGGGTCAATTACTGTTCTAAAAGTCTGGTTAGTGTTGATGACACCATGCAGATTCCAAATGTTTCCTCAACTAGACTTAAAGAACATCAAGACATTCAAAGTGTCACACTAACCATAGCCATCATTTTAACCGTGTCGGTCTATGTTGCACAGTCTCAATGATCTAGTGCTACTTCTAAGGAAACTTGGATTTGGGTATAGAATCCCCCACAAATGATAATACCCAAGCATGAACCCCTAAAGTAAATGAGACAAAGAAAACAATGAAATCAAGTAAAAGTGATCTAAAAAGCCTAAGGTAACCCCTCTTTGAGTATTCTCCCCAGCAGAGTCACCAGTTCTGTAATACGGTGGGAGAACTGACTTAGTTGTTTTGCATGTTATCACAAATATTGCGGTTAGGAAGAGTCGCCACCGAATTTTCTTTTATCAAATAAGAAAATGTGAAAAGAACAAGAAAGACCTTTTATCGATTTTGAGTTCGGGGGGTATGTTATGAAAAGGGAAGGTGTTAGCACCCTTTTCATCCGTAGTTATCTAAGGGCTCTTAATTGATTAGCTCACTTTTGAAAACTTGCTTTTGTGTGTGTGATTTGTTTGAAAATATTTTGACTTTAACTTTGTAATGATTCTTGTATCAGTCCTCAAGAATGCGTACGAAGTGTTCGAAAATATTTGTTTAAAAATGTAAAGTGTAAGATGTATTGTGTTTTGAAATGTTGTTGCGAGCAAGCAATTAAGAGTTTATTACCCACTCAAGGTCGTTCGTTGTTCTTTTCCTTCTCCATTAGGGATAGTACTATCCATACCGTTAATTGGTAGATAGCCATATCCATTGGATGTGAAGGGACAGGCGTAGGGTTATCGTATGGTCATCAAAGACAACATGTAAGGATACCTTAGCAACTTCATAGGGACTATCATCATTTTAATCGTAGGCAACATCGATGAAATTTGGGTGAAGCAGACTCAGATGTCCTATAAGGATGTCGAGACATCTGATATGACATTTAAAACAAAACCAAACAAGGTAGAAATAATGCAGTGCAGCAAAAACATAAAGAACACATCAGAACTGCTAACCCAGTTCAGTTCAAACCACCTACATCTGGGGGATACCAAGCCAGGAAGAAGACTCCACTATCAGTGGTATTATTTTATGTAAACAGCCTCTGGTTTACAGATAAACAACCTCCAGTTTACCTAATCACAACCCAATGAAACATTTATCTTAGAATACCATCTAAGACAAGAGAACCTCTGCTCACTCCCTAGTGGTACCTAACTGTTACAAACTCCTGCAATAGTGTTAACCTATTTAAGGAACACCTCTTCAAATATCAAAAACAGTCAAGACTCTTGACACACATACTTGAAGTTGCTTCAAGACTTCTTCCAAGAACATAACTCAACTCATTTCTTCACAGCTTCTGAGTGAGTACAACTATCCTCTTGCCTACGGGCTTTGAGGTACAATCAGTAACCATCCCACAACCCGGGTGGTTCACACATGGCTAACCCTAATGATTCATATTTCTATATTTGGCTAGCTTCCTAAAACTACGTTACAAAGTCCTTATTTATAACCTATCACCCAACTGGATTTGGGCCTTCAAACAACAACATATCACCTGTAACAAACTACAGAAACATACTCTACAGAAAACAAATAGCAGAAAACTTCTACTACAATCAAAGTCTTCAATCCTAAGTTATCTGACTTCTCTCCTTAGCTTCTAATTGAATCTTTTAGACCTTCACATATAGCGCCACATAGGATTATATAATATCTTAGGAATATTATGCTTCTGTTAAAAACATAACAGGAATATTCTACTTCTGTTAAAAACATAACAAAATCCTATTTGTCAGCTCAGGCGCGATGTCGTGACATCTTCTTCGACATGTTGTTCCAGATGTTGAAACACTTCAACACAACATGTTTCTTCATTAAATATAACTTCAACCTGCTTTCTCCTAACAAGTTATAAATCTTATTTAACATATCGCTGCTATATTAGTTTTACCAAACATAAAGCCAATCCTAAAAATAGAGAATTAACAATCGAAGGACAAGATCATATATTTGTAGGCAACTCCGAGGGTCATCGAGGGACTATGATCTTTATATCGAAGGGACTATGATGATATTGAATCGAGGGTCTTTGCTAATGGTATACCTACGTTCGACGGACATGACCATATTTATAAGGCAACAAGAGAGGATACCCTAAGGGTGCAAGTGTGAAAAGTGCGTTGATTCAGTTATTTATCTTTGGCAAATTAGGGTTATTCTATGCTGGTTTTAGTCTTTCCGTACACACCCTAGTTACTAGCAGTTATGTATACATACAAGCATATAGTTTATCAGTGCAAAAAGTAAAAGTGTGGAATTTAAACCTAGAGCTATTACATCCTGTGAGCAGTTACATATTTGAAAACTGCAAGAAAATAAACTATGACTATTACAAAATATAATCGTGCGACCTATACATTGTTTTCTAGAATTTAAAAGCCGAAAGCATAAATAGATAAACAGAAGAAAAAAAAATAATCTAACTAATGCAAAAATATTCTAACACCCTAAGTGTTAAAAAAATATATTTTTGTATTTTTTTTGTGATTTGATTTTAATATGAAAAATTAATTCTAAGTTAATTATAAACTAATTATAAAAATAAAATTAAACATGATTAAATTAAAACAAATTTTAAGTCAAAAATTAATTAATTAATTAATTAACCTAAAACTAAAATTAAAATGATTTTAATGATTTAGAATAATGTTTAAATGAATTAATGAAAAGAATTAAAATAAGAAAATAAAATAAAAGAAAATAGAAAAAGAAAAGTGAGCTAAAAAAATAGGGTTGGGGGCGCTGGGTGTTGAACTCAGGACCTTAGGGTTGTAGGTCAAAAACCTTACCACTAGGCCATGCGCCTGTGGTGTTATTATGCTCAACCTTGAAAAATATATGTTTAACCTGCAAGAATTGAGAAACTATGGAAAAAAATGTAGTAAAAGGCCTCGCTCGAACCCGTAACCTAAGAGACCAAAGTCTTAACGCGCGCGTTTTAACCACTGGGGTGGTGATACATCCAATTATATAACTGACTCCATAAATATATATTATAAAATCAATTCCTGAAATCAGTTTCATAAAAAATAAACGCGCATGGGTCCCAGGATTGTTTGAATGAACCAATCAGGACGTTATATTGTGCCACGCATGCCCCTAGTCGGTCAACGAAAGTTAGAGACGCCGGAGTCAAACTCCGGTCGTCTTCTCTGATTGCCCTAATCACCAAACCTGCAAAATAGAAAGAGTTAACAATAAAAAGGGACCCTACCCCCCTAAACCGACCCTTGTAAGTTCAACGGTGGTATTAGTTTTCATTGAAACTTCCTGTACATGGAGATACGAAGGATCAGAACCTTCGTGCCCTAGCAATGGTGTTAGACGATTCCTGCTTCAAATATAAAAAACGATGGTTCTAAACAATCACAAACATCAGTATGAACATGTATGTAGGCATCAAATTCATTTATATAGCATGCATAGAGAGTTTGAAATTCCAAAATTTTACCAACCGGTACAACTCGAGGGAGGGAATTTTGGGCACGATCTAGCTTGGCAAAGGATGTGGATGGACTCCTGGGAACCTCAGGAGTATGATTCGATGCTTGGAACAGATTGAGGGAGGATGGAGAATAGGATTTGTGTTTTCCCTAAATTTTTGAAATTTTAATAATTCTTTTAGGGTTCTTTGATGCAGCATGCCTGTCCTTTGAGGCTGGTCTTGTTATGTATTTATAGAGGAGCATTCTAGGTTAACAAATATGAAGAAAATATATGGCATTGAATGTGAAAATATTTGATTTCCAATCTATTTTATATGTTTATGCCAGCCATATTAGGGTTGTTTGGTCCTCAAGCAACACATATTTAAGGCCTCACACGCTCCATACATTATTCTTACATTTTATTTAATTAAATTTGAATTTAAATGAATAAAATCAAAAATAAATGAAATAAATATTAAAATAATGCATGGATGTTTTTATAGGTCCTTGAAAATGTTATAAACATGTTCCAAACCTTAAAACATAGGCCCATTTGTCAAAATTTCAAGATTGCTAAATATTCACTTCATGCATTTCCTTAAAATTGCGAAACTTGCACCAATCATATCATGCTCAATTCTCAACATTTGAGAATGATCTTGGACTTTTTAGAAATCTTAAGATGTCCTCTAAAACCTATATTTTGTTTTATCTCATTTGAAGCTTCCATGTTCATGTACACTTCTTAGAGAAAAGATGACCTTTGGTTGACTTTTGAAAGGACCTATAATGTCTTGGCCCATATCTCTCAAATAAAGCATTTTTTGAGAAAAACTGAAATTCCTGGCAGCAGATACGTGATGTCACAGAGAATGTTATGACACCGTATCTGACAAACTGTTTAACAAATTCACACAGTAACTTAAAACAGTAAAAAACACAATCAATTGTTTACCCAGTTCAGTGTGTAACTACACCTACATCTAGGGGCTACCAAGCCAGGGAGGAAATCCACTATAAGCAGTATTAATTCAGGTATAAACCAACCAGTTTATTTCCTTCACTTAAGACCTACAAAATACAACTTCAATCTAAGTCCTACTTAGACCTGAGTTCCTACTCACTCCCCCTAAATCACAGCAGTGATATCGACCTATTGACTAATTGAATTGTGAAGACACTCTTCAATAAACATACTTGATTTTGCTTCAAAGCTTTAATCAAGAGACACAACACTCGTGCTTCAAAGCTTTGAGTGATAAACAACCCTTACAACCAAATCCTAGTCCAAGGCACTTATCAAATGATAATTTCTTGGCTCACAAGAATAACTAGAATACACAAATTAACAGTCTGCTTAATCTTGTACACAGTAAAGGCGCAGCTCACAGAATAAGGGTTTGTTCCATATTATAGAAGCAGTAAAGTCTTCAACTTGGGCTTCCATAATTATAGCTAGGGTTAAACAAAGTTAACCTAAAGACTTGGTCTTTTCAACATAACAATTAGGGTAAAACAAAGTTAACCATCAATCGACGTGAGCATGTGATCCAAAGATAATAATCCGTAATAAAAACCACAGAATTCAAAACTCTCGTGAAAAGTAAATCTCAAGAATAAAGAATGTTGCACGTAATGTCATAACATTGGTCATGACATCACCATTCTTCTTGCATTTCTAGCATAACAACACAACCACCTGAAATGACCAGATAATTCTTCTTCTGTAATTTATCTTCAACTCGAATGTCATGACATCACCAAGACATTGACATAAACTAGTTTTACCAAAAATTAAAGCCAACATAAAAACACTTACAAACTCCCCCTTTGACAAATTTTTGGCTTAAACAACTAACCTATCAGAGAACTAATGCAGCAGAAATTAAAGTAAACAACTAAGCCACTAAGCTACATAACCAGAGCCTAATAAAGATAAATTCATCCCACAATTTGCCATTAATTCTTCTCCCCCTTTTTAGCCACAAAGGGGCCATTACATAATCCCAAAAGTCATGAAATATAAGTAGCAGAAGAGTTAATTATACAACCAAGGTAACAAAATACAATCAGTCAAAAAGAAAAATCAACAAATCAACAATCAAAAGTAGCAGCAGCACCAAGTAATCAACATTCAGGTACTTTCCTCTCCTGAAGAAGCACTATGATAAGTAGCTTCCTCTGAAGAACTACTTTCAGCACCTGCTTCTTGCTCTTCTTCAGCATCCTCATGCAAATCCTCTGCAGCATCCTCATCTATCCTTTCATCCTCAACCTCAGTGTCTTCTTTCCCCTGTTCCAAGGTAGAGATCAGATCCTCAAGAGTTTGCTTTCTTGCTTCAAGCTCCCTGCAAGTTTCCTTTAGCATAGCAATGACATCAGCCTTCTGAGAATTAGCTTTGACATTTGATGTCTCAGTAGATGTCATGACAATGTTAGGGACATGTTTCCCCTGAAACAACTTGTAGTGGAAACCAAGAGCAGGAGCTCTTTTACAAATAAAATCTTTATCTACCAGGATATCAGGGTATTGGTCAGTGATAATACCACACAGGAGGGAGGGAAAGGCTATGGGACCTTTGATTGCATAGTTGTCCGCATGTTTCAAAGTTTGCTCAAAAATATAACTTCCATAATCAAACTTTGTTTTGGTGCCAACAACATAGATAAATCTTCCTAGACCAGTGGAGATGGTGGACTTGTGATTTGTGGGAACCAGCTTAGTCGCACCAATCTTGTGCAGAATGGCAAACTTGACACTTAGTTTGCTAGCAGTCAGCTTCCCTTTCAAGGGCCATTGCTTGACTTGCTTGGCAGTGATGGTTTGGCACACATGGTTGTTCAGAACTTCACGCCAGCCGAGCATCATCGCACCTTCCTGTAAATTTGTTGATCATGAGAGAGAACTTCACCTTCCTTCCTCTCACATACACACTTTTAAAGTCACCGACTTTCCATCAAGATACCCACCGCATGCATTTACTATAAATTCCTTGACCAAAATATCATAGCAGTTGGAAAACTTAACCACTGTTTTCATCAGGCCAGTAGCCTTGATGAGATCCATGACTTCCTTACACTCAAGGGCACTTCTGTTCAGCTCCCTCTCTAAGGCAATTATTTTCAGAAACACATACTTCCACCTGCTTGCATTTTCTGGATGGTGAAAGGAGATGTTGTCTATTGCAACCTCAGGAACCTTAGGCAGTTTGCCAAAAGAAGGTTTCTTCCTGAGAGGAATGTCTGGGACATTCCCTTCAACATCAAAATCTGATTCCTCATCAGATTCAGAAGGTTCAGGAACCTTTCTCTTCTTGGAAATTGGAGTTCTCTTTGGTCTTGAGATACCCCCAACAGACTTCACCTTACCCTTCCCTTTGGAAGTTCCAGCCTTCTGATCCTTTCCAGCTTCTTCTCTAGCCTTGTTCTCAGGCCTAGGAGTCTCATGAACAACTTCAAGAGCCTCTCTTTGAGGGACTTTGAGCAAGATCGCTTTTCTTTTCTTGACTTCATCCTTCTTGCTATGCTAGGTTGACACTAGCAATTAAGTCATTGTCGAAAATTCTTCATCCACATCAATAACAGGGGTTCAACATCCTTATCGGGGGTTTGGTGATCGCAGCTTTCTCCGAGATTTTCAAGATTACCATCAAGAGGTTTCTCCGGAGATTTCTAGTATTGTCATCAACTGTGTTTCTCAGAGATTTCTAACATTGTCATCGATGTCTTGACATTCGAGTGACATTTGATCAGTTACAAATTAGGGCTAGAAGTTTCTTGGTTCAATGGAACAGATACCACAGGTACAGAATGATTCTCATTAAGAATCCTAGTTACTAATCTAGCTATGGCTTGATGAACATATGCAGAACCCTCCCTATTGGCTATCTCAGGAGGAACAGAGGAAGATGGTTCAGCAGTCTTATAAGAAGGAGAGGCTTGTGATCTTCTTGCATGTCTGGTACGAAGCTTCTTGACCTTGCCAGGATCAATTTCCATGGCACGAAGAGGAGTAACCTCCAGAACATCAGTCTCCATGGTGTTTGCGTTTGCCCGAAGTCTAGAGTCAGTGGGAGAGGGAGACACAGTTCCCTTTGATGAAGATGATGATGACACACTTATTTGAGACATCTTGAGAGATTGAGAATGCAGGTGGCAATAAGTTTGAGATTTTCTCTTGAGGGAATGGAGAGTGGTACAGCCAAATGAAAAGAGTGGGATATAAATATGACTATTCCTCTTCTTAAACTTTTGAAAAGAGAGAGAGAGAAAAACAATTAATTAGCCCAATCAGAATTAAATTAAATAAAATGTCTCTTCCAGCCCTTGTTGTAAGCAATATTAATTGCTACAACTCTTCATATTGGCAAATACCCAGCTTGCCCCTTAAATTCTCAAACTGACTAGCATCAAGTGCTTTGGTAAAAATGTCATCCAGTTGTAGGTCAGTGGCAACATGTTCCAACTTAATCACCTTCTCTTCCACAAGATCCCTGATGAAATGATGTCTAATGTCAATATGCTTAGTCTTGCTGTGCTATATAGGATTTTTGGAAATGTTAATAGCACTCAGATTGTCACAGTACAATGTCATGACATCTTGTGTGACATTGTACTCAGTCAGCATCTGTTTCATCCAGACCATTTGAGAATAACTGCTACCAGCTGCTATGTATTCAGCTTCAACAGTAGATAAAGACACACAGTTTTGCTTCTTGCTGAACCAAGAGACAAGATTGTTTCCCAAAAAGAAGCATCCTCCAGAGGTGCTTTTTCTATCATCAGCACTACCAGCCCAATCAGCATCACAATAACCAGACATAATTGGTTTACATCTATGAGAGTAGAGCATGCCATAATTGTAAGTTCCACTCACATACTTCAGAATTCTTTTCACCTGATTGATGTGACTTACTTTGTGTTCAGCCTGGTATCTTGCACATACACCAACAGCAAAGGCAATGTCAGGTCTGTTGGCTGTTAAGTATAGCAGACTTCCTATCATGCTTTTGTACAAGCTTTGATCAACATTTTTCCCACTTGTGTCTTTGGACAACTTTAGATGAGTAGGTGCAGGAGTCCTTTTATGACTGGCATTCTCCATCCCAAACTTCTTGACAATATTCTTTGCATACTTACTTTGAGAAAGGAAGGTTGAGTCTTCCATTTGTGTGACTTGTAATCCAAGAAAGTAGGTCAATTCTCCCATGAGGCTCATTTCAAATTCAGCTTGCATTTGGTTGGCAAAATGTTTAACCATTTTATCTGACATTCCTCCAAACACTATGTCATCAACATAAATTTGAGCTACCATTATCTTTCCTCCTTCATTCTTGACAAAGAGAGTTTTATCCAAACCTCATTTCCTGTATCCTTTGTCAGTGAGGAATTTTGTCAACCTTTCATACCAAGCTCTAGGAGCTTGTTTCGCACTAGTGCTTTCTCGCTTGTAAACATGATCGCCATTGGATCCACAAACCTTTAGGTCGCTCCACATACACTTCCTCATTTAAGTATCCATTTAGAAAGGCACTTTTCACATCCATCTGAAATAGTTTGAATTTCAGAATGCAAGCAACTCCTAGTAGTAATCTGATTGATTCCAGCCTGGCCACAGGAGCAAAAGTCTCATCAAAGTCAACCCCTTCAACTTGAGTGTATCCCCGAGCAACAAGTCTTGCCTTATTCCCCGTGACAACTCCATCAAGATCCGACTTGTTCTCGTGAGATCCACTTTGTGCCAATGATGTTTGTTCCTTCGGTCTAGGAACTAACTCCCACACTTCATGTTGTTTGAACTCGTTTAATTCATCTTGCATTGCTCTAATCCAAAGATTCATCACCGAGCCTCTTTAACATTCTTAGGTTCAATCTTAGACACAAAACAAGAGTTTGAGATGATTTCTAGATCTTATAGTGACTCCACTAAAAGGATCTCCTATGATGAGTTCCTTATGATGATCTTTCAATTCGATGGATGGATCCTTTTAGCTTCTTTTGATTCAGATTCGATGAAGTAGGATTAGGCATATCATCCTTTTAGACACTGTGTTGATGTCTCAAACAATGTCTCAACATCATATGGGACATTTGTTTCTCATGGTGATCATCAACTATGACATTTATAGATTCCATCATAACTTTGGTCCCGGAATTGAACACCCTATATGATATGCTGTTGGTAGAGTATCCTAGGAATATTCCTTCATCACTTTTAGAGTCCATCTTTCTCCTTTGTTCACGATCCGCGAATATAACATTTGCTCCCAAAGACATGGAAATACTTCACGTAGGCTTTCTTCCTTTCCATATTTCATAAAGGGTGGAGGATGTTCCTTTCTCAAGGTGACCCTGTTGTGGACATAACAGTTGTATTCATAGCTTCAAAAAATGAATAGGAAGCTTCTGGCATGTATAGTGAGGAGAACTCCATTTTGTTGAGGAGTTATAGGTGAGGAGAACTCATGATTGATTCCTTCCGAGGAACAAGACTCATCAAACTTACTATTCTCAAATTCCTTTCCATGATCACTTGATTCGATAATGCATCCTTCCTTTCTCTTTGAAGTCTTTTGCACAATTCCTTAAAGACATCAAATACATTAGATTTTTCCTAATGAAGTTTATCCAGTGAACTGGAAAATCATCCACAACAACATAAGCATATCTCTTTCCACCAAGGCTTTCCACCTGCATGGGACCCATCAGATCCATGTGCAGAAGCTCTAGCACCTTAGAGGTGGTCAAATGTCTTGACTTTGGATGTGACATTCTGGTTTGCTTTCCAACCTGACATTCACCACAAACTCTCCTTCATCAATATGAAGTCTTGGAATCCTCCGACAGCCTCCAAGGATATGATCTTTTCATCCTCTAAGATGCAAATGACCAAGTTTTGGTGCCACCACTTCCTTTTCTTCTTTGGTCAGAGAGCACACGTAAGAGAGGTTAGTGTTCTCACTCCCACAAGTAACAATTGTCTTTTGATCTGACTCTCTCTTTACAATTTCTTGTTTTCATTGGTTACAAGACATTCGATTTGAAGTTGACCTTGAATCCTAGATCACACAGCTTGATTGATACTTATGAGATTGGCAACAAACCATTTACCAGTAACACTTCATTTAGGTTTGGAACTCCAGGGCAGTCCAAGTTTCCAACTCCTTTGATTTCTCCTTTAGCTCCATCTCCAAAAGTAACATAACTAGTAGTATGAGGTTTGACATCATTCAGCAGGTTCTTGATTCCAGCCATGTGTTTGAGCATCCACGTCAAAGTACCGCCTTCCTGGCGTAAACTCTAAGGGAGGTGTGAGCTATCGTGGTTGTTGTCCTTTTCTTCCATTGTTGAGTATATGGTGTCTTGTTGGTCTTAGGCTTGACATATGGGGTCTGATTAGGATATCCATATAATCTTAAGCAAAATGGCTTTATGTGCCCAAACCTGCCACAATAATGACATCTCCATCTTTGAAACTTTTTCTTCATGTTTCTCTGATCTTGATGTTGAGCCCTATGTTGTGACATCTTTGACATTTGTTTATCGGCCTGTTCTTCTTGTCACCAGCAGATTTCTTTGTGCCATATATCCTAGACCGACATATTTCCCATTTTGTCCATCAAGGATTTCTTCCAACTTGTCGCTTCAGCTTGTTAACATCTTGACAAACTTAGTCATCTGATGAAGTTTGGAATTCAACACTAGAACTTCACCTTTGAGATGACTTATAGTAGCAGTTGTCTTCCTTCTTCTCACCTCCAACTTCACAATGAGCTTTTTCTGCTTTCATTTTGTCGATGACTTCAAGACTTCCGATACATGCTTCTTGTAAGTGTCAAGTTCTTCAAATGTCATTTCCTCATCACTAGAATCATTATCGAATTACAAACACCGATAACGCAGAACTAGTTTGGCGATTCTTCTTCGTAATCACTTTTGAGTCACCATCGCACCAAGTGATGTACATTCCTTTCTTTTGTTTCTTTAGAAAGGTAGGACATTCACCGAATGTGCCCATACCCTTCACATCCATGGCATTGGATTCCTCTGCTTTGATTTCCCTTTTCTTCAGACTTAGTTCTTCTGCTAGAGTCATAGGGTCTGATAATATCAGAGGGGATGTTCTTGACATTTGACCTTGACTTTGGGTCAATTCTCTTGATGAGTTTGTTGAACTGCCTTCCAAGCATAGTTATTGCTTCAGATATCTTCTCTTCATCACCCTCATTGCATTCCTCTTCAGCATTGGATACAAGGGCTATGCTCTTATTTTTCTTGTCAACATTGTCACTGATCCCCATTTCAAATGTCTGAAGTGATCCAATGAGTTCATCAACCTTCAAGTTGCAGATATCCTGAGCTTCCTCTATAGCAGTCACTTTCATTGCAAACCTTTTAGGCAAGGATCTGAGAATCTTTCTCACCAGTTTTTCTTCTGACATCTTTTCTCCCAATGCTCCTGAGGTGTTGGCAATCTCCAAGATGTTCATGTGAAAATCATGAATGGTCTCATCTTCCTTAATCTTCGGATTCTCAAATTTGGTAGTGAGCATCTGAAGTCTTGACATTTTCACCTTGGATGTACCTTCATGAGTGGTTTTGAGAGTGTCCCAAACATCCTTGGCCGCCCACACCGATGTACTAGTCCGAAAATATTTCTGTCAATTCCATTGAATAAGGCATTCAATGCTTTAGAGTTGCCCAGTGCTAGCTCTTCTTCTTCTTTGCTCCATTCTTCCTCAAGTTTCAGGCTAATAGTCCCATCTTTCTCAAGTTTGGTGGGATGTTTCCATCCTTTGTCAGCAGCTCTCCAAGCTTTATTGTCTAGTGACTTCAAAAAGGCAACCATACGAGGTTTCCAGTGATCATAGTTTGATCCATCCAGAATAGGTGGTCTGCTCCCAAATCCTCCTTCCCTGTCCATAACGCCAGAAAAAAAAAATCCCTAGATCTCACCTGTAAATAACAGTGTGGTGCCTACTCTGATACCAATTGAAATTCCTGGCAGCAGATACGTGATGTCACAGAGAATGTTATGACACCGTATCTGACAAACTGTTTAACAATTCACATAGTATAAACCAACCATTTTATTTCCTTCACTTAAGACCTACCCAATGCAACTTCAATCTAAGTCCTACTTAGACCTGAGTTCCTACTCACTCCCCCTCAATCACAACAGTGATATCGACCTATTGATTAATTGAATTGTGAAGACACTCTTCAATAAACATACTTGATTTTGCTTCAAAGCTTTAATCAACAGACACAATACTCGTGCTTCAAAGCTTTGAGTGATAAACAACCCTTACAACCAAATCCTAGTCCGAGGCACTTATCAAATGATAATTGCTTGGCTCACAAGAATAACTAGAATACATAAATTAACAACCGCTTAATCTTGTACACGTGAAAGGCGCAATACGTAATAAGGGTTTGTTCCATATTATAGAAGCAAGAAAGTCTTCAACTTGGGCTTCCATAATTATAACTAGGGTTAAACAGTTAACCTAAAGACTTTGTCTTTTCAACATAACAATTAGGGTTAAAACAAAGTTAACCATCAATCCACGTGAGCATGTGATCCAGATAATAATCCATAATAAAACAACTCAAGAGAATTCGAAAACTCGTGAAAAGTAAATTTGCATAACATCAAATGTTGCATGAATGTCATAACATTGGTCATGACATCACCATTCGCCTTGCAGATTTCTAGCATAACACCACAACCAACCGAGTTGTACCAGATAATTCTTCTTCTACGTAATTTATCTTCAACTCGAATGTCATGACATCACCAAGACATTGACATAAACTAGTTTTACCAAAAATTAAAGCCAACATAAAACACTTACAAAACCTATAGGATACAAAGTTGTATAAAATTGAATTTAATTCAAAATGAGCTTTGTTTGAGGAACTTCTGATGAAGTATGTGAAAGTTATGCTTGGTCAAAGTTCATTTGACTTCTCCTTAAGAAAACCCTAATTTAGTAACTTTTGACTTTTGATGAATCTTTAGTTTTCTTGATGAATCATGATCAAACCTTGATCAAATGATTAATGTAACTTTAAAATCTTGATGTTGACAAAAAATTATGAAGTTTGACTATATGTTGACCACAAGTGACTTTTGGTCCAATACAACTGATTTTTAATCATCTGAGCAATTGACTGAGCAAACTTGCACTATGACGCTTGAAACTTGACATGTGGGTACCTTGAGACATATGAGGAAATATGAAAACCACTTGAGGAATTAGCAACCTAATTTCCTTTTATCAAGGTCAAACCCTAGTTGGAGGTCCATTGGTTAGGAGGGGTCTTCATCTGTTCAAACCTTGAGTACCCTTGAGCATGAGGATGTATCTTGAATAACTTGTCTTCAAAGATAGGAGGGAAATTTTTTGGGTACAACACCAATAATAACAAATAAGTATCTTCACAAAACACACTTGTATGTGCTAACACATCCATTTTTTAGGCCGACACAAAAGCTTTTCGTACTTGCACATAAACCTTCATGCTGTCACATAAATCTTTCAGGTCGACACAAACATGTTTTTGGATGACACATGCAACTCAATATTAAACCATGTAGCTTCTGGAAGTCATAGCCCGACACATGCATCCATACAATCCATCATACGACGTAAGTTTCAACTTTTCTATTTTATATGTCGACTTATATGATTTTTAGGCCGACACATGTATTGGCATATTTAAGCAAAAAAGTTACTGCCTTGCATAGGCCGACACATCAGTATTTTTAGGCTGACACATACAGTTTTTTTTTTACCTATGTGTCAACACATACGAATTTCAGGTGTTGTACCCCAATTTTTCCCCTAAGATTCATTCATACTTCATACCATGCATTACACAAAGATCAAGTGGTCTATCTCTCTCTCTCTCTCTTATCTCTGGGTTTGCCTTTGGGAGATCACCAAGAACCATTAAATGTATGTGATAATTGATGTTTGACTAACAATAATGTGTGTATACTTCACTCTCCAAATGTTGTAGGTGAAAATGGTACACAAAATGTTTCTTGTTCAAGGAATCAATAGGTTCATGTGTTTATTTCCATACCTTCTATCCTCAATCCCCGAGATTTTTGAAAGTATTTTCTCCCATTGAATATTTCTATTGTCATCATATATGGTCTCTCATCTTGAGTATATGCTTCATGTTTGAAAGAGATCATCAAATTCAAAGAATTCACCATTCCATGGCCATCTACCTTGAATTAGGGTTTTGGACTTCTAAGGACCATATCTTGGTGTTTGTGTGAAGTTTATGGATGATTTCAAAGTCATTTGATTCTTAAGATGACTTCTAATATGAATATGCTTGGATACAAGGAGTTTGATTGATAAGAATATTGTTTTAGAAGTCTATGATTGCCCATTCTCTATATTGATGCTTCATTTATCTTGTACGACTTCAAAAGATCATAACTTTGTCATCCATTGTCCTCTTGAGTTCATTATTATTTCACAATGAACCTAATGGTGTCTAATACAACTTAGTTCAATTGGTGGGAAAAGAAAATGCTTGGAAATTTGTCTATGAGGTCAAAAGATTACAAGTCCTTCATGAATTTCTCAATTGTTGGTCAATCAACTTCAAGAGATCATATCTTGATCATCACTTATCACCTTGAGATCATTATTTTTGCAAAACAATCTTGAAGACATGAACTTTATCTCCATACAATTTTTAAAGATTGAAAGTGTGTGAAAGTTGCTTGAAGAAATCAAAAGATTATAGGTCATTTCATGAAATTTCATCAACTTCAAAAGGCCATAACTTTCTCACTTTTTGGCATTTTTGAGTGATTCTTTTTGCTAAATGTTCCTTGAGAGGTATACTTCATGTCATCTTTGAGAATTAAGCGCAAATTTTGAATGGAAGATCATTTTTGAAAAGGAAAGATTATAGGTCATTTTTAGAAAGTGGCATGCTTGACCAAGGCCTGGCCAGGAAAATAAGTGTTTTTTCACAAATCCTAAAGGCTACATCTTTCAATTCAAGCATCCATTGGATTTGATTCTTTTGCATTGTTTTCACTCTTGAATACTTCATTTGGCTCAAAGAAAATCAGAAAACACACGAGGAATTGCATTTGGCCTCGGCAAAGTTTGAGTCAAAATCTATTTTACACTCACCATTAGTTGGTGCATTTGTGCGTAACTTGTTTTTAATTCAAATTAAGCCTTGATTTTGTGACTAATTGTGATTAGAAACTTCCCAGATTAATTAGCACATCAAAACACAAGGAATGATTGAGTTTTGATGCACATAAAGTCATACTTTCTTCATGACCACGGTGAAATCACTCGGCTAAACTTCTGACTGATAGGGGTATATCAACGGAGTCGCCATCGAACGTCTTTTATCTCACGACGGAGAAAGGAAAACATCGAGTAAACCTGAAGGGGAGAAATCACGGTCCTATGGCCGAGAGATCAAGAGAATCAAGGTAAGGGAGTTAGTTACGCGAAGGGAAGGGATTAGAACCCCCACACGCCCGTAGTACTCTACGGTATCCACTTTCTATTTCTAGCTAAAGGGTGTGTTATATCTATCTATGCTTAATCGCTGTAATGCGTGCAAAAGAAAAGGGAAAATAAAGAAACCATGGGGAAAAGAATGAAGTATTTACGAAGTTTGCTCGATCGAGCCCCGTGACAAGATGCCTACGTATTCCCGCGTGCAATGGGAAAGTCAGAGCACCATAGTTCGGATCACTTGTTTTGGTGGGTTTTGTGTTTTTTACTTGTGAAAAAAAGTTTTAAACACAAAAGAAATAAGCGCGCAAAGGCGAAAAGAGTTTGTGTTGGTCGGTTGCTTTTACCTTGAGAAAGGAGTTTAAACCATTATTAATTGTTTTGTTTTCAAAGGGAAAAGAAAAGCAAGTTTTAGTTTTATTACATGCATGGATGCAAAAGATGAAACTAGCAAAACAAAAGGGAGACTAGCTAATTACTAACCCTAATGTTGTCATGCGAAGGATGTGAATCCTATGGTTGAGGATGTAAGGGAATCTCTACCTATGTTGATATGCAAAAGATGTGGATCCTAATGTCTAGGCTAAGGAACCTATCCTAACCGAGCACTCCTGGGGAAAGAACAAACAAACAAGCACAATCCACAAGTATAATCGCCCTAAACGGGTCTTTAAATAAACCAGAGGGGTTCCTGAACATGCTCCAACTACGGAAGCCCCATCATGCATCTCTATTCCTACTTCTCATGGCAAAAGAAAGCTGTAAAGCCCTACTTCTCATGATATCTAGGAAAGCTGTAAGAGAATGCGGTAAATGGTGTAGAAACTACCGAACGGATATAGAATCCGAAGAGCACTGCAAGCTAATGAAATACTCCGGAAAACTTCAAGTACTGCAGCCATGCAATAAGAGTAAACCGGTGAGAATTGTTCAAAACATAAAAACAAGCAGAATACGTGTCGATATGCATCCGAAGCGACAATTCCTGCAAGAACAAGATTAGACCGAACAAAACAGGATAGGAGGGATGCACACGTGGGTGTACAACCAAAACACCTGCAAGAAGGGAGTTAGACCCAAAAGGCAAGCAAAAGAAAATATACGTGTGTATATAAGAATCAGAGAAATGTGTCGTATGCGTATGCAACACAAGCTCCTGCATCAAACAAAGCCCAAACAAGAGCTAAGCATAGCTAGAGCGCCTACTATTTGCTGTTAGAATCGAGAAAGAGCAGAAAAATGCATCAGAGCAGGCCGCGTTAAGCTTGCTATATCGCGCTAAGCGCGACCAAATAGTGGCCAATGCGCTTAGCATGCTCTAGACCGTGCTAAGCACGACCTGCAAAACAAAAGTCAGAATGTTTTGCGCTTAGCGCGATCCTGGTGGCGCTAAGCGCGGTCTTCAACCTGCAAAAATGTTATTTTTGATCTGGACCACCTGTTCATGATGCTCTCATGCCAAAAGTCAATCCGTACAGTTAGGCCACAGGTCCATAGCAGAAAAAGTTGCATGAACATGCGAGGAATGCAAATCGAAACGATAAAACCAATGTTCATAGATAAAGACATGCACGAACATGCGAGGAATGCAAATCGAATCGATAAAACCAATGTTCATAGATGAAGACATGCATGAACATGCGAGGAATGCAAATCGAATCGATAAAACCAATGTTCATGTAAAGAGTACATGCATGAACATGCCAAGAATGCAAGTGAAATTCATAATTCTAATGTTCAAGTGTAAGATCAATGCATGAACATGCCAAGAATGCAAATGAGATTCACAATTCTAATGTTCAATCAGAAGATCAATGCATGAACATGCCAAGAATGCAAGTGAAATTCACAATTCTAATGTCCAAGTGTAAGATCAATGCATGAACATGCCAAGAATGCAAGTGAAATTCACAATTCTAATGTTCATATGCAAGGAAGTAATGCAAGCAAGTCATGCTACCTAGATGTATTGGAAGCTTTCATTCAAATCTAGGTTATGCATTAACACAAACATTTGGAATGCATATGCAACGAATTCATGTACAATGCATTGTGTGCCTAATGACCAAGATGCTTGGATGTCTACATGTCGAATGCCAATAGTGCAAATTGTGCCTTAAGTCATCATGAATCAATGTAAATCAACCAAGATAAATGCTCTCTAATGCATGAGCATGTGATAGATGATGCAAGATGCATGAATTTGTGACTTATATGCAAGGAAGATATAAATGCACATGAGTATATGAATGTTATGTACAAAAAATCCTCACTCCGACATGAATAAGGTTGTAAAATCCAATTTAAATCAACGAATTCAAGAGTACAAGTTCAGGAATCAGGATCTACATTGAATTTGCATGCAATTTTAGTATTCAATATCAAGAAAAGCTGAAAGTCAATAATAGCTTAAAATAAGTGCTTAATTGAACCTAACACTTACTTGAACTTGAAGTTTGAACCAAACTGATGAGGAATTCCTTGTGCTCTTCAAAGAAAATAACAAATCAGCAAAAAATTGATGATAATCTTCGGAATTAACCTTGAATTCTTGAGGAAACTTGAAGTCTTCAATGGAGGATTGAAGAAGATGAAGGAGAAATCCTTGAACCATGAAATTGAAGAGAAAATCAAGACGAAACCGTTCCTTCCCTGTCGAATGCGTGCAGAAGAAGGAGATGAAGATGGAGATTCAAATAGGAGAAGCTGTGATGGAAGAAAACCAGAAATTGCGGGGCGCTCTTATCACGATTTATGGTTGAGGCGGGTGTTGGACGGAGGTCCTGGTACCGTGGTAGTTGCTTGAGGAAAGTTGTCGTTGAACTTTGTTTCGAGTTTTGCTTTGGATTATTGAGAGAATTAGAGTGATTGGTAGTGGAAATTAAGCAAATGATGGTGTCCCCCTTTTTTTGAAGAGAAAGATCTATTTATAGTTTTTAGGAATTGGGCCTAAGAACCATAATCAAGCCTAATCATGATTATCCAAAAAAATTCGTAATTAATCCGAAATGGCCAAATCCGTGCGGAATTTGAAGTCGGAATGTAAACGAAAAGTGTCTAGAATGTGATTTTGCTTGCGTGAATCAAAATTCTGACTTGATCCGATGAACGGTCAAGAAAATAAGAATTTTTGAAGTTTCAGCAGAGTTTTTACACCACTGACACATGCAGAATTTTATTTGCGCTCCTCCGAGATAATGCCTCGAATGAGGGTCTTCTGATCAGAATTTGCCAATGAGTATCTCTGAGACAATCGAAGCTAACAAAATTTTTGAAATTTTGGCACTGGTCCCGTCTTGTTTCAATGAAAATCGAGCGAGGTATGATTTTTCGAACTCCGTGCATCAGATGAAAATTGCTCGGTTCAGCTCAAAATCAACTCCAAAGAACAAAATTCTGGTATTGATCGGTGAAGAATCAACTACCGAGTTGAAAATGAAAGTTGGAGAGGGTTTCGATACAGAATTTTAGAAATCAGTCTCGCTCAATTCCGAGTTTCCAGCTAGGAGATACGACCTGTTTAGTGGGTAGAATGCGTGGTTCAACACTAAAATACAACATAATCCACTGGAGAAAACAATTTCTTCGGAGATCTTCCTCACAAAATCTGCTTTCGGCTTTGAAACAAAAGTTGTAGATAATAATGAGAAGGGAATGCCAGTCGAAAATTGTCATAGAGTACCCAGGGAGCTGAGAGATACGCCTTCTGAAGTACTCAAAATGCGTTGAAAACCCGAAATCCGCTTTATTGACAAATAAGCGAGTAAGCTCCTTTTTATTGCTATTTGGAATGCCTTGAACATGGTAACCTCATGATGAATGCTTATGCATGCGACTACATGTATATTTTATGCAATTGAATTATAAGCCAAAAATGTGGACAAGAAGAGGGTAAATTTTGGGGTACAACAGTTGTCCCTATTCAATCATCCTCAAGCTTGAGAGCAAGGTTGGCATCTGCCTTCCGAGCGACAAGGTGTGAGGTGATTGAATACCGAAATGGACTCAAAAATTTACGCTATTATTCTCAGATCCCACTGGAGAAAGAATATGTTGCACCAGAGCTTAACTGGCTCACAACAAGAAGAAGCACAGAGCAAATGTTATATTCTGCGAAAATAGGTACAGGTGTATTCCTGAACCGAAAGAAGAATTCGCCTCTACCCAATTCAACCCACAATGTCAGGGGAGATCTGATATGCAAGCGGAAGCAAAGACTAGATACGCTAACCAGACTAACCACATTACGTCAGAAAGTAACTGGACAATCGCGATGCAAAGACCGGAAAACGCCTATTAGGCTTTACAGAGGAGAGAAACAAGAGCATTCTTGTTCTCAAGAAACGACCCACAATGCCAGGGGAGAGCTAGCATGCTAGTGGAAATAAAGACTAGATACACTGACTAGACTGACCACATTATGCCAGGGATATAGGCGGATCTGTGATGCGAAGACTAAAAAGTGTCGATTAGACTTTACTGACTCAGAACGCTGTACTCTGAGGGGAGAAACAAGTGTATTCTTGTTCTCAAAAAGGTACAGGAGAAGGACCTGAACTAAGGACGTTGCACCAGGGGATGTGCTGGCAGTTTCAACAAAGACGAAGACTGGAAATGCTGACCAGACTCCACGCATAATACAAAGCGATCTATATCATGCGCATAGGAGAGAGCGTAATACTCAGACCTGTTCAAGAATTAGTAGCGAATCGACTCTTATGCAGAAGAAAGGAAAACAAGTGTAAGGCTTGCTTTCAAAGCTGAAAACGTGTTGCACTAGGGTAAGGACTGGCAGTTTCAACACCAATCAGGAGATAAAGGACATGTTGCGCCAGGAGACACCGGGACACAACGGATTCCAGGAGATACAGGGCATCACTGGGGATGATATTTGTATTCCTGGCTTATAATCCTATGAGATGCATGACTTTCTTAGGAATAAATGCTAATGCGATGATGCATGCTTGCAAAAATATATAAAGTGAATGAACTGGCGACCCGGATCACCGGATCATTCAATTGAATGGGGAGGCTCCTCTGGGGAACAAAGGATTAGTAGGCAATCGAAAATCACCCAAGGCAATCTGAACCTTGCCAAATAAGCTTGTTGAAAAGTTGATGCCATGGGAAACTTGTCCGTTTGATAAATATCTACTGGGGGACAAAGGAGATATTTGAAGAAGATCTTCCACCGTTACCCATCACAACTTTGGTTGGGGAGATAGCGCCGCACTGCTTCACTAGGGATACTGATAAAAACGCGTTCAACTCCGACTGGGGAAGAAATGACACATACTGGCACTCTCACCAAGGATACTGAAGGATGCGAACCTGCTAGGGAACTTCCGCGAACAAAGGCTTGCATCGCCTCCACAGGGGATAAAGGGAGTGTGATACACTCGATGTTTGATGAACATCCACTGGGGAGTTTCCACCAAGACGGACATTGTTGGCCTGTACTGGAGACCGATGGGACGCACGACAATAATCCTTGTCCCGAGCAGCATTGGGGAGGGGAGAAAAGGACTCCAATGGGGATGATGATCTTCTGGAAATCGCTTCTGTCTAGAGATGGACGCACGGGGAGACACATCTGGGGAACCATCAAAGGGGGCTCTGACCGATCTCTCAAATTAGTGCATCCGGATGTCTGCCAACGAGAAACAATTCCTGCAATATTGTTAGTAGAGTATCCCTGGCATGACGCAACAGATCTGCATGTCGTCCAGGTCACTCATTCAAAAGTTTCTGATCATGATAAAACCAACAATGTTTAACTATGCAAAATTTTACCACAAAAATTTGAACGTCTTTCGCAAACAAATCAGTAAATGATAGAAATTAACTGACAAGCAAAAACTCATTTTATTGATTGAACATAGGCCTGTAAGTAGGCAAGTACAATAGGAAGCAATTCCTGAAATGAGGCAATTGCAAAAGCAAAATAAGAGGAAAACTAAAACGCTTGGCAATGCGACAATGAATCATCATTGGGTTCCAACCCCATTATCACCCTTATAACTCCAACCATCTCATCACTTTGCTTTTCCCGAGAAAGGTGATCCGCTTGATCACTGCCCTTCGGAGTAGCTCGAGATGTTTCCACAAGGTGCGAACGTTGATCAACTAAGCATGCCTATGCATAGTATCTCTTGACTACGTCCGCGTTCACGGGTAGTGGGAAATCTTCTCCGTCCATTGTTGCAAGCATCATGGCGCCACCCGAGAAGACCTTCTTCACAACAAACGGCCCTTCGTAATTTGGTGTCCACTTTCCCCGAGGCTCTCCTTGGGGAAGAATTATTCTCTTTATCACGAGATCACCAGGCTGGTAATTTTGAGGTCGCACTCTCTTGTCATATGCTCTTTTCATCCTCTGTTGATAAATTTGTCCATGACCGACAGCTGCCAACAGTTTCTTATCAATGAGGCATAACTGGTCTAAGCGGTTCTGTACCCACTCGTCTTCATCAAGCTCGGCATCTTTCATGATTCTTAATGAAGGGATCTGAACTTCGATTAGAAGCATGGCTTCCATGCCATACACAAGAGAAAACGGGGTCGCCTCTGTTGAAGTGCAAGCAGTAGTTTTGTAACCATGCAAAGCGAAAGGCAACCTCTCATGCCAATCCTGATAGGTTACTACCATCTGTAACACGGTGAACTGACTTTGTAGGATTTTGTATCACAGATGTGCGGATAGCAAGAGTCGCCACCAACTTTTCTTTTACCCAATTAAGGGAAGGTAAAAAGTACAGAAAAAGACCTTCGTTAGATTCTAAGTAAGGGAGAAGGTTATGAAAAGGGAAGGTATTAGCACCCCTTTCCATCCGTAGTTATCTACGGGCTCTTAGTTGCTCTTAGATCACTTTAAAATTTCTTTCTATGTGTTTGACGAAAATGTTTTGAAAAGGCATTTCGCTTTGACTTTGTAATGATTCATGTAGAAATGTATACAAAGTGTTCGGAAATGTTTAGTTTTTGTAAAGAGTTTGAACTTTGACAAAAGTGTGAGGTGTGAAAAGCATTTTGATAGAGCAAGCAACTAAAAGTCTTATTACCTACTAAGAATTGGTCATTTTTGTGTTATTTTATGTTCCTTTAGAATAGAGCTATCCATACCATTAGTTGGTAGGTAAATCCATTCGTTGGATGTAAGCGGGACATTCGAAGGGACATCGGATGGTCATAGAAGGCAACTTGTAGGAAGTATCCTAGCACATTCGAAGGGACTATCATCATTTTTCGTAGGCGACAATCGAGGGTCAAGATCATGTATTCGGAGGCGACATCGTGGGTCTTATGATCTTTGTATCGAAGGGACTATGATGATTTGTTTTGAAGGCAACGGTGCTAGAATACCTCTACGTTCGAGGGACATGACCATTTGTATTCGTAAAGGCAACGAGAGAGAATTACCCTAAGGGGTGCATGTGTGAAGAAAGTGTGTTGATTCAGATTCATGTTATCTTGAAAATTAGAGTGAGCTATGTCCAATTTTAGTCTTGCCATACACGCCTAATTACTAACAGTTTATAAGATGCGGAAAGTAAATTGCGGAAGTATAAAGTGCGGAAAGATAAATCCTACGCTATTACATGGCTTTGGGGCAGATACATAATTTAAAAATGCGGAAAATAAAAGCCCTAATTAAGCTATTACATGCCATAAGCAATTACATTATTGGAAAAAAGAAAACGATAAAAAGAAATCGTCCGAAACGGGATAACCTGTGAAAAGATGAGAAATCGGGAAATACAAGAAAATCGAATAAGAGAAAAATGTTAGCAAAAATGATAATCTTTAAATGAGAAAAATATTTCATGCTGGAAATAACATTAATATGCTAAAATAATTTTTTGGGATTTTTTGGAGGTAAATTAATAATTAAAAACTAATTAAAAGTGATTTAAATGATAAATTAGCAATTAAATTAAATATGCATGCAAAATTAATGTTTTTGATTTTATAAATTAAATAAACATTTTCTGGAAATAATGCAAAAAAGAAAATATTTTTTGGTATCTTTTTGATGCATGATAAAAATTGTGAAAAGAAATTAAAATGAATGCAAAATATTAAATAAAAAGAAAATAGAAAAATATGAAAATAATTGAGTTTGTAAAAAGAAAATGCAAAACCGGTCCTGGCATGGTTCGAACTAGGTACCCTTGAGAGCATCTTCTACATGCCACGCCTTAACCACTAGGCCAAGTGACATCTGGTGTTTGAAAAGTGAAAAACAATGGAATATAAGTGATGACGCCGTGATGGGTTTGAAAACAAGTCGAACGCTGTGGACCCCATTGTTTATGAATGAGCGAATCGAACACTCCATCGCCACGCCGAGTCACTGTCAACGACGAGCCCTAGCTCTTTGCCTTCTCCGCCAACTCAAATCAAAGCTTGCAAAATACGCTAAATAAATGGATAAAAGGTACCCTACCCCCCTAAATCGAGGGCTGCGAACACGATGGTGAGGTCCTCTTGCCCTAATCGTCTCGATAAGCTTTCAAAGCTTTCCGCTTTTGAACCCTAACAATGGCAATATGAATTCGGACGCAAGCTACATGTAATGATTCAAATGCATTCTAATGGATGTCCTGAGTACAAATATGCAAACAAACACGATTAAAAACGCATGAATCGAAGAAACCAAAATTGAGAAAAATACCAAATAGGAGCAATCTATATATCGAGTTCGCGCCTTGGCTTCAAGTAAGGATTGGGATCGATTCCTGGAGACCTCAGGGAGGCAAAGGAAGGCTTGAAACTCCTTGAAACCGCCTAAAAAATAAAATTCGATTTTGGACAATTTGAGAAATTTTTGGACAAAATAAGGGCTATGCTTTGAGCTAGGGTTTCGTGTGGCTTGTTGTGTAATGTCGGCTATTTATAGAGTGAATTAGGAGAGAAAAACAAGGAAAAAGATTTGGTTTTGAATGCATTGAATGATTTCAAATAAAATCAAATTTTTGAAAGAAATTTGATTTTCTCTTAAATGGATGATCAAGCATGAAATTGGTATATGTGATGGGCTTCCTTGGACCTCAAGTATGATATAAAATCACCCTCTTGAAAAATATCTTATTTTCATATTTTATATAATTTAATTTTGAATTAAATGGTTTAAAATTCAAAATAAATTAATAAAATAGAAAATTTCCATGGCCAAGCATTTATGAGTCACAAATAATGTCATGAACAAGTTTGGATCAAAAGATTATAGGCCCATTTGGAAAATTTTGCATTTTGACCAATATCTCCTTTTGTGCAATTGTCCAAAATTGCCCAACTTCTGAATAGTGTATCTTGCTCAGTTTTCCACATTTTTTAGTGTTCTTGGACTTTTTGGAAATCTCTAAGAGTCCTCTAACCAACCTCTTTGGTTTAATCTCAATTGGAGTTTCCATGCTCAATATATCTTCAAAACAAAAAGTTTACTTTTTGTTGACTTTGAAAAGGACCTGTAATATTTTGATCCGTACCTTCCAAATGAAGCATTTTTTTAACATTCTTGTGAGACATGAAGTTGTAGAGAATTGAATTTCCTTCAAAACAAGAGGTGCTGGAAAAATGTCTGAGAAAGTATGAAGAAGTTATGCTCAGTCAAAGTTTGGTTGACTTTTCACTAAGAAACCCTAATTTGGAAAGTTTGACTTTTGAGCAAATCTTGAGTTTTCTTGATGAATCATGATCAACCCTTGATCAAATGATGAATGTAACTTCAAAATGAGGATGTTGACCAAAAATTATGAAGTTTGACTGTATGTTGACCACAATTAACTTTTTGTCCAATACAACTGATTTTCAACCATCTGAGCAATTGTCTGAGGAAACTTGACTTGTGAGGCTCTAAAACTTGACATGGAGAATCTTTGAAGCATATGAGGAGGCATGAAGACCATTGGAGATGTTGGAAGTCCATCTTGATCTGAGAATTGTCAAACCCTAGTTTGGGTTGATTGTCTAGGAGAGGGTTTGTCTGATCAACCCTTGAAGAATCCTTGAGCATGGATGTATGGAATATCTTGAGAAGATGGAGGGAAAATTTTGGGGTATGACAGCTGCCTGCTCAATCTTCTTGTACCGAAGGGTTAGATTGGCATGTTCGCTTTCGTGACTGGAGGTAGAAGATGATTGAACACCGAGTACACCCGAAAATTTGCACTCGCTGTTGGCTGATGATGCGGGAATGGGCTTATGGATGCCATTTGGAGAAGTTGGAGACTTCGCTGGGGAATGAGTCCTACGCTAGACTTGATATTGTTGATAGGAGAATTGACGGGGATGGGCTTAAGATGCCATCCGAAAGATCGGCGAGGAGTGAGCCGACGCTAGGCTCAGATGTTTCGAAGTGAAAGGGATGGGCTTAAGATGCCATCCGAGGAGTCGACGTTAGACTTCGTGCTCATCTTTGAATGAAGTGATTGGTTTGTATTGGTTTTTAACCAAATATGCAGCATTCTGAAGGTGGAGAGCTGTTGACTAGTAGTCGGAGATGGGCTTAAGATGCCATCCAAGGAAACTGAGTCGTACGCTAGACTCTGTAGTTGCTGTTGATAATAAGAGAGAGTCAGAATAAATCTTCGTGTTGATTACTCTGAGGGGGTAGTAGCTGGTAACATGTGGATATCTTCCCTGTTGTGCATCAGGTATTGATCCACTGCTTGTTATCAGAGGATAACCTGTGATCGTTCAGATAGTTTTCCCGTCTAGATTTGGGTATTAATCCTGGATCTGTTGTCGGAGAATATTGTTAGTCTTATGCAAGGAATGATGCATGACGATGTGTATGAATGACATATGCATATATGAGAAATGTATGAATGATAGATGTTGTGGTATTTCAAAACATATCCATCTTGAAGAAGAGGCAGATGTTCTGTTTGAAGGATTTCTGACTTTTGTTTGGGGACGGAAACCCTGAGAAGAAAGAAATCTTTGATTCCTCCGGTGCACTATCTGACTAAGTCTTGGGCCTAGATATTATTGAGGATGGTAGAGATCGAGAAACATGTTGTTGAGGATCTCATACATAGATCCCACTGGGAGAGTCCGGAGGTACTGGAATCTTGCGTAAACTCACGAGAGTGTTTGATAGTTGCCGAGAGACCGGGTTAGAAGGATATGGGGGCCCGTTGTACTCTCTGGCTGGGGAAAAAGGATGTAGGTTTCCTCCGGTGCACCACCCGACCAAGTTTCAAGTCCGATACCGCTGTGAAAAGGGGAATGTTGAGAGATGCCTTGTTGGGATAAATACCGGCTGGGGATGAAATGTTATTGCTCAAGATGGGTGTGGCCCGATTAAGTTTAGTGGAATCACTGGGGTCCTCCTCTTCTTTCTGGGAAGGTTTTGAGTGACATCTCGGGACCATGCTCGTGGGGAAATGCATTGGTGACTTTCGTCATCTCAATTCCTAGAGCTCAGTAGTAATTACTGTATGTTCACTTTTCGCATGTTTGTGAATAGATTTTATTGTTAGATGCATATAATCATTCAAAGCAAACTTTGGACTTTATGCAAACAACAATAGCAAAAATTGTAAAGAAAGAACTTGTGTTTATTTTGAAAGGTGTATGGCCAAGTAGTTTGTATACACGAAAAGTAAAAATCTATGCGAAACAATCTCGTTAAGTTCCAACTATGCTAGTACTATATATTTCAACTATCTCATCTCCTTTGCCAAGAGAAAGTAAGTAGACTGATTGTCGCCATTTGAATCTTGAATGCGGATAGTAGTCTGTAGATAGGTGATCTAGACGAGACATAGTCGTACGCTTAAATCCCTAACTTTTGCCTAGACCACCCTTTCGGTTTTCACCATCGATACCTTTTTGCCCAAGCCGCCTTTTCGTGTTTTCGACTTGCGGTGTACATGTTTTGTATATATCCTTAACTTTTGCCCGAACCCTTTTGGTTCGCCAGGATGCCCTTATTTTTGCCTAGGTCCGTCGACCTAGCGGGTCTCTTTCATGCTTAGTATTTTTTTACTATGTCTCGCTCACGTGGGTGTGGGAAGTCTTCACCATCCATGGTGCTAATTATCATAGTCGGAAAATACGCCTTGACTACAAACGGTCCCTCGAGGTGGGAGTCCATTTGCCCCGATCACCTTGTGGAAGAATGATGCGCTGACTACTAGATCACCGACTTGGTAGACTCGGTGCTTGACTTTCTTGTTAAATGCTCGATCATTCGCTTCGATAGATCTCGCAATGGCGATGGATGCGAGTCGCTTCTCATCAATCAAGTTAATCTGGTCAAGGCGAGTCCAATCGCTTCGCTTAACTCTCTGCCCCGAGGACTCGTTGAGGGAATCAACCTCGATGGGTAGGGTGCCCATACCGCACGCAGAGAGAAGGGGTTGCCCCGATGATGTTCGCATCAGAAAAGATAACCATGAAGAGCGAATGGTAACATCTCATGCCAATCTTTGTAAGTCACTATCATTTTCTGTATAATCTTCTTAATGTTCTTGTTGGCGGCTTCCACAGTGCCATTCATCTTAGGCCGATAAGGAGAAGAGTTGTGATGCTTGATCTTGAATCGCGCAGTTTCGGTGATCATCTTATTGTTGAGATTAGAGCCATTATTTGTGATAATCCTTTCGGGAGTGCCATATCGACTGATAAGATTATGTTTGATGAATTGAGCCACAACATTCTTGGTAACAGATGCAAACGAGGCTGCTTCTACCCATTTGGTGAAATAGTCAATTGCCACAAGGATGAAACGATGTCCGTTGGAAGTCAGGCTTGATTTCTCCGATCATGTCAATACCCCACATTACAAAAGGCCAAGGAGTGTTAGGACATTCGTGAGGTACCGGAGGTACGCACTTTGTCCGCATAAACCGCATTTGTGACAAGATTGAGCGAAGCGGTGACAATCGCCCATGGTGGACCAATAGTAACTGCTCTCAAAATCTTCTTAGCCATGGTGTGTCCACCGGAGTGGGTACCAAATGCGATTCGTAACTCTTCCATGATACGCTCGCTGCTTTCCGGCTCACACAATGAGTAAGCACAAGTCATGATTGCGCTTGTATAAGATGTCATTGCTGAGGAAGAACTTGGAGGCAAATCTTCTCAAGAACTTCTTATCGTTGACAGATGCCCCTGCGGGATATTCCTGAGTCTCAAGATACCTCTTCACGTCGTAGTACCAAGGTTTCTCCTCTATGTCAAGCTCATAACAATACGCTGGTTCGTCAAACCTCTCAATGATGATCTGGGGAGCCTCGTTGTCCCATCTCACCTTGAACATAGATGACATAGTAGCTAATGCGTCTGCCAACTGATTCTCTTCTCGTGGAATGTGACTGAAAGTAATCTCTTTGAAGTAGGGGATCAAGCTCAGAACATGCTCTCGATACGGAATAAGATTTGGATGCTTCATATCCCACTCGCCCTTAATCTGACTGATCACCAAAGCCGAGTCTCCATACACTTGCAAGAACTTGATTCTTAAGTCAATAGCAGTTTTGATACCCATGATGCACGCCAGATTCGCCATGTTGTTATTGCAAACAGAGTCGGCGGTGAAAGGCGGTGTCCATCGTAGGGATGTAATGATGGCGCCAATGCCATTGCGCGTTGAGGCTCCATTAAAGACCATGGTCCATCGATCCTTGTTCAAGTCCTTCGTCCGGCCCGGTTCTTCAATCAAGAATTAGTAAAACATCTTCGCCTGAAATTTGAACTCGCATAGATCGATAGTCATCTACGGCTTGATGAGCCAAATGATCGGCTACTACACCCTTTGATCGCTTTGAGAAGTGTACCGATGTCATACTCGGTCAAGATCATCGCCATCTTGCTATTCTTCCGAGAGAGCTGGTTTCTCAAATATGTATTTTATCGGATCCATCTTGGAAATCAACAAAGTAGTGTGAGTCAACATATACTCGCCTTAGTCGGCAGCCTGCAAAGTGTTACAAGTTTTCTCGAGCCGTGAGTATCTTGTTTCACGCCGGTAAACTTTTGCTAAGGTAGTATATTGCATACTCTTTTCGAATGATCGTCATGTTGCCCCAACACACACCCCATTGAGTTCTCTAACACCGCAAGTACATGATAAGAGGTCTTCCTTCGGGGCGGCATCAGATAGGAGGATTCAGGGTACTCCTTGATTTTGTCAAAAGCGATCCGCAATCGCTGCTCCATTTCACTACTTGATCTTTCTTAAGTAACTTGAAGATTGGCTCACAAGTAGCTTAAATGTGCAATGAACTGCAATGTAGTTTAATCGGCCCAAGAAACCTCGACTTTCCTGCGGGAGTGGCATTTCTTGAATAGCTTTAACCTTGGCGGGTCAACCTCAATTCCTTTACCACCGACAACAAACCCTAGGAGTTTTCCGGATCCGACCCAAAGGTACACTTGTTAGGATTAAGTCTCAACTGTATTTCTTCAATCTATCAAACAGCCGCAAATGATCAAGATGTTCTTCTTCACCCGGATCGAGCTATCATGTCGCCGACGAGACCTCTATCTCGTGATGAATCATGTCATGGAATAATGTCACCATAGCACGATAAGTGGCGCCAAATCAACGGCATAACCTTGTAGCGAAAGTTCCCCACCGTAACAAAAGTAGTCTTTTCCATGTCTTCGGGAGCCATTTTGATCCGATTGTAACCGGAGAAACCATCCATGAAGGAGAAAACCTATGCCGAGCGGTGTTGTCAATCGTAACATCAATATGAGGAAGGGAAAACGTCTTCTGACTCGCTTTGTTCGATCTCGTAATCCACACATATTCATACTTTACCATCCTTCTAGGCACGTACCACATTCGCAACCCATTGTGGATAGGAAGTAAAAGCTAAGAAACCGGCGTTGAACTCGCTTCATAACTTCGCTTTGATTTTCTCTCGACATCTCGTGACGCATGCGACGAACCTTCTGCTTCACCGAGAAAACCTTCTTTGCTCAAGAATGTACCACAATATCAATGTCTAAACTCGCATGTCTTCGTATGACCAAGCAAAACCTCAATATAGTCTCGTAGCATCTGAACCAATCTTTCTTTAACACCGCTCAAGACCCGCTCCTATCTTGATCTCTTTTCTATCTTCATCGCACCAAATTCACAACCTCAACTTGCTCTTCGTGGTGGTCAGATAACTCGATCTTCTTGTCAGGCCTAACAAGTTCTCCGGCACTTCACAATCTTCCTCACTTTCGCCTTCGGCTTGGTAGATCGGATTATCAAGTCTTATTTAGCAATAGCATAGTCAGTATCAACGAGATCCGAGTGATTCGCAGTTGTATCACGTGGGTGTGTAAGAAACACATAGCTTTTTGAAGGGGTGATAAAGTAAAAGAAAGCAAAAATAGAATGCAAAAGTCCAACGATTTTATTGAATGAAAATATGCAAATGACAGATAATAACCCTCACAAACGAGCCATGATGCCCCGGGCAAGGCACTAGGCTTTAGAGTTTATTGTTCAAAACATAAAGAAATACGAAAAGCAAAACAAAACAAGAGCAATTACTCCTGACTAAAGGAGATTGGTATGACGTTTCCAGTCTTCCAATTGTCGAGCCCCTTGTCGGAGTTGGGAAGATCCACTTGGATGTCGTCAAGTCGTCGACGCCTTCTATAGCATGGATTCCACTGATGATGCGGAAAGGAAGAAGCACGTCACGGGCGTATCATCTTCTGACCTTTGATGGTGAAGCCTAAACCAGTCTTGTCGGATTTGAAAGAAAGATCAGGGAGCTAACCCCAAATAGAACTACCTCCTTCTTCCACTGCAGCTTGAGCATCTTTCAGCGAGGCCATCCTAGGCGGAGCTTGTGTAACTTCAGAGTGAAGGGAGAGTCAATGTGCATGACTCGGGATTGTTTCAAAAGCTTGACAAGGAGTCTCAAAGAATTCACCCTCTACCTCGAGGTATCGGAACGATTGTAGATTACTGACCATATATTCTTCTTCTCCACACACTGTAACAACCTTCCCTTTCACCGGTACTTCACCGATGCAAGGTAGAGGTACCGCCCCCATGTATCCAAGGGCGCCAAGTAGGCAAGAGTAAGTCGACGGATGTCCATGACAAAGAAAGTAGAGTCGAAAGTCCGGGAACCGACTTTGATCGCGTAATGAGCTCTCCAAGCACCGTCGCTTAGAACCATCAAAAGCTCTCAATTATATCACCGGTCTCGTAACCAACCCTTCGATATCAAGTCGATCAAAAGCGCTTCGGAAGGATATTCAGAGCGTAACCGGTATCCACCAAAACATGAGACAATGTAGTGCCCTTGCATTCGATGTAAATGTGCAAGGCTTTGTTATGTTTCTTCCCAAGAGTCAAATCAAGATCGAGAAGCCTAGGCCGTTGTTGGCCGCTAGCAATACAAACTTCAAACCGGTAGTAGTGTCGTGGTACGTGAGCATTCTTCGTAAACTTCACCAAGGCATTAGCATGAGCCTCGTGAGCACAAGAGTAGAGCAAGCATGGAGATCTTGGACGAGTTTGCCCTAACTGCTCCACCACATTGTAATCACTCTTCTTGATGATCTTCGTAATTTCCTCCATTTCTTGTTTGAGGTGTCTTCAAAGAACTTCCGTTGGTACTTCCGGTCGAAAGGATGAATCACCGGTTCTTTCCCTTTAGCTTAGGAATGGGTTGAATAGCTGGAATGCGAGCCGGAGTCGCGTGTCGCTTGAGGAGAGATATCCGAGAGAATACTCTTCCGTTCGGGTCACCTTACTTGATCCTGATGTTGTCAATGTCAAGAATGGTAGCTTCAATCTGTAAGATCTTCAATGGTCGAGGGTCTTGCTTGACGCCATGATAGTAAACATCGCCCATAATTCCAAGGGATGGCCTTGTCGAGGAATATGGAACCGGTCCGGGAGAAGTAATGATGAGAGGTGCCACTCTAGGCACGTAATCGCAGAGGAAATTCTTATCGCTACATCAAAGATAGTCTTCGTGGAAATCACACCCCATCCGTTGCTTTAACATCTTCAATAGGGATCTTGTAGCTTTGAACAAAGGTACTTCACCATGTAATCGTATTTTCCACTTGGCTGCCCTAAGGTATCCCACACAAATGGTGCGCTGTCACATCTTCGATCTTCGCTTAGACATATCTTCACACAACCGCACGGTGGTTTTAGAAATAGTATCTCACGGATGTCCATCATGCATCGAACACATCTTCTCAACCAAGCACAACCATCAAAAGATGGGCACCAACGACAATTCTCTGGACATCCTGGTTGACACCGCTTGTAGCAAATTCTTCTTAATACCATCGAGGAATGGTCAAGTCATCTATGTTGAAAACATAAGTATCATCGCCAACAAAGATTGGAACTCTTGTCATGGTTAGGCATAGGCGCGTTGATCATATTCGGAGTCTCAACAGGAGGGTCAAACTCAATCTGCTTAGCTTCAATCATGTCTTGAATCTTGTTCTTTAGAGCCCAACAGTCATCAGTGTTATGTCCAGGGCTATTGGAATGGTAAGCACACTTAGCATTAGGATTGTATCTCGGAGAGGAAGTGTTGATGTTCTGAGGAGGATCTCTCAAGGTAATTAGCTCTGCTTTCAACATGTGTTGCAAGGCTTGTGACAAAGGCATGTTGATCTTCGTAAACTGTCTTCGTGGCGCATTCTGACTACGCGTGTTGTCTCGCTGAGGTTATGCTGATGCAGGAATGGAGATACAATTGCCCCCATAGATTGGGCACGGTCGGTCTTGGCTCGGCTTTTCTGACCATACACAACATTAGCTTCTTTCTTACCACCAAAAGATCTCTTCGCAGCATTTGAAGATGTCTCTATCTGAATCTTTCCACTTTTGATACCAGCCTCAATACGCTCTCCGTCAATATCAACTCGGTGAATCCGCAAGAGTTTCCAATCGATGATTGAAGAACGGGTCTGTGGTTCCCATAAACATATCAACCAATTCCCTATTGGACAAGGGTGGTTGAACTCACCGCTAGATCTCCATTTCGAGCATACTCTTAAACTTCTCATCACGACCCATAGACATGCTCTGTAGTTGCATGCGAGTGGGTGTCAATTCAGCATTGTACTCATATTGCTTGTAGAAAGCATCTGCTAAGTTGCTCCAGGTACGGATACGGTCATTCTCTAGCTGATAATACCATGCCAATTGAGTTCCGGACAAACTCTCTTGAAAATAGTGCATCCACAACTTTCATCATCGCAAGGGATTGATCTTCCAACATAGGACTTCAAATGCAGCTTCGGACAAGACATGCCATCATACTTGGCAAAAGTTGGAACTTTGAACTTAGGAGGAATCACCACACCAGGTACAAGGCTCAGATCATCGAAATTCAGCCCGGACATCTTCAGGTTTTCCACAGCATTGAGACGGTCTTCAAGTTGTTTGTACTTGTCATCTTCATCGTAGTATCGCTATGGTCGAGCGATCTTCTCCTCCTTCTTAGGCTCACGCTGGTCATCTTCATTACCCTCGACACTCCCTCATTCTGACACTTCCTTCGAGAGCTCTATCCGATCGACCTCTTAGGACCACCTTTGTAGTCGCCCATGTTGAGAAGGCCAACAACCTTCTTCTTTCTGTTGATGAGCTTCTTCAGATCTTCTTGGCCTTGGACCAAACTGGTGAACATCTGTTGGAACTGAGCATTCTGAGCTTGGAGATCTTTGACGGATCTGTTCAAGAGCCATTTCGCTAAAATAAATAGCGAGCAAATGAGAAAACCAATCTTCAATGTACCGTGATGCAATGTTATGCTATGATATGCAATGTTTATGCGAATGCAATGCAATGTTTTCAAGGACCTTAGAGATTTAAATTTGTTAAACAAGCAATGAACAAACATTTATTAGTACTCTTTTATTATTCTTTTCTTTTTAAGTACAAAAGATAGTTCAAAACAACAAAACATATAAATCCTAAAGTCGTAAGCCTCCCATGGGCGCTCCTCTTGGTGCCGAGGTAGGCTGATGCTTCGCCTCGTGAAGTAGCTTTGTCAACTCTAGTACCTTCTTCTCGTAACATCGAGCTTCAAAGGTATCCCTTCCTTCTTGTGAATCCAAGATCTCTTCCAGTCTTCAAAATCGGAGGCATGTTAGGATGGAGAACAAGATAGGATTCGCCACCTATAGCAACAGTTCCATAATTACCGGTAAAACAGCGTGAATGGCATCATGAGGTTTTGAGCTCGAGCTTGCACCCATTTGAGGTAAGGTTCCCAAGGAATGGAGTTCTGTGCCCCAAAGTCTTGGTATCGCCTTATTTACCATGCCCCAAGCGTGTATAAACCTTCGACGAATTCGAGATCGTGATTGTAGTCGAACACAATATCTTGAGAAGCATATCATGTGGACCATCTCTTCGGCAAAACCAAACTGACGAGAGCTAGAGAAGGGTTGTAGTAATACCTCCCTTATGCGAGTAGTGGTACATTAGGAATTCTCCACAACGATGAAGGTGAAGTCCTTTGAGAGAAAAGACTCCAACGGATATCCGAATGAGAGAGTGACATTAACCTTGAGACCATCTCAACCTTTGTTCATTCTTCAAAACGATGGAGGAAGGTGCGAATAAACCACCTAGAAAGTAACGGTATGCAACACATGAGAGTTCCTTGTCTTTGATAGTACGAGTGTGGAGAGAATGTAGATGTCTCCAAGTAAAGTAGGCACGATTGGGGTAAGGAATATCTTGATGGCGTTGACATCTATGAATTGATCCGAGTTAGGAATAGAACCAAACCATAGATCGCAAGGCCACAATGTCTTCAAATGCATGGAAACTCATAACTTTGAGGAATTCTCAGGCTTTCTTAACGAGGAACTTAGCAAGTAAACCCTTAACTCCACTTCTGGTTTCCCAATTGGCTTCAATGTCTGAGCGTTTAAGATGTAAGGCTGATGCAATGTCTTCGTACTTAGGGACCTTTTCCAAACCGGTGAATGGCATTTGGTCAAGAATAGGCACCCCAAGAAGCTTAGAGAACTCTTCCAAAGTAGGAATCAACTGATAATCTGGGAATGTAAAGCAATGGTGTTTCGGATCAAAGAACTGGAATAGGACATGCATCATATCTTCTTCAAAACCGGAGATAACCAAGTCAAGCAGATAACCATGTCTTTTGATGAACTGAGCATGATCGGGAATTTCTGAAACCAATTCTTTGAGCTGAGAAGGTATACCCATGAAGTTGATTCGGATAGTCTTTCTAGAAGCCATAATACCCTGCAAAACAGAGCAAAGATAAATCCTTAGGTCCTTGAAATAGTTAGAAATGATATGCAATGCAATGATGTCATGATGTCATGTTTAGCACACACAAACAATTCACACAATGAGCCTAGGTATAAGGCTTGCATGAGGTATAGGTGATTACTGAAGCAACTCGATTTTCAAAAATCATTTAAATGAATTTTCAAAACAATGAAATCGCCACCTAATTTTATTTGTTCTAGAAAGAACGGGGAAATATAGATAAAACCCACGACGTCGGATAAGGCGGTCTACAAGACCAAAAAGGATGGATTCGGGAGTCGGTTACGCAAGAGGAAGGTATTAGCACCTCTTACGTCCATCGTACTCGATGGGACCCATTTAGTTCGAAATGTGTTTGTGTGTGTGTAACCGCTAATTTCTAAGTTATGAATAAAAAAAGAAAAGGGGTTTGTTTATTTATTATTTTGAGTTTGACACGGTTTTGAAACCGCGTGCCTACGTATTCCCTCGTGCAATGGGAAAGTCAAAACTCCGTAGTTCTTGTTGAAAATGTCTTGGATTGGTTGTGTTGATTTTAGAAGAAAATGTTTTTTGATGACCACGTATGAGCGGAAAAGGAATTTGAATGGGTTGAATTGATTTTAATTGTAGATGACAAGTACCAAAACGTTGGGCTATCCTCTAACGATTCAATACTCGAGATTGGTGATTGAGGTCAACCGATCATCTCTCATCCAAAATCTTTATTATGAAAAGAGTGAGGTGAAACAAAGTTCACTTTTATTATGTATGGAATAAAGTATTTACCGGGTTACCTCTAATGGCCCAAATATTTTACATTTTAATTAAATCGTCGGGCTATCCTCTAACGATTTACTTAAATACCATAGCACCATGTTTTTCTTGTTTTGTAGAAAAATTGATTTTTGAAAGAACAAGTTCAATTAATTATTTTTTGACTTGAAAGTGTTTTAAGAGTTTAGATATGGATAGAAGAATTTGATTAGGAAAACAAGCGAGCCCATACAAAGTGGCTTCATGTATGCTCCTAAAAGTGGGACTAGCGTGACACTAGTATTCTAAACGACCGATTGGAACAATCGATCGAATAGTTGTCGCTGTAGAAAAGCCCAGGACCAAACTATGAATGTGTGCAGGTGTGCATTGTGTATGTTTACCTGTTCATTGATGAGGAGCCCAAGAGGAGGCTATGTGTTCTAATATGATAAACGCATAATTAAACGGTAATTAGAACACACAAGGAAATAAATCCTAAGTTATTACAACCAAATCGAATTAGAATAATTAAATAGCTCTTATGTGGTGCAAGAGTTAAGCTCCAAGTAGTCTTCAAGATCGGATAAGGCTTGATGCATCGGATGAATACCAAATGAAGATTCCTACATCACTCAAGATACAGACAAAAACTATGCGAAAAATAGATATGTTTGCATCCAAATTCATTCGAAGGTTGAATTAAATTCCAAATTCAAAATTGCAACACAAAGATCATTAAAATGTAATTGAATTTATTTACAAATGGATATAAATAAAGTTATAAGAATAGAAATAGTATAATTGTATTTACAATACTAAATATGAAATAGAAATATTATATAACTATATCTACAATACTAAATATAAAATAAAAATATTATATATACAATATCAAATGTAAGAAATAAAAAAAAATTATAATACTAAGTACTATATATATTTACAACATTAAATATACCTTACTAAATAATACTAAATACTAAATAGAAGTAATAATTTATGCATCAATTGTAGGTGAATGCTTGGAATGATCTTTGGATATCTCTTCACAAGTAACAAATGCATTAGTAACATAGTGTGGAATAAAATCGAAATGAAATGGCAATAAGATAAACATGGTTAATAAGCAAGATGTTAAAATCGAATGCAACTTATATGAATAAATGAACAATTCAAGAATCAAGAATTTATTCATGGTTATCTATTCACAAATGGACTAACCAAAGAACTTATGTTGTTAATCAATCGAAACATGGAAAATTGAGTTCTAAACCCATTTAAACCACATGAACCGGGAACGGGCAGCAACTATTATCTTAAGAAAACACTCAAAATATCGATCAAAAACCACACGAACTCAAAGGCAAACGCAAACAAGTGTTAAGACAGACTTAATCAACCACAAATTATCAACTAATTTGCGCATTTCAACCACTTACCAAAACGGGCAGCAACTATGCATATACAAAACTGCTCAAGAAAATCATCTCAAAGAGGTTCTAACCATACGATGATTCCACGACATCAAGCACAAAACTTATGAATTGAGATAAACTCGAATCATCATCAAAAATCAACTTTCAAATGGCTTAAACATCAAGACGAAATCAACATTGATAACAAGTATAAACAAACTCGTGGTTTTCAATTAAATTCAAAGAGGGAACAAAACATGATCGATTTGAAGTTTCAAACATGTTGTTAGAATCCGGACAGCCATATACACTTGTGCGTAGAAAATTGATTACAATTCAAACAAAACAAAGTCGGGCAGCCGCTAATCCATCAATTTTACTCAAGATAAAACGACTTTTCTTGCTCAAATTCAATATAAAAGATACGGCATGCTGCCCCAAAAGTTTCTCGGCCATAATCTACGCGAATATACGCAACATAGACATTTAAACCATCATTGAAACTTACATGGAATCCTCAATTAACTATTTACAATAGAGATCGACAAAGTGAAATCGTCACGAACCAAACCGAATGCTCCCAATATATGTGTTCATACGGTTTTCGAAATTCAAATTTACTTCAAGTTTCGAAATCGCAACACAATGAAAAATGTAACAATATGCAATTATAATTTTCTCGGTTAGATATACACGCGAGTAAACGCGGCCTTATCGTTAAACCATCATCGAAAATAAAAGTGGAATCCTTATCACAAATTCAAAAGAAAACAAAAGTAGTATGGCTGCCCATGATAGTTTCTCGGTTATATCTTTCACGAATAACGCGATTTAGATGTCGAACCATCATTGAAACTAGTCATGGAAACCTTATCACATCCAATCGAAATTAAAACATGATACAGTGCCTAAATGATTTCTCGGTTAGAATTACACGCGAGTAACGCGGCTTAATCATTAAACCATCATCGAAACCAAACATAGATATCACTTCCAAACTTCAAACGAAATAGCATAGCACCTTGTTACTAAACAAAAATCAAATTTATGAAAGCAATTAACGTGATAATCGCGCGGACTCGACACAAACAGAGCAAGTAAAAACCAATTTTATTACAAATTTAAGCGGCGTAACGGTTATAACTCGTAAACACAACATATCAGCCATTATCAATTAGCACCAATGTCAGAGCAACAATACTTTGATAATAAAAGAAAATGATCAGCACCCTTTCTTTACAAACAACTTAACCAAATCAAAAATCACCATGCTATTATCAAAGGGTTAACTCATGGCGGCAAGATACATAATCAAACAGCAATATTTCACAGCATATCAGATATGTATAAGGGTATGAAATGACTCGAAATCTTACCGAAGAAGATGAGAACATGATGATGACGAGTGAACCGAATCTGAGCTGGTGCAAGGCGGATGTCTGCTGCTTGCGGAATCAGTGAAGCTGCGATAGAACGAAACGGAGGAATATGAAGGCTGAAGGGTGGTAGTAGCGGCTGGCGAGTTTGCTGGAGATTGAGAGATAAAGGTTGATGTTCTGTGAAGGTGGTAGCAGGGTCGGGACCGTGAGGAGAATGGAGTAGCAGCTGAGTTGTTTGTTCTGAGGTGTTGGTACGGCGGTTGGGTATTGACGATGGAGGCAGCGGAACAAACAGAGAGGATGAGGTTGTTGTTTTGGAAGAGGGCAGAAACGGAGTGGTTAACAGAGGAGTATTACGGTGGTTAACGGCGGAAGTGAGAAACCGAGCATTGATGGTTGTTTGGCAACGAACAGAGGGTGTTCGGTGAGGATGACGGTTACGGCAGCTGGGAATGGAGGGGGTTATGTTGGTAACAGTGGAGAGTGAAGGGAACAGTGGGAGGTGACTGAAGTTTGTGAAAGAAACAGAGAGGGTTTGTGAAGGGGAAGATGATAGATGGTGGTTACAGCAAGATGAAAAAGAAATTTATTTATTTATTCAGATCGGCCGTTTTTTTTTGTTTTCAGATTTGGCTCCCCCTTAAGCAACAAAATATAACATGTATTTATACACAAAAATTAGGTTTAGGTTATTTTTTTAAAATGCCAATAATGCCCTTAGTTATAAATTGGGCTATAAAGCCCAAAAGAGCACAAATTAACTTATCCAATAACATTTTTTCTTTTGATTTTTTTGAGATAAAAATTAGACACCTAAAATTGTTAAAAATGACATAAATTCGAATAATAAATTATCCGAAAAAATAAAATAAGCACATTAAAATAAACTACGGGTTTCAAAGATTAAAGAAAAATTATTGAAATAATTAAAATCGAAATACAACGATAATAAAGAATACCTGATTTTAAAACACTTACGGTTAAAAACGAGACTTCGAAATGTATCGAAAAATTAGGGAGAGCACATTTTCATGATCTACGCGACACGTAGATTCATAAAGCAGTGAGTTAGAGACGAGAGTTTGAAATATTTTTACCACTAATTTTCGTACAGTATCGAATTATGTTTAACAGTCTGTTTGTAAAATCGAAATATCGATATCATCGACATATAAACAATTTAAAACGATACAATAAACAGGTAAGAAGATAAAAATGAATGAAGTGGAATACCAGGTATTTTATAATTATAAAACGATGCAGATATCGATTTAAACTAACTTTTAGTCAATTTAAATACGACGAAATGATGCATATGCAATGAGTGAATGACTGTTTAATGTCAATGACCTAATGGACGCGTATGCAGATGAATGTGAAGCCTAAGCCAGATAAAATCGATATTGGAGGGAAAATTTTGGGGTGCAACAGCTGCCCCTATTTAATCGTCTTAAACCTGAAAGTGAAATTGGCGCTAGCGTTTTGAACTTTCAAGGTAGAAGAAGATTAAATACTAAAAGAACCCTAAAATTTGCGCTCCGAAGTACAAGTAGAAATATTTATTTATTTATTTTTCTGTTTTTGGAAGCCTCCACTAACAAGCTTTGGCGGATAATGGTATGATATTCCCAAAAGATTTCCTCAAAAAGGAGAGGAATTATGTTGAATATTTACAATTGGGCGACTCAGCAGTAAGGTTACTGGGTGAGGACCAAGTTTTGAAAAATAACCGTTAATAAAAAAAAGCTCGACTTCAGTGTGGTTACTGTATTACGAGGTAATCAGGCGATTAGAATGAAAATGATATCAAAATGGCCGACGTCGGTAAGGTTACCGGGGTATCACAATCAGGTGATTGGAAAAGAAAGCCATAGTGAAGTCATTATCATCGGTGAGGTCACCGGGAAATAAGTACTTTGGAAAGAAATTATGGTAAATTTACCAACTTTGGTTGAGCAAGAAATGATTTCAAAGTGGCTGACATCGGTAAGGTTACCAGGGGATCACAATCAGGTGATTGGAAAAGAAAGCCATAGCGAAGTCATTGTCATCGGTGGGGTCACCGAGAAATAAGCATTTTGGAAAGAAATCATGGCAAATTTACTAACTTTCGGTTGAAATGATATCAAAGTGGCTGACATCGGTAAGGTTACCGGGGAATCACAATCAGGTGATTGGAATAGAAAGCCAAAGTGAGTTCATTATCGTCGGTGGGGTCACCGGGAAACCAAGGAGGTAGTAAGATCCATAACATCGGTAGGGTTACCGGGGAATCACAATCAGGTGATTGGAAAAGAAAATTTGCAAAGTTGCTACAACGGTAAGGGTACCGGGAGACATCGATCAGGTGATCGGGGAAACAAAATTAGCAAAGTTGCTACAACGGTAAGGTTACCGGAAGACATCGATCAGGTGATCGGGAAACCGAGACATCTGAGAGTTGGCATCGGTAAGGTTACCGGGGAGAAAAGTTTTAGTCAAAGGAGAAACGACGAACTCCAATCACAGATCTTTAGCACGAATACACTTGAATAAGCGGCTTCGCAGATCAAGGAAGGGGGACTCATAGATCTTTAGCACGAAAACGCTTGAATAAGCGACTTCGCAGATCAAAAATGAGAACAGACAGATCTTTGGAACGAGCATACTTAAATAAGTTGCTTCGCAGATCAGAAAGGAAACCAGACAGACCTTTGGAACGAGCATACTTAAATAAGTTGCTTCGCAGATCAGAAAGGTAAGGACTCATAGATCTTTGGAACGAGCATACTTAAATAAGTTGCTTCACGGATCAAAAGGGTAAGGACTCATAGATCTTTGGAACGAGCACACTTAAATAAGTGGCTTCGCAGATCAAAAATGAGAACAGACAGATCTTTGAAACGAGCATACTTAAATAAGTTGCTTCGCAGATCAAAAAGAGAACAAACAGATCTTTGGCACGAATATGCTTGAATAAGCGGCTTCGCCAGATCAAAAATGAGAACATATGGAAGGGGAGTATATGTCAGGTAAAGATATTAGACACACACAAGAAGGAGACCGACTGGAGCAGACTCATTGGGGAAAAGATATATGGAATGGTAAAATCGTCGATCGAAAACGAATTCACGGGGAAAGAGGCCAACCAAAAGAGACTCTAGCAAGGATTGCCAGGCTACGTTGGACTTTGAAAGTTTGCAAATATGAAAGAAATACAATATCCCTCAGGCCAAAGGCGGGGTGTAATTCTTCAAGAGTGGCAATTATATGAACTACCACACACCAAGTATGGATACTCGAACAATTGAGAAGCAAGAAAGGTTAGACACCAACTCTTACTCGCACTCTAACGACAGAGGCAAACACGGGTAAGATAACCAAAATAAGAATTTGCAAAAAGCAATACGCTTGGTAAATGAATTGAATTTGAATGATGTAAGAGACTGACACGGAGTCAAAAGTGCATATAGCAACAACAAGAAGATATGTCTTGAGGGAACTCTGATTGGGAATACCACATGGGATTTTTATGGATAAACTTCTCTTCGGAGACGCAAAAGGTACTCGAGAAACACATTAATCTGGCTTATGCTTAGATGCATGTTTGAGATTGATTATTTTTTGGCGTAATGCTCCATATCAATGGAAATGCTATGCTTTTTTGAGGATGCTATACAATGCAATGATGCATGTTTTGATATTTTGTCTAGGACTAAAGGCAATTGTGAGCTGCCGAGGAAACAATGACCATCCACGAATTGAATATAATCATCTGGTCTTTATCAAAGAGATGATAGTTTGGACCCTGACAGAGGGATTGCAGAATAGAAGTATCAACTTTCAATGATCAACATCAATGGGGAAGTAACTCTTAGAGATTAACATTCATCGGGGATGGCAATCATGTTGCGTAGAGTTCCTAACTTTAGTAACTCAAGATTACGAGTTCTTGCATAAGAGAAGTCGACAACATCTTCTGGCACAAGTGAGCCTTTGAAAATTATCTTGCTGGTGTAAACCGCTCTTTGCAATCTTCCGCGTCGGGGAAAGAATGATATCATCTAAGGGCACACATATGTCATAGATAACTCTTGTTGGAGAGAAAGAAACTTTGTCGGTGACCAAAGCTTAGGCGCATCACGCCCTTTATTCTAAAATCTTTGGATAACAAAATCTGCAAAACGTGAAACACTACAACGATGATTACTATATGCAATGTGTCGAAGCAAAGACATCTGTTGGAACTCAAAGGATAGAATCCCGTCTTCTGACTTCTGTTGAAGGAAAACAACAACCAGGAATTAAACCTTGATCTCTGATGAGCTAAGGATGACAATCCTGACTTGAATTGGAGATATTGATCCTTAATTTCTGATGGAGAAATCCAACACAGACTTAGATCTCTGATGAACTGAGGATGACGATCCTGACTTCCTGACATGCCATTCAAACTCAACAGTTGTTTAGCTTGCGCCTGGACTTGACCTGATTAGTTATGAGGTGGAGGAATGCCTCTGCATAATGCTTTGCCCCAATCTGTAAGGACTTTGAAGAAAATAGCCTCGAGAAAGCTTCCTGAGATTTGTACCATCAAGATAATCTGCCCCAATATTATAAACTTGGAAACACTGCCCCTGGCTAACCAAAGGTAAAGAGGGTTTCAACCTTGCTCGGATGAATGCCCCTGATTACTCAGCTCCTTGAGAGATTCTTCGAATCTCGACACAAATGCCCCAGATTGACTGAACTTTGAAGATATCACCTACTCAGGGTGGTTTTCATCTTGAAAGTAGGCTACTTCACAACCTTACTTCTCAACTTGAGCTGCTTTGTGCTCAATCAAGTACTTGAAGCAATATTTCCTTCAGGACAATCAAATTATTCGTTTGATGCTCATTGTGCAAGCTCACTTGATGTTTAAGCACTTATCTATATGCAAACAATGTTTTATTCTATGAATGATAATTCTAATGCAAAGTTCATGTTTGTCTTGAAGTTAAAGAAACTTTTATTGAAAAGATATCGAAACATTGATTTTTTTTGTAAAAGATTGAGTGATACCAACTCAAATGTTTAGCAAGCCTCCTAGGAGTCAGGTTACCGTATTCTTGTAACAATTTTGCTTTCGAATTAACCCATGCTTCAATTAGGACTTTTAAGGGTTGTAACGTGGTCTGGTTCATGGGTTTTTAGAAAAAAGATTTTTAGGCTCAAAATATTTGGTGCCCTCCTATTCTCCGTGATGTTCTCCAATCCTAGGTTCAGATAACTTGATGCGAGCATTCATCTCTTGAGAGAAGTTTATGATGCGGTTGAGGAAGTACTGAGGTTTTTTGGACACGACAGTCACTCACCTTTTGCTTTTGGTGTCTGACCACACGCCTTTGTTCTTTTGCTGAGGATTTTATTTGTCTGGTAATCCTTTCCCTTTTTTTGCCTTACTTTTGCCTAAGCGACTTATTATGAAGTTTCGACTTAGCGGGCTTTTTGTCACTGTTTTATATCACTTTTCTTTTGAACAAGTCGTGTGATCTTCCATCTTTGTTTGATTGGAGGTGATTGTGACTACTTGAATCCTTAGTGGATGAGAGATGACAATTGTGGTATCATCATCCGTTGATTTCCTGATGTGCGAGAATTAACCATTATGGTATCATCCTCTTCTGATGCACACTGTTAAAGGTTGACCATTACAGCTTTAAGTTTCCTCGATCTTTTGAAGGATAACCATTGTTATATCCTTGGATGCGTACTCTTGACGAGTTTTGAATGCTCGATCAAATTAACTGAACACTACCCTGCCCCAAGTTTAAAAAATGAGGGTTTTTCTGAACAGAAAAGAAACTCCTACTTCAAGGCTCAAAAAGGGTTAACGAGGGTTTCACTCCCTTATATCTCCGGTGTTTGGGAATTTGAAACAAGGCCTGTACATCGTTAGCAGGGTTTTTACTCGAAAGCATAACATTTGAGGTTATTGGTAAATTATTCATCATCCTCCCTGCAAAGGTGTTGCTTTATTAATAAGAGTTGAATATCAAAAGCATATAAAAACAAATAAGAGTGATAGCGAATGGATCAATTCAAGACAAACATATTCAATGCATTATGAAAGTACTGAACAAAAACAAGAAAAATTACAAATGAGCATGCAAGATAAAACTAGAAATCTCCATGTTGAGGAGACTGGTCTCCGTATGGATTTCTTGCTTCAGAAGATGCACTTTGTAGTCTTGGCATTCTCTGAGTCAAAAGAGAGTTCAATTAATGCGTAGGCCCTCTGGAGTGAACGTGATTGCTTTGGAATCAATGAGTTTCTGAACTGTGCCTTTGAAAAGATTACATCCTTCAATTGTATGGCCAGGTGCCCCAGAATGGAACTCACAGTAGGCATCAGGATCATATCCCAAAGGATACGGAAAAGGAGGTGTCCCGAGCTCCTTTAATTCCACCAAAGAATGTTGGAGTAAGCAAGAGAGCAACTCACTATGAGGCATAGGGATTGGATCATGCACTTTTCTTGGCCTTATCAAATTCTTCCCACCTCGTTGTTGACGATTTTGTCGATAAGTTTGTTGCAGAGGAGCGTTCTGCTGCTGGGGAGCATACTGACCAGGTGTTTGACAGACAGTTGCAGCGCAGATTTGTGGAGCACACATATTTGAATTACCTTTTATCACTTGATTAGGAATTTGAAATGGAGGGTAAACAAGAACTTCTTCCTCATCATCAGAAATTATACTTGCCTCTTTATCAAATTATTCTGGGAATTCATAAGCAATAGCAACATCCTGAATGTTGCCCATCTTGAGACCACGCTCAATTCGTTCCCCTACAACAACCAGGTGTGAAAATTTAGAAGTACATCTAGCAGTCAGATAGGGACCCTGCAAGGTATTTGAGAACATCTCAATAAGTTCTCGTTCCAAAAGAGGAGGTTGAACTCTAGCAGCTAATTCTCTCCATCTCTGCGCATACTCTTTGAAAGATTCTTCACTCTTCTGAGTTAAACCTTGGAGTTGAATTCTAGTGGGAGCCATGTCCCTATTATAGTCATACTGATTGACAAAAGCTTCAGCCAAATCTTTCCAATTTTGGATGTGAGTTCGTTCAAGCTAAGTGTACCATTCAAGAGATGCTCCACTGAGGCTATCTTGAAAAAAGTGAATGAGGAGCTTGTCATTTTCCACATAGGGAGCCATCTTATTGCAATAGGCTTTGATGTGAGTAATCGGACAAGAGGTACCCTTATATTTCTCGAAAGTGGGAACTTTGAACTTTGTAGGAATTTTGATATCAGGCACCAAGCACAAACTAGGAGCGTCTAAACCAAGGGAATCACGACCCTCAATAGCTTTCATCATTTTCTCAAGGAGGTGAAGCTTTTTCTCAGACTCAGTCTCTTCAATCGCAAACCTGAAGGTGTCAAATGAAGACTCGAAGATATCCTCATAGTGAGGAGTTCCATTGACATGCATTTGAACAGTGTTTTTGACATTTTGATTTGAAAGGACCTCCTTGTGGTTAAGACCAACACCTGGTGGATTAACATGATCAATAGCAACAACTTCGGACCTCTGAACAACTTGCTTTAACTCTTCTTGTCCAATGGCGAGGTTCTGGATAATCTCCATGAATTGATCCATTTAGGTATCTATATGAGTATTCATTGCAGCCACACTTGCTTGAAGTTGATCCATGATGACGACGATGTCAGGAAATCAGTCTTGCAGTCTTGAGATTCTAAATAAGAAGCCAGGTTGAAATGAGTCCTTTGATTGAAATGAATGAAATGCATGATGATGCATGGATGATAAGAGAAAAAAACTTTTTTTGATGATGCAAATGGAATGCAACATGATGATAATAACAGGTTCACAGAGACGTGAATCAGGAATGATATGGTAGTTAGAACAACTTATTTAGGTGGGCTCCTATGATTGGATAGCTCTAGGCTTTTCTACCCAATAATCCCGAACAAGGTGGTTTTAATGTTTTTTGCTAAATGTTTCTCGGAGTCTCAGATCCCCTTTTACAAACACTATCATCGCGCGAGAGGCCTACATGGCGATAGTATTTGTAAAAGTATACCCCAAGAAACGGCTCTTAACGGGATGCTCGAAATCAAAAATTTGAGCGTTTGGCCTCGGTTAGGACAACATGAACAAACTTAGAGTTATAGGTCATTTGTCCAAAGATTGATGTCCTGCGCTATCGTGCGGGCCAACAACCTCCTTAAAACAACCAACTCTAAGTCGGAGTCTTCGCCGGCCAACAAGACAATGGAGTCAGGTGGACCTAGGCTACGCAACCCCTCTATTCCTAAAAGGTGACCTAGAAGCCTGGGTAGTGGGCTTATCTATGTATCAATGCCCATGAATTCCCATCACAATAATATATCAACAAAATAATATACATAAAGTGTAAGGAGAATAATAAACAATAAACGATAGATAAGCATAAAGAAAGCGATAAACAAACACACAAACATGCGAAGAACTTAAACTAGGGTTGACTCGCTTAGTCAAAAAAGATTTTAAACCCAGTGAAGTCGCCAACTGAAGCAACTCGATTTTCAAAAATCATTTAATGAATTTTCAAAACAATGAAATCGCCACCTAATTTTATTTGTTCTAGAAAGAACGGGGAAATATAGATAAAACCCACGACGTCGGATAAGGCGGTCTACAAGACCAAAAAGGATGGATTCGGGAGTCGGTTACGCAAGAGGAAGGTATTAGCACCTCTTACGTCCATCGTACTCGATGGGACCCATTTAGTTCGAAATGTGTTTGTGTGTGTAACCGCTAATTTCTAAGTTATGAATAAAAAAAGAAAAGGGGTTTGTTTATTTATTATTTTGAGTTTGACACGGTTTTGAAACCGCGTGCCTACGTATTCCCTCGTGCAATGGGAAAGTCAAAACTCTGTAGTTCTTGTTGAAAATGTCTTGGATTGGTTGTGTTGATTTTAGAAGAAAATGTTTTTTGATGACCACGTATGAGCGGAAAAGGAATTTGAATGGGTTGAATTGATTTTAATTGTAGATGACAAGTACCAAAACGTTGGGCTATCCTCTAACAATTCAATACTCGAGATTGGTGATTGAGGTCAACCGATCATCTCTCATCCAAAATCTTTATTATGAAAAGAGTGAGGTGAAACAAAGTTCACTTTTATTAAGTGTATGGAATAAAGTATTTAAGTCACTGGGTTACCCTCTAATGGCCCAAATACTTTACATTTTAATTAAATCGTCGGGCTATCCTCTAACGATTTACTTAAATACCATAGCACCATGTTTTTCTTGTTTTGTAGAAAAATTGATTTTTGAAAGAACAAGTTCAATTAATTATTTTTTGACTTGAAAGTGTTTTAAGAGTTTCGATATGGATAGAAGAATTTGATTAGGAAAACAAGAGAGCCCATACAAAGTGGCTTTATGTATGCTCCTAAAAGTGGGACTAGCGTGACACTAGTATTCTAAACGACCGATTGGAACAATCGATCGAATAGTTGTCGCTGTAGAAAAGCCCAGGACCAAACTATGAATGTGTGCAGGTGTGCATTGTGTATGTTTACCTGTTCATTGATGAGGAGCCCAAGAGGAGGCTATGTGTTCTAATATGATAAACGCATAATTAAACGGTAATTAGAACACACAAGGAAATAAATCCTAAGTTATTACAACCAAATCGAATTAGAATAATTAAATAGCTCTTATGTGGTGCAAGAGTTAAGCTCCAAGTAGTCTTCAAGATCGGATAAGGCTTGATGCATCGGATGAATACCAAATGAAGATTCCTACATCACTCAAGATACAGACAAAAACTATGCGAAAAATAGATATGTTTGCATCCAAATTCATTCGAAGGTTGAATTAAATTCCAAATTCAAAATTGCAACACAAAGATCATTAAAATGTAATTGAATTTATTTACAAATGGATATAAATAAAGTTATAAGAATAGAAATAGTATAATTGTATTTACAATACTAAATATGAAATAGAAATATTATATAACTATATCTACAATACTAAATATAAAATAAAAATATTATATATACAATATCAAATGTAAGAAATAAAAAAAAATTATAATACTAAGTACTATATATATTTACAACATTAAATATACCTTACTAAATAATACTAAATACTAAATAGAAGTAATAATTTATGCATCAATTATAGGTGAATGCTTGGAATGATCTTTGGATATCTCTTCACAAGTAACAAATGCATTAGTAACATAGTGTGGAATAAAATCGAAATGAAATGGCAATAAGATAAACATGGTTAATAAGCAAGATGTTAAAATCGAATGCAACTTATATGAATAAATGAACAATTCAAGAATCAAGAATTTATTCATGGTTATCTATTCACAAATGGACTAACCAAAGAACTTATGTTGTTAATCAATCGAAACATGGAAAATTGAGTTCTAAACCCATTTAAACCACATGAACCGGGAACGGGCAGCAACTATTATCTTAAGAAAACACTCAAAATATCGATCAAAAACCACACGAACTCAAAGGCAAACGCAAACAATTGTTAAGACAAACTTAATCAACCACAAATTATCAACTAACTTGCGCATTTCAACCACTTACCAAAACGGGCAGCAACTATTTATATACAAAACTGCTCAAGAAAATCATCTCAAAGAGGTTTTAACATTACGATGATTCCACGACATCAAGCACAAAACTTATGAATTGAGATAAACTCGAATCATCATCAAAAATCAACTTTCAAATGGCTTAAACATCAAGACGAAATCAACATTGATAACAAGTATAAACAAACTCGTGGTTTTCAATTAAATTCAAAGAGGGAACAAAACATGATCGATTTGAAGTTTCAAACATGTTGTTAGAATCCGGACAGCCATATACACTTGTGCGTAGAAAATTGATTACAATTCAAATAAAACAAAGTCGGGCAGCCGCTAATCCATCAATTTTACTCAAGATAAAACGACTTTTCTTGCTCAAATTCAATATAAAAGATACGGCATGCTGCCCCAAAAGTTTCTCGGCCATAATCTACGCGAATATACGCAACATAGACATTTAAACCATCATTGAAACTTACATGGAATCCTCAATTAACTATTTACAATAGAGATCGACAAAGTGAAATCGTCACGAACCAAACCGAATGCTCCCAATATATGTGTTCATACGGTTTTCAAAATTCAAATTTACTTCAAGTTTCGAAATCGCAACACAATGAAAAATGTAACAATATGCAATTATAATTTTCTCGGTTAGATATACACGCGAGTAAACGCGGCCTTATCGTTAAACCATCATCGAAAATAAAAGTGAAATCCTTATCACAAATTCAAAAGAAAACAAAAGTAGTATGGCTGCCCATGATAGTTTCTCGGTTATATCTTTCACGAATAACGCGATTTAGATGTCGAACCATCATTGAAACTAGTCATGGAAACCTTATCACATCCAATCGAAATTAAAACATGATACACAGTGCCTAAATGATTTCTCGGTTAGAATTACACGCGAGTAACGCGGCTTAATCATTAAACCATCATCGAAACCAAACATAGATATCACTTCCCAACTTCAAACGAAATAGCATAGCACCTTGTTACTAAACAAAAATCAAATTTATGAAAGCAATTAACGTGATAATTGCACGGACTCGACACAAACAGAGCAAGTAAAAACCAATTTTATTACAAATTTAAGCGGCGTAACGGTTATAACTCGTAAACACAACATATCAGCCATTATCAATTAGCACCAATGTCAGAGCAACAATACTTTGATAATAAAAGAAAATGATCAGCACCCTTTCTTTACAAACAACTTAACCAAATCAAAAATCACCATGCTATTATCAAAGGGTTAACTCATGGCGGCAAGATACATAATCAAACAGCAATATTTCACAGCATATCAGATATGTATAAGGGTATGAAATGACTCGAAATCTTACCGAAGAAGCTGAGAACATGATGATGACGAGTGAACCGAATCTGAGCTGGTGCAAGGCGGATGTCTGCTGCTTGCGGAATCAGTGAAGCTGCGATAGAACGAAACGGAGGAATATGAAGGCTGAAGGGTGGTAGTAGCGGCTGGCGAGTTTGCTGGAGATTGAGAGATAAAGGTTGATGTTCTATGAAGGTGGTAGCAGGGTCGGGACCGTGAGGAGAATGGAGTAGCAGCTGAGTTGTTTGTTCTGAGGTGTTGGTACGGCGGTTGGGTATTGACGATGGAGGCAGCGGAACAAACAGAGAGGATGAGGTTGTTGTTTTGGAAGAGGGCAGAAACGGAGTGGTTAACAGAGGAGTATTACGGTGGTTAACGGCGGAAGTGAGAAACCGAGCATTGATGGTTGTTTGGCAACGAACAGAGGGTGTTCGGTGAGGATGACGGTTACGGCAGCTGGGAATGGAGGGGGTTATGTTGGTAACAGTGGAGAGTGAAGGGAACAGTGGGAGGTGACTGAAGTTTGTGAAAGAAACAGAGAGGGTTTGTGAAGGGGAAGATGATAGATGGTGGTTACAGCAAGATGAAAAAGAAATTTATTTATTTATTCAGATCGGCCGTTTTTTTTTTTGTTTTCAGATTTGGCTCCCCCTTAAGCAACAAAATATAACATGTATTTATACACAAAAATTAGGTTTAGGTTATTTTTTTAAAATGCAAATAATTCCCTTAGTTATAAATTGGGCTATAAAGCCCAAAAGAGCAAAAATTAACTTATCCAATAACATTTTTTCTTTTGATTTTTTTGAGATAAAAATTAGACACCTAAAATTGTTAAAAATGACATAAATTCGAATAATAAATTATCCGAAAAAATAAAATAAACACATTAAAATAAACTACGGGTTTCAAAGATTAAAGAAAAATTATTGAAATAATTAAAATCGAAATACAACGATAATAAAGAATACCTGATTTTAAAACACTTACGGTTAAAAACGAGACTTTGAAATGTATCGAAAAATTAGGGAGAGCACATTTTCATGATCTACGCGACATGTAGATTCATAAAGCAGTGAGTTAGAGACGAGAGTTTGAAATATTTTTACCACTAATTTTCGTACAGTATCGAATTATTTTTAACAGTCTGTTTGTAAAATCAAAATATCGATATCATTGACATATAAACAATTTAAAACGATACAATAAACATGTAAGAAGATAAAAATGAATGAAGTGGAATACCAGGTATTTTATAATTATAAAACGATGCAGATATCGATTTAAACTAACTTTTAGTCAATTTAAATACGACGAAATGATGCATATGCAATGAGTGAATGACTGTTTAATGCCAATGACCTAATGGACGCATATGCAGATGAATGTGAAGCCTAAGCCAGATAAAATCGATATTGGAGGGCAAATTTTGGGGTGCAACAATTACCCCACCAAAAGTTTGAGTTGGTTCATCCTATCCTATAATAGTAACCGGGTTCTAGGAGTCTCATATCATTGATCTTTCTCGGAGGCGTTTATTTCAATACGACTACCAAGTGGTCGACCGAAAATATCCCAAAAGTCTGATCTTAATGAGCGTAGCATCGAGTATCAACCAACCTTAGTCTGCACCAAAGCCGGCCATCTCACTACCTTCTAATGGCCAAGATGGGTCAATTAAGGTTCTAAAAGTTTAGTTAGTGCTTGATGACACCACGCAGAAGCCAAATACGATCCTCAACTTGAGAATGAAGAGTATCAGGACATCCAAAGTGTCACACTAACGTAGCCATCATGTTGACCTTTTCGATATACGTCTAACGGTCGCGAGGATTTATTGCTACTTACCTAAAAGGAAACCCGGATCCGAGTGTAGGATCCCCCAATAATATAATACCCAAGCAACCCTTAAAGATAAAGCAATCAAGTCAAACAAAAAGCAATAAAGGTGATTTAGAAATCCTTAAGGCATTCTCTCTTTTTAGGGTGTCTCCCCGGCAGAGTCGCCAGTTCTGTAACACGGTGAACTGACTTTGTAGGATTTTGTATCGCAAATGTGCGGATAGCAAGAGTCGCCACTGACTTTTCTTTTATCCAATTAAGGGAAGGTAAAAAGTACAGAAAAAGACCTTCGTTAGATTCTAAGTAAGGGAGAAGGTTATGAAAAGGGAAGGTATTAGCACCCCTTTCCATCCGTAGTTATCTATGGGCTCTTAGTTGCTCTTAGATCACTTTAAAATTGCTTTCTGTGTGTTTGACGAAAATGTTTTGAAAAGGCATTTCGCTTTGACTTTGTAATGATTCATGTAGAAATGTATACAAAGTGTTCGGAAATGTTTAGTTTTTGTAAAGAGTTTGAACTTTGACAAAAGTGTGAGGTGTGAAAAGCATTTTGATAGAGCAAGCAACTAAAAGTCTTATTACCTACTAAGAATTGGTCATTTTTGTGTTATTTTATGTTCCTTTAGAATAGAGCTATCCATACCATTAGTTGGTAGGTAAATCCATTCGTTGGATGTAAGCGGGACATTCGAAGGGACATCGGATGGTCATAGAAGGCAACTTGTAGGAAGTATCCTAGCACATTCGAAGGGGACTATCATCATTTTTCGTAGGCGACAATCGAGGGTCAAGATCATGTATTCGGAGGCGACATCGTGGGTCTTATGATCTTTGTATCGAAGGGACTATGATGATTTGTTTTGAAGGCAACGGTGCTAGAATACCTCTACGTTCGAGGGACATGACCATTTGTATTCGTAAAGGCAACGAGAGAGAATTACCCTAAGGGGTGCATGTGTGAAGAGAGTGTGTTGATTCAGATTCATGTTATCTTGAAAATTAGAGTGAGTTATGTCCAATTTTAGTCTTGCCATACACGCCTAATTACTAACAGTTTATAAGATGCGGAAAGTAAATTGCGGAAGTATAAAGTGCGGAAAGATAAATCCTACGTTATTACATGGCTTTGGGGCAGATACATAATTTAAAAATGCGGAAAATAAAAGCCCTAATTAAGCTATTACATGCCATAAGCAATTACATTATTGGAAAAAAGAAAACGATAAAAAGAAATCGTCCGAAACGGGATAACCTGTGAAAAGATGAGAAATCGGGAAATACAAGAAAATCGAATAAGAGAAAAATGTTAGCAAAAATGATAATCTTTAAATGAGAAAAATATTTCATGCTGGAAATAACATTAATATACTAAAATAATATTTTGGGATTTTTTGGAGGTAATTTAATAATTAAAAACTAATTAAAAGTGATTTAAATGATAAATTAGCAATTAAATTAAATATGCATGCAAAATTAATGTTTTTGATTTTATAAATTAAATAAACATTTTCTGGAAATAATGCAAAAAAGAAAATATTTTTTGGTGTCTTTTTGATGCATGATAAAAATTGTGAAAAGAAATTAAAATGAATGCAAAATATTAAATAAAAAGAAAACAGAAAAATATGAAAATAATTGAGTTTGTAAAAAGAAAATGCAAAATCGGTCCTGGCATGGTTCGAACTGGGTACCCTTGAGAGCATCTTCTACATGCCACGCCTTAACCACTAGGCCAAGTGACATCTGGTGTTTGAAAAGTGAAAAACAATGGAATATAAGTGATGACGCGTCAGGGATGGGTTTGAAAAACAAGTCAGCATGCGTGGACCCCATTGTTTATGAATGAGCGAATCAGAACACTCCATCGCGCCACGCCACCTTGAGTCACAATCAACGACGGAGCCCTAGCTCCTTTCTCTCACCACTGAAATCAAAGCTTGCAAAATACGCGAAATAAATGGATAAAAGGTACCCTACCCCCCTAAATCGAGGGCTGCGAACACGATGGTGAGGTCCTCTTGCCCTGAATCGTCCTGGATAAGCCGATTTGAAGCTTTCTAGTTTTTGAACCCTAACAATGGCAATATGAATTTTGGACGTGCAAGCTTACATGTAATGATTCAAATGCATTCTAATGGATGTCCTGAGTACAAATATGTAAACAAACACGATTAAAAACGCATGAATCGAAGAAACCAAAATTGAGAAAAATACCAAATAGGAGCAATCTATATATCGAGTTCTGGGCAGTCTTGGCTTCAAGTAAGGATTGGGATCGATTCCTGGAGACCTCGGGGAGGCAAAGGAAGGCTTGAAACTCCTTGAAACCGCCTAAAAAATAAAATTCGATTTTGGACAATTTGAGAAATTTTTGGACAAAATAAGGGCTATGCTTTGAGCTAGGGTTTCGTGTGGCTTGTTGTGTGTAATGCTGGCTATTTATAGAGTGAATTAGGAGAGAAAAAATAAGGAAAAAAGATTTGGTTTTGAATGCATTGAATGATTTTCAAATAAAATCAAATTTTTGAAAGAAATTTGATTTTCTCTTAAATGGATGATCAAGCACGAAATTGGTATGTGTGATGGGCTTCCTTGGACCTCAAGTATGATATAAAATCACCTCTTGAAAAATATCTTATTTTCATATTTTATATAATTTAATTTTGAATTAAATGGTTTAAAATTCAAAAATAAATTAATAAAATAGAAAATTGCCATGGCCAAGCATTTATGAGTCACAAATAATGTCATGAACAAGTTTGGATCAAAAGATTATAGGCCCATTTGGAAAATTTTGCATTTTGACCAATATCTCCTTTTGTGCAATTGTCCAAAATTGCCCAACTTCTAAATAGTGTATCTTGCTCATTTTTCCACATTTTTGAGTGTTCTTTGACTTTTTGGAAAGCTCTAAGAGTCCTCTAACCAACCTCTTTGGTTTCATCTCAATTGGAGTTTCCATGCTCAATATATCTTCAAAACAAAAAAGTTGACTTTTTATTGACTTTGAAAAGGACCTGTAATGTTTTGATCCATACCTTCCAAATGAAGCATTTTGAACATTCTTGTGAGACATGAAGTTGTAGAGAATTGAATTTCCTTCAAAACAAGAGGTGGTGGAAAAATTTCTGAGAAAGTATGAAGAAGTTATGCTCAGTCAAAGTTTGGTTGACTTTTCACTAAGAAACCCTAATTTGGAAAGTTTGACTTTTGAGCAAATCTTGAGTTTTCTTGATGAATCATGATCAACCCTTGATCAAATGATGAATGTAACTTCAAAATGAGGATGTTGACCAAAAATTATGAAGTTTGACGTATGTTGACCACATTGACTTTTGTCCAATACAACTGATTTTCAACCATCTGAGCAATTGTCTGAGGAAACTTGACTTGTGAGGCTCTGAAACTTGACATGGAGAATCTTTGAAGCATATGAGGAGGCATGAAGACCATTAGAGATGTTGGAAGTCCATCTTGATCTGAGAATTGTCAAACCCTAGTTTGGGTTGATTGTCTAGGAGAGGGTTTGTCTGATCAACCCTTGAAGAATCCTTGAGCATGGATGTATGGAATATCTTGAGAAGATGGAGGGCAAATTTTGGGGTATGACACAATCTTCTTCACAATCTTCTTAATGTTCTTATTTTCCGCTTCGACAGCCCCGTTCATCTTAGGGCGGTACGGGGATGAATTGTGGTGCTTTATCTTGAAGGACTCGCAAAGCTCCTTCATCATCTTGTTGTTAAGATTCGACCCATTATCTGTGATAATCTTGTCAAGAATCCCATAACGGCAGATGATATTGTGCTTGATAAAATGGGCAACCACCTACTTGGTGACGCTTGCATAGGATGCTGCTTCAACCCACTTGGTGAAATAATCTATTGCAACCAAAATGAAGCGATGTCCGTTGGACGCTGTCGGCTCAATCTTTCTGATCATATCGATGCCCCACATAGAAAATGGCCAAGGAGAGGTTAAAAAATTCAAAGGCAATGGTGGTACATGCACCTTGTCAGCATATACTTGGCATTTGTAACAAACTCGGGCATGATTAAAGCAATCAACCTCTATAGTTGACCAGTAATACCCTGCTCGCAAGATCTTTTTATCCATGGTGTGCCCACTGGAATGAGTTCCGAATGAGCTCTCGTGCATTTCTTTGATGATCTTTGCAGCTTCATCTTTACCAACACATCTGAGCAACAGCCCGTCGTGATGTCTACGATATATTACACCGTTGTTGAGGAAGAACTTCGCCGAGAATCTTCTTAAGAACTTCTTATCTATCACAGAAGCTTATTTAGGATACTCTTGAGTTTCAAGGTATCGCTTGACATCATAAAACCATGGATTTCCATCTTTCTCTACTTCAATCTCAAAACAAAAATTTGGCTCATCCAATCTCTGAATGGTTATCGAAGGCGCTTCATTAGCCCACTTGACTTTAAACATGGATGCTAGGGTGGCCAAAGCATCAACCAGGTTATTCTCTTCTCGTGAGATGTGGTCGAAAGTGATTTCCTCGAAGGGATCAATTTCATTACATGATCCCGGTAAGGAATCAGATTTAGGTGACGAGTCTCCCAATCACTGTTAATCTGGAAAATCACAAGTGCAGAATCTCCATACACTTTCAGGTGCTTAATTCTCAAGTCAATCGTCGCCTCGATACCAAAGATGCAAGCCTCATATTCAGCCATGTTATTGGTGCAATCAAAGCAGATTCAAGTTGTGAACGGGATATGATGACTGTCCGGAGTAGTGATTACCGCACCAACACCATTGCCCAACGCATTGGAGGCCCCGTCAAAGACCAAAGACCACTTGGATCCTGGTTCGGGTCCCTCATCTGGACCTGGGATGTTACAATCCTGGATGTACATGATATCCTCATCAGGAAATTCAAACTTCATTGGTTGATAATCGTCCATAGGCTGGTGAGCAACATAATCTGCTAACACATTACTCTTAATAGCTTTCTGAGTAGTATACTGGATGTCATACTCTGTTAAGATCATTTGCCACCTGGCGATTCGGCTTGTCAAAGTTGGCTTCTCAAATATGTACTTGATCGGATCCATCTTGGATACCAACAAGGTAGTGTGAGTCAACATATACTGCCTTAGTCGGCGAGCAGCCACGCTAAATGTAACGCCCCAAATTTAATTAATTAGTTAATTAAATTAATTAAGGATTTATTTATTGGAAATTGTCAAAGTTGAGAATAATTGAAATTATTATAAGAGGCGTTAATTGGATTAATTGTTGATTAGCCGATAGATTAATAATAATAATAATAATAATAATAATAATAATAATAATAATAATAGTTGACTATTAGTAATAATAATAAAATTAGAATAATTTGTTGGGCTTAGATGGTTGAAATTAGGAGGTGTAGAGAAATAGGTCCAATAAGAGAGATATAATTATTAGTTATTATAAATAATAAGAAATTAGGTTTTTGGAGAGGTTGTTAGAAAACAAGGAGAAAAAAAAGGGAAAAGAATAGTATACGTGAAAAGAGGAAGAAAAAGAGGAATAGGCTTGGGAGAAAAACTGTTGTCGCGAGAAAATTGTAGACCGAAAGCCAAATCGAAATTCGACCGAAACTCCGTAGAGCGACCTTCAATCCAGGTAAGGGTGGGGTTCTAATTTTCTAATGAGTTGTATGATGAGTAGTATGTGGGAATTATGGTAATGGGAAATTTACTATGCATTTGTGATTGTTCTATTTGGTGAGAAATATGTGTAGGTTGAAATCCCCAAATTTTTGTGGATTGAAATTATTAGACTGTGATTAGTAATATTTGATATGTGATAATTAATTGTGTTTGAAATTGATACATGTTTGTGAAATATAGAGATGTAGATTCAGTAGCTACTGTGTTTAGTCATATATTTTGTTTTGTATAAGTTGAACAAGTGTTATAAACTGTAGCGATAAATATTAAAGTACCATATATGATATCACTGAACCGAAAAATTAAGCATTGTTTGGTATAGAAATTAATGGAAATTGGATAATTCTAGGAACTGTAGCGGAATAGCTATGTTGTCATGTTTGTGATATATCCTATCTAATATATTGTAATACATAATTCAAGTGTTCACACTACAGTACTTATGTGTTTGTATATAAAACAAAAAGGAAGTAATACATATACTATCTTACTGTAGCAAAAATTAAGTGTTAAGTGCTATATATGTATATTATATTGATATTGTAAAGGCATAGCAAATTGATATTGTAGCAGGGAACATATAAGTGATTTCAATTTAATATTAATTTTGTGTATGATAGATATGACATGATATATATACATATATATAAAGTTTGGTTAGGAGAACTACATAAATATTGTAATATAGGTGTTAAACTAAGAATGACTAGTTGTAGGCATTATAGCGACACTGTGAGTTACGTTGAAAAATCAATATAAGTGTTTTAAGTTCACTGTTATATGATAATAATAATTATAATAATAATTTAATATTATTAATATAATAATTTTAGAAGTTTTAAATTAGAGATAATTATTTTGGGTTAATTAACTAATATAAGTTAATTTTAAATTAGTTAGAGTTGTCAATAGAATTGATAGAGTTGTCAATAAAATTGTCGGGAGTTATTTTGAGTTATAAAGAGTCATACTTTAATTGTTTTGGGTGATTCTGACATGTTTAGAGTTGTCGGCGTTGTTTTCGGGTTGTTTCAAATTAAATCTAATAAGCCATAGAATAAACCGTAGAATTAAAGGTAAGTGTAATTGACCCTTTAGAGTTGTTTTATTATTACTTGAGTCATGTCATTAACCAATTATTTTTATAAATATTATTTTATATACAAGAGTTGTCGGTAGAGCTATTTTAGAGTTGTAGGGATTGTGGTGGTTTAATAGTAGTTCAAAGTAGAAAATTTGAGTAAGTTAGCAGAAGATTAATTAACCAGAAATGGTCGAAAATAGTCCGAACAATTACGTGGTTTGTTTGTAGTTTATTTTGGTTGTTTTTATGTGTTATATGTTGCCGTAAATTATGAATTTGCAGGTGATAAACTGTGTTGTGTTGTTTCCGTTGAATTGTCGTTGTTTGCTGATATTGATGTTGTTAATAAATTGCGAAATTGCAGATTGTGATAAAATTGGTTGTTGTTTGCTCGTATTAATTTTATTGATAAACTATTATTGTTGTTGATACATTGATGAAGTTGTAGGTCGTATGACCAACGTTGATAAATTGTTTTTGCAGTTGATGAAGTTGTAGGCCTATGGCCAATGTTGATTAAGTTGAATCGTCCCAATTTATGGACATGTTTGAGTTGTAGGTCGAATGACCAGTGTTGATCTAAGTTGATTCCATTGATGCATATTTTAAGTTGTTATTGTATGATGTTGTTGTTGTCGCATTGTTGTGTATTTGTTGTTTAAGTTGAGGTCGCATGGCATACATTGCATTATTAAGTTGGCCTGGATTGGCACCACGTTGAAAGTTGAAGGCTTATGCCTTGGCCTTGATGGCACCACGTTGAAGGCTTATGCCTTGTTAATGCCTCGATAAACTGGCATATGTTTAAGTTGGGAGTTCTGCTCCAAATGGTACCACATGCATTTGCATAGTTGAGTCGCATATTGGGTCGCGTGTTAAAGTTGTTGGTATTATTCGTTATTTGTTGGTTGTCGATGTGCTGTTGTTATGAGTTGTTGTTGTTATAAGTTGTTGTTGCTATAAGTTGTCGTTGTCATAAGTTGTTGTTATAAGTTGTTGTTATAAGTTGTTGTTGTTATAAGTTGAGGTTGTTATAAGTTATTGTTATTATTAGGTTGTGTTGATTTAAGTTGTTACGTTGATTAAATAAAGTGCCTTCTTGTTATTATTAAGTTGTTTGCTGGTTGTATGAATAATTACTAAAGCATTGATCTACCTTATCTGAATTCTAATATACTATTTATCATACGATTGATTAGATTGTTAGATATCTCACCCCTTCTGTTGTGATGTTGCCTCTACGTGGGTAACGTGCAGGTATTCAAGAATGGAAGAATTAATTGTTGTTGGTTCAAGTCGGTGTCTTTGCTCTGATACGTAACACTCGGGGGACGTTTGGTCTATGTTGTTTATATTGTTGACTCTTGTTGTTATTAGTATAATTTGTTGAATCCTAAGTGATGTTGTGAAATAAAAAGTTGTTAAGTATGTTGAAAGTTGAATAACATGTTTCAAGTTGTTATTAGTATAATATATTCAGTTGTATAACTATGAATTCCGCTGCGTAGTAATAAAAAAAAATATTTTGTTTGAAAGTTATTGCAAGTTGTTATGAGATTCTCCGAATTAAAAAGTGTTATGTATCTTATCTGTTTGTGTTGTTAATGTTGAAATGTGGCATCCCATGTTTTGTTGAAATTTTAATTACTCTAATTTTCGATATATTTTTCGGGTAGAATTTGGGGTGTTACACTAAAGCACAACAAGTTTTCTCGAGCAGTGAGTATTTTGTTTCACCGTCGATAAACTTTTTGCTTAGGTAGTATATTGCATGCTCTTTTAGACTAGACTCGTCATGTTGGCCCAACATACACCCCATTGTGCCTTCGAGCACTTTCAAATACATGATCAACGGCCTGTCCTCCGTGGGAGGCATGAGGATCGGAGGCTCCTACAAATACTCTTTTATCTTGTCGAATGCGACTTGACAATCGTTATTCCACTAGACCATCTGATCCTTTCTTATCAACTTGAAGATAGGTTCGCATGTGGCAGTCATGTGAGAGATGAATCTAGAGATGTAGTTTAATCTCCCTAGAAAGCCACAAACCTCTTTCTCAGTTCTTGGTTCAGGCATGTCTTGAATTGCTTTTACTTTAGCAGGATCAACCTCGATGCCTCTTTCACTTACAACGAAACCTAGCAGTTTTCCAAATCGCACGCCAAACGTACATTTATTTGGATTCACCCTCAGTCTGAATTTCCTCAGCCTATCAAACAACTTCTGTAGGTGTACCAAATACTCTTCTTCATCCTGGGATTTGGCTATCATGTCGTCGACATATACCTCAATCTCTTTGTGAATCTTATCGTGAAAAAGAGTTACCATTGCATGCTGATACGTTGCCTCGACATTCTTCAATCCGAAAGGCATCACCTTGTAATAGAAGGTTCCCCATGGGGTAATGAAAGTCGTTTTTGCCATGTCTTCCGGTGCCATCTTGATCTGGTTATACCTAGAAAATCCATCCATGAACGAAAACATTTTTGCATGAGCGGTATAATCCACCAATATGTCAATATGGGGAAGCGGAAATTCATCTTTCGGAGTGGCTCTGTTCAGATCCCTATAATCCACACACATTCTAACCTTGTCGTCTTTCTTGGGCACAAGCACAATGTTGGCAACCCACGGGGGATAAGCGATAACTTTTAAAAAGCCTGCATCAAGCTGTTTCTGGACTTCCTCTTTGATCTTTTTATACATCTCGGGATAAGTTCTTCGAAGTTTTTGCTTAACAGGAGGACAATCTTCTTTCAAGGGTAGCTTGTGCACAACGATATCGGTATCCAACCCAGGCATGTCTTCATAAGACCAAGCGAAGATATCTGAATACTCTCGGAGTAGTTCAATCAATCTTTGTTTCACGTTGTCTTCTAAAGCGCCCCCAACTTTAACCTCTCTAATCACATCAGAACTGCCCAGATTCACTTTCTCAATCTCTTCCTGATGTGGTTGGATGACCTTCTCCTCTTGCTCTAACATTCTTGTTATCTCCTTAGGGAGTTCAAAATCTTCCCCACCTTCTTCTTCGGCTTGGTTGATCGGATTATCGAAGTCATAAAGAGTGATAGCAGAGTCGTTATCAAAAGGATCCATTAGGAGTGTGGGATTATATCTGCATGATTAATTTTAATTCCTATTTTAGTTTTTTTTAGATGATAAAAGAAAAATAAAGCATTGCCATTTTGCATTTCAAAATTGTGAAACAAAATGGAAGGAAAAGGAACAAAACATTTGAATGATAAGACGTTCTTTATTTCATGATAAAAAGTTTCACATGCAAACATGGTGGCCCTACATATGATTCATTGTGCTTTGGGCAGAACACAGGAATTATTGCATGATAACTGAAACAAAATAAAATTACTCTTTGACTGTCGTGACTAGGACACAGTCTTCCGAGGTCCAGTTGTTAAGCTCTACGCCAAGGACACTGGGGCGGATCCACTTATCAATATCAAACTCATTATCAGAATCATCCATGGTATTTTCTTGTCCGGGACTGATGCTAGCACTAGAGAACCTTATAGGAGTAGCCAAGTTGGGTGCTTTCAAAATCTAACGATGCAGAATAGGGTCAAAGCCCAACCCGAACTTGTTGAACTTGGGTGCTACTTCTGTTCGCGTTAAAAAGTGACGAACGAGGGAATCAAATCGGAATTCGAATCTCTAGCTCAAAACGATTTACTCTTTTGATTTGTTTTTAAAGATGCCACGAGCATCAAGCTTTATTGTTTCCAAAACAAGAAAAATGAGATGAAATGGGGAAAGTTGCAATACCCTCAATAAATATGATATGCAATACGACTAGCGCGAACTAAACGCAACACATTGGGGAGATTCTGGGCAAGGGGGTTTGTTATATAAAGGGAATAGATGTGGCACCCTAAATATATAGTTATCTATAGCCTTATATATGAATAGTTTGATATGTTTGTGTGTTTTGATTTGCTATTCTATTCTTGGGAAAGTTTCTCCTTTGGATTTTAAGAAGGGTAGATTATGTGGGATCCTAGGTTTTGTTTTTATTGTGCTCGCAAAGATCATTGGGATCTTCTGCATACATATCCCTTAATGGGAATCAGAGCATCTGTAGCTCGGATCTAAGGGAGCTATGGTTTTGTTTGGTTTGAGGGAGAAAGAAGTATGCTCGCCAAGGATGAGACTTTGTGCCAACGTATTCTCAAAGGGAGGTTGAGAGAGTCAGAGCAATCGTAGTTCCCACTTATGCTAGTGGAAGCAAAGGTGTTATTAAGAGACAAAGACAAATGTCATCTTAATGAAAAATGTATCTAATCTATTTCATCACATACATTTTGAAGGGTTGATTGATTGAATCTTTCATCGTAAGTATTAGGTGTTTTTCTTGAGTGTACAAGCGTTACCACTTACAAGTTAAGAAAGATGTTTGAAAGATGATTGAATCTTTAATTGTAAGCATTGGGTGTTTTGCTTGAGTGTACAAGCGTTACCACTTACAGATTAAAAGATGTTTTTGTTTGAAAAGTGTTTGAAAAGAGTATGATTGTATGTGATGTGATAGATGAGATACTTCTTCCATAGAGATGATAAATGTCTAAATCTCGAGGAGAAATTGATTATGGATTAGGGGGATGCTTTTAAGAAGCCTGTGGGTCCTTGTATTGTAAGCCCAAGAGGAGGCATTCTGAGGGTCATTGAGGGTCCTTGTACTGTGAGCCAAAGAGAAGGCATTCCGAGGGTCATTGAGGGTCCTTGTACTGTGAGCCAAAGAGAAGGCATTCCGAGGGTCATCGAAGGTCCTTGTATGAAGCTCAAGAGGAAGCTATAGGGTATGGCTGGCTTTGGCTTTAAGAGTGGTTTCACCGGGAAACCATCCTCTTGGGATTTCAAGAGTAATTTCACCACGAAATCATACTCTCAGGGTTCTATCCTAGCGCAGGTGATTCTTTGTATTGGAAGCCCAATAGGAGGCTGTTAAGAGATTTCCAGGTCAATTTCTTGTTTGATGCCCAAGAGAAGGCTAAACTCAACGAGGGAGTTCTTTTGAACGAAGCCCAAGAGGAGGCTAACTTAGCAGGGGAGTGTTGTCTTATATGAAGCCTAAGCGGAGGCTAAACTCAGTAAATGAGTTTTCTTATATGAAGCCTAAGAGGAGGCTAACTCAATAAATGAGTTATCTTATACGAAGCCTAAGAGGAGGCTAAAGGGGAACCTAGTTGTTAGGCTAATTGTTATGTTATAACTAAACAGTTATATAAACAAGTGTGTGATGTGTATTCACATGAGTTTATGAAGGAAATATATAGACAAATGTATAAAACGAGCAATTAAAGCAAGTGTAACTTGAATATATATACAAAGTTTTTGGGACTTACACCTTAAGGGAGGCCCATTTGTTTTAAGAGCAGTTTCACTAGGAATAATGCTTCTCCTAATACCAATGGAATTAGTGTATAAACAAGCGGATGAAAACAAATGAAAGAAGTTTGTTTATGCTTGAATATTTACAAAGATGTTTGAATGTGTACAAGGAAATGAGTATGTACACGAACCCTAGGGCTCTGATTTGGCCCCTTTTGGGAGCTCTGCGTCACTTTTCGGGTGAGACCGTTCCTTTTATGAACTTTTTTTCCTATTCTTCTTTCTCTCTGAAGGGTTAGTGTTGTTAGGAAAATGATGAAAGAAAAAGCTTAGGGTTTTTGCCTTGTCGTTCTTGTTGGCTGTTCTGGAACAATGTAATGCTGCTAGGGTTGAGATTGTTTTCTGTTATGTGGTTTTGGTTCTCTGGTTATCTGACCAATGGTTGCTTGATTTTCGGTTTTTGGTTATTGTTGGTTTTTGACTTTCTGTTGGTATCGTTTCTGGTTTGGATTTCTGTTTGTTCCTGTTTCTGTTAAGTTTTGAACAAAGGTGGCTGCTGGCTATTTTATTTTGATTTGATTTTGAACAGATGTTAATTGATCTTGGTTTTTGGCTTTTGTTGGTTTGGAACAGATGTTATGCTAGGTTGGTTTATGGTTTTTCTGGTTTATGGTTTCATTTGGAACCGAGGTTGCCTTCACGATAATCTCCTTTTTTTACTGTCTGTTGCTGGCTTCCTCTTTATGCCTTGGTAGCACCCAGTTTTTAACTGTGTTGGAACTTGATTTTGCTTTTGTTCTGATGTTGCCTGCTGCCCTGTTGCCTTCTGTTATGTGTTCTGCTACTTTTGGCCACTACTTTTCCATTTGGCTTTATTGTCTTGGCATTTTTGGATTTCTTTTGTCTGCTGCTGGCTCTGTTATCCTGTGTTGCTTTCTGCTGTGGGTTTTGTCTGCTGATAACCATGCTGCCTGTCACACTCATCTTCTGACTTTTGAATTTGGGCTGAACATATTTTTTCTGGAACTGTGTTTGTAATAATCTGTTTTGGGCTGGACTTATTTTTCTGGAACTGTGTTGATGGTTAGTAGCTATGTTGTTTGCTGAGCTACACCTCCCTTTTGTAAACTGAAGTTTCTTACTTCACGATTTGCAATTGGGAAAATCAGCCCGTGATTAATCTTCTGATTATGAGGCTTTGGCATTGAACATGATTAAACCCTTAAAAACTTGATTCCTAACGCTAACCCTAATGATGAGGTTGAAATTTCTTTTAAAAACTCTTGTTCATGTTTATGTTTCGATGCTAATCAATTCTTTTTTTCTTGTTTTTCATGAATGATGACAATGGTCGAATGGCACGGCATGGAGGTGAAGTTTTCGTTGGCTCGACATAAAGAATGATGCACAAGGATGAAGAAATGCTTGGACATATTAGACTTTAGGACCTTGAATCATTATTGTCACTTGAATCCTTTGATGTAAATTTGAACTCGGTATTGTAATCGTTATGAACATGTAAATCACTTGTAGCATAGATAATATAACTTGAAAAGTAAGCCATGGGAATTTATACATTTCTTTGTATCTTGTAATAGTCTTTCTGAAGTAGGTTTTCTTCCTTTATCAAATTGAATTCAAATTCTCTTTAAGATTTATAAATTAAGAATTGTTCTAATTAAAAATCTTGTAGAGTTTGGACTACATTTGAATGAAACATGACACTCGAACGATTATTGATTCAAATTTATCAATACTTTATAAAAAGTATGTAAGATCCCTCTCAAAAAACTTGTGAATTTGTAGACCATCAATTCAAATTAGAATTTGCAAATCCAACTCCTTTTACTAATGATTTAAAACTTGAACAAATGGCGAATCCAACTTTCTTGTTAATTAAACTTGGTGGTGATATAGGCCTTTGAACCTTGAATGAATTGAAAAAAATCCAGAATGAGATAATTGAAATGGTATAAACGACGAATGCCATGAACTATGAATTCTAAGAAGGAGGGTAAATTTTGGGGTGCGACAATACTGCTATGCAATTTCTAATATTTTCTGTCATGATATAATTTTCTGTTATGCTACAAGTATTATACTTATTGCTACTATTATGTGTTATATATACTAATATAACTTTCATTCTAATTTCATGTGATTTGTATCTACCTATGTTTACTATCTGTAACTAATTATTTAAATAACATAAGTTAATTTAAGAACACAAAAATATAAATATAATGGAAACAAACAAGGAGTACGAAAAGAAAACAAAAGGACCCCTGTACACTAAGGGTGTCGCTCGGCACCCACTTTAAGACAAGCCCTGTCGTTCGACATCCTCCCTCCTTGAAATCACCATGCATGTCGTTCGGCGTGCTCCCTCTTTACACGTGTGTCGTTCGACACACTCCCTTCAGGGTGTGTCGTTCGGTAACCGTCTTCCTTGCCATACAATTTCCGTTCTCCCTGCAATTTTTCTGTATAATTATATACTTCCACCAATTAATTAACAACCATAATTTCAATGTACATACATCAATCGACCATCAATAAATATAATTTTCCATACACAACATCAATTCGGCAAGTAATTCAAACACAGTTTCGACACAGGAAATTCATAATTTCTCAATAAACATAACAACCGCAAATGCATAGTAAATTCCCCATTATCCTAATTCTCACATACTACTCATCATACAACCCATTAAAAATTCAGAACCCCACCCTTACCTTTGATTGAATGTCGCTCTACGAAGTTCCGGTCGAATTTTCGATTTGGCTTTCGGTATGCAATTCTCTCCCGACGATAATTTTCTCCAAAACCCTTGTTCATCTTCTTCTTTCTCACGTACTGCTACTTTTTCCTTTTTCCTTGTTTTCTAACAACTTCTCCAACTAACCTAATTTCTTATTTATAACTAATAATTCTATTTGTCTTATTGGGCCTATTTCTCTACACCTCTCTTTGTACTAATTTCAACCAACTAACTAAGCCCATACACATCTATTATATTATTATTATTATTATTATTATTATTATTATTATTAACCAAATAATACTATTATTAATATTAATTCTACTGACTATTCAATAATTAAACAACTAAATCAACTAACAACTTAACAACTTAAATCAGAAATAATTCGAAAAATATTTAATTAACTAATTAATTAAATAACCGAGCGTTACAACTCTCCCCACTTGGAATATTTTCGTCCTCGAAAATCTAATAGCTACTATCATTCTTAACGCAAATTTCGCATCTAACTCCTAATCTCCAATTCACATTTGGCTACACTTCGACCACTACTTCCCTTCATAACAATAACTCAACATGATTTAAATCAACTACACACATTGCTAAGCACTCAACACCTCTGCAACATAATCTGTTAATAACTTATCAACCACATAATCCGTTAATAACTTATCAATCACATCAACATTACTCCGACATATCAACATTCAAAACAGTAACAACCATAACATACTTATACTTGGATATCCAACATCACATTATCATCTTAACAACATCTTCCACACAACCAACAACAATTACAACATCATTTCTTTCAGCCATCTTAACTTATTACTACAAGATAAACAACAGTTAGAACTAATTAACAATACTCGATTGTTAAACGACACAACGACTCAACAACTTTGGTCGGACGAACCGACCTGCTCAGATAACACTAATGTAACACCCCATTTATACCAAATTAAATAAAAATCAGAGTTACAAAAATTCTCCAACAACAAATGAAGTGTTACACATTCAACGTAAAACATACAACAATCAGTCACATGTAGTTCAGATACATAGCACATAGTTTCAGGTAAAACATTAACAACCTGTTTAGTCTTCAAAAATAAATAATTTTTATTTCTATGCAGCGGATTCATAAAATTCAACTAAAATATCCTGGAATCAAGGCCAATTCAAAACAACTTCAAGATAGTAAGTTTCAAACATCAAATAATCATAACATATTTCTTCAATAATAAAAACAACCAAAAAGGTTCCACCAACATAATAAAATCCAACAGTAAATGAAACAAGTGTTTATCTCCCCAAGTGCTACGTATCAGAGCGATAACACCGACTCGAAATATTGAAGTTAGACAACCTTCACTCTTGATTACCTGCACGTTATCCACATAGAGGCAACATCACAACAGAAGAGCTGAGATATCTAACAATCTAATAAATTGTATGATAAATAATATATGTCAGAATCAGGTAATGTAAATCACCGCTTCGTAAATTATTCATATTTACAAACAATTCTACAATTTATTCAATAATCACAATGACTCAAAATGCAACATGAGATGTAACAACTTATTCAAATGCACATGCATGTGGTACCAATGGAGCAGAACTCCCAACGTAAAAAAATCTGCCAATATCTAAGGCATCAACAAGGCATAAGCCTTCATCATCAACGTGTTGCCAATCCACACCATCATAAATAGAGCAAACCTCCCAACGTAATATTTTTGCCAATCCAGGCCAATGAATTATGCAATGTATGCGACAATATAATACAACGCAACAACAACAACAGAATCATCAAATCAACATCAACTTCATCATAATTTCATCACTGGCTATAAGTCTTCAATGTAATAACAATTCAACAACATCATTCAACATTGGCATGAGGCCTACAATATAATTCAACACATCAATACAAGATAACACAACCAATTTCATCACAACATGCAATTTCACAATTTATCAATAAAATCAACACCATAATAACAACAATAATTTCTACACAAATTTACCTTGACGATTCTACATTGAAAACAATTTATTTACCACTACTACTCTTTACTACCTTATTAATTAACTTGGCGGTTATTTTCCATTAACTGTTCTTGTTATCAAAATACATACTGCTATGCAATTTCTAATATTTTATGTCATGAGATAATTTTCTGTTATGCTACAAGTATTATACTTACTGCTACTAACATGTGTTATATATATTGCTATATCTTTCATTCTAATTTCATGTAATTTATATCTATCTATGTTTACTACCTCTAACTAATTAATTAAATAACATAGGTTAATTTTAAGAACACAGAAAAATAAATATAATAGAAACTAACAAGGAGTACACAAATAAAAGAAAAAGGACCCTGTACACTAAAGGTGCCGCTCGACACCCACTTTAAGCCAAGATCTGTCGTTCGACAGGCTCCCTCCTTGCCATCATCATGCATGTTGTTCGGCGTGCTCCATCTTTACGTGTGTGTTGTTCCCTGCCATACAATTTTCGTTTTCCCTGCAATTTCTCTGTATAATTTTATATTTCCATCAATTAATTAACAACCATAATTTCATCGTACAAACATCAATCGACCATCACTAAATATAATTTTCAATACACAACATCAATTCGGCAAGCAATTCAAAGACAACTAATAATCTCAACAAACAGAACAACCACAAACGCATAGTAAATTCTCCATTATCCTAATTCCCACATACTACTCATCAGGCAACCCATTAGAAAGTTACAACCCCACGCTTACCTTGGATTGAAGGTCGCTCTACGGAGTTCCGGTCGAATTTTTAGTTTGACTTTCGGTCTGCAATTCTCTCTCGACAACAATTTTCTCCAAAACCCTTGTTCCTCTTCTTCTTTCTCAAGTATTGCTACTTTTTCCTTTTTCCTTGTTTTCTAACAACTTCTCCAACTAACCTAATTTCTTATTTATAACTAATAATTCTATTTGTCTTATTGGGCCTACTTCTCTACACCTCCCTTTCTACTAATTTCAACCAACTAAGCCCAACAACATCTATTCTAATATTATTATTATTAATAATAATAATAACCAACTAATACTTTTATTAATATTAATTCTACCTACTATTCAACAATTAGACAACTAAATCAACTAACAACTCGACAATTTAAATCAGAAATAATTCAAAAATATTTAATTAACTAGTTAATTAAATAATCAGGCGTTACAAGAGGGGGAGGGAGGGCTTCCAAAAATAATTTTTTTTTAAAAATAAAGAAATTTAACATTTTTTGAAAAATTTTTTTTGTTTAAAATGATAAAATAATATTTATCATTAATGTATTTTTAGTTTTTAAAGTATTATAACAACAAAAATTATATTTGAACAAGTTGATTAAGTCCTCCAAAACTCTCAAAAGCCCTCATGCAATACAAATTTTGAGTTCCCACAAATTAGAGTATTTTTGGTGTTACAAAGAAAAACAAACCCTCCAAAATCCTCCTAAACAAAATCTTTCTACTCTTTTCACCTAATCCATTTTAATTTTGATAGTCCTTCTCTCTCTTCCTCTCCAAACTCTTCTATCGCCCTAATAAACAATATAAAACATAAGAAATATAAGATATATATAACAATCACCTAAACATAATACTTAAAGGAGCGAAGGAAGGAGGTGCTTAAAGTTGAAATTGGAGACTAATTCGACTATATCATTTGATCAAGTTCCAAATTCTTGCCCATTTCTAAAATGCTGAATATATATAAAATACAAAATGTTGCAAACAAAATGGTGGTGTTTTTGATGCATCTATTATTTTAGTTTTCATACCTATGAAGACAATGCACTAGTTTTTTTTTTAATGACAAAATACAATGCACTAGTTGATCAGGAAGGGTAGAAAATGACTTCTAATTGTGATTTGCTTAAATATACATCAAACTTAAATAAAACAATTAATATAAAATTTAAATTTATTAGTTTTTAATTTTTTTTATAGACCATATAGTTTGAATTTTGAGTTTAACCTTTATTTTATCGTTTATGAAACTATTTATTATTAACATTATGTATTATATATAAATTTCAATATTTAATATTTAAGAGAGCCGAAGCAATTTTTTTAGGAAGAAAAGCATTTTTTAAAGTAAAAGTTTCAAAATTCTAAAAAACTAAAAAGGGTAAATATATCATTTTATTTAGCTATGTAATAGAAAACGGGCCTTAACCATCCGAAAGCCCAAAAAAAGCCCAATAAACATAAGTTATATTTTCTGAAACCCTACGAAACTCATTGTGTGCCTCAACAACCGAAAAAAACCCTAGTTTCCCTTCATCTTCATCCTTCACCCACTGCACACACATTCACTCACCGTCGCAACCATGGGTCGTGTACGTACCAAAACAGTGAAGAAATCCTCTCGCCAAGTCATCGAACGTTACTACTCCCGCATGACCCTGGATTTTCATACGAATAAGAAAATCCTGGAGGAAGTCGCACTCATTCCCACCAAGAGACTCCGCAACAAAATCGCTGGATTCTCAACTCATCTCATGAAGAGGATCCAGAAGGGACCTGTTCGTGGAATCTCGTTGAAGCTACAGGAGGAGGAGCGTGAGAGGAGAATGGATTTCGTTCCGGAGTTTTCGGCTATCAGGACTGACCATATTGAAGTGGACAAGGAAACTTTGGATATGCTTGCTGCTCTTGGGATGTCGGAGATTCCTGGTGTTGTGCAGGTGGATCCGGTGCCGGTTCAGGCGATTCCTTTTGGTCGTGGTGGTGTAGCTGCTGGTGGAGCTGGTGGAAGGAGGTTTTGAGTGCGAGGTTTAATGGTTTTTGGTTTAGAGTAATTTGGATTTTGATAAAGAATGTTTTGTTGAGTTTTGGATTTTGAAACTTATGTTTATTTTGTTATGGGATTTTTATGTTTATTTTGTTTTATTATAATTAACTCTATGTCATGAATTTGCATATTATTTGAATCATGTTTTTTTCCTTTCTGGTATGGAATCATGAAATAATCCTCTAGGCAATTTTGGTCCAAGTTGTTCATTGTTTTTAACAATTGTTATAGCCTATTTGTTAATTTTGTTGAATGTCTTTATAAATTTAATCTTATTTGATGTCTTACTTCTGATTTGGAATTGCATTTGGGGTTGGTCTCCTTAATGATTTATAAGGACATTTTGGATTCCAATCAAATTTAATAATGGGATAAATTGGGAGAATGATTTGCATTATGGTTTTATTTTGCTCTGTTTTATGTTCATATTGCTGTTGCTATTTGAATGTATGGGTTTAAAAGTCCCAAGGAATAGGGGATGATTGATTTTTCTTCCATGTGTAAAGCACCTCAGTAGGGTGTTTGTGAGTTTTGAAATATGCTTGGATTCATTCTGGATTTTGAAAAATGTGATGTTAGATAAAACAAGTCTAAAACTAATTGTTTGATACTAGTGATGTTAGTGGTTTAAGTGATGTGTTTTGTGCTGTTCAATTGAATGAGAATTAGTCCATAGGAGCATGGAAGCAAAAACCAATTTTACAATATCTGTACTTGTATTCCTATTTCATCTCATCCTTACCCTGACTTCCCTTTTTTCTATATGGCCTTCATCCCAACATTTCATCCGTACTCTCTGCTGCCCTTTATAACTATCTCGTCATTTTCAGTTTTCCCAATTTTTGCCATCATTCAATATATCTATATAATGTTCTTTTAATTTCGATTAGTCCAGTTTTTATCTTTCAATATTTATTAATAGAGTATCGTGTGCAGTATATATATATATTTTGTTCAAAGCTATTGAACAAATCTCTTTTACTATTTTCCAACTATGTCACAACAATTTGCATAATGTATTCCTATTCCATGCCTTTGACGCCGGAAAGTTATGGAACTTAAATCAATCTTGAACACCATAGTGTGCCTTGCGTGAATGAAATATTTAAACGCAAACCCAAAAATCTTTAACACAATCTTCTTGAAACTCAAACTTGTTTTTACTGTGATCTGTTTTGTTGTACCCCGGCCCTTCTAATCAAAATCTGCATTGCCACATATTCTTGCATGTTCTGTAAGTGTCGATGTCTTTCTCGATCTTCAATTTTTTTCATGTTTCTTTTCCGCAGTGCTCTTTATTATGTGCAAAGATTGCATGAAACTTTGGGTAAGAAATATAGAGTTGAGAAGTGATTTAAGCATTGCGTCTATGTGCCTCCGATCCATTCACTAACTAAATCATACAGTACCTTTTATGCTTAAGATCGGTGGATTTCTTCAATTTTGAGATATTTTGTAGGTAGGGCTATAAGATATCATAGCGTATGAGTACACTTGGGTACTTTTTATCCACACTAGTTAGAAGGTTAGAAGAAATAAGAAACATTAAACTTTTTAAATCTGTATATCTTTCGAATTCGAGTCAGAAAAACATCCAACTAAGTGCTTATCTTATTATTTCTCCTTCACTAAATCATAAAAAGATACATCAAACACGTGTTAAGCTTATTTAAAGCAAAATCAATAACAGAGATAAAAATTAAGTTACAATTCTATGCATCTACGGTGCCAGTAATTTTTTACCGAGAGTTTGCAGTACACTGCTCCCAACAGCTTGCTAAATAGTAAGTCACATCCTCCACCTTTGGATACTCAATAGCAAATCCCACCAACAAATAATACCTTGCCAAAAGCTTTGATCTATACTCCCAGCTTCTCCCAACGCTAAGCAACCGGTAAAACTGCCTATTTTACTACTGTACTACTGATACTCTTTAAAAATTAGTACACCTTTCGAATATGTTAAAAGTCCTTATAATGCCAGTCGTGTCAGTTTGAAAAATATATGAGAAGTTTCTTTTACGAATGAATAAATAAAAGAGCTACGTCACTTTTTTTAATTATTTTTTTATACTTTAGTTCATTTTAATATTAGGGTTATTGTTACATGTATGTGTTATTGACTCTAAATAGACATTACTTACGATGTCTACGTGGCTATTCCATTTCTAAATAATTAGTGTCAGGGGTAGTAAACGGGCATGTCCGCCCCGTTTAGATCCGTCCCACAAAAGTCCACAAAAAATAGGACAGGGTGGGACGAGCATAGTTTAAAATGTGGGTCTAAAACTTATCTCTGTCCTGCAAAAAAGTGAGTGCGGGGCGGAGAAAACCCGCAGATAATGCATATTTGAAGTCTAAAAATTATGTAAATACGCATGCCCACAAAAGTCTGTGTAGAAATTGGGGCAGGGCGGAGATGACACATTAGAGAGCGATGGTCTAAATTCTTGGTCCACTCCGCACTAAAATGCAGACAAAACAGACATGCCCAACGGGTTAGATCCGTTTTGTCACCCTAATTATTTTATGTAATGTAATCAATTTCTAAATATTTCATGTAATGACCATTGGAACAATGTGATCACAATCTTAAATATACAAAGATTGCATAGGGTAAAAGATTACTTTATCAAAACAAGGGTAATACCTAAGTTATAGGCTATTTTGATGTTGGTATTCTAGCACCATCACTTAATCTCATTAGATGAAATATTGATCTCCAAGCATCACAATTTGAAAAGATATTGATTAACGATTGTAATGAAGATTTCACTTTAGAGTATTGTAGACATTTGTAACGGAGTGCGAGCAAAAACAAATTAAAACTATGAATTCCTTGAACAAACTCAAAAAAGCTTATTAGGTTTTCAGAAAAGAGAGAGAAGAGGGAAGAATAAGAAAAATTAAGGTTGATTGTAATTGTTTTTCTATTCACCTACTCTATTAGGGTTTACAAATTACAAGTGAATAACAACAATCAACCTCTCTCAACAACTTGAGATAACTAGTCTATTTATAACTATGAAGCTAACTTAGGCTACAAGCTAACTTAAGCAATTGAATTTAAATAGAGACTCAATTCAACATGCTAATAAACCTAGCACTATCGACTACTGCATGCTAGAACATAATTCAACTACAACATTGCACGACTTTGACCTCATCATGTGAGCAGACTCCGGCAACATGCTCAATCCCTATCCAATCAAGAAATCTATCTTTATCGAGATACTAGAGTTCGACCCAAAATCTCACAAATCTCCACCTTGGAACAAACTCTACAACATCAAGGGAATAAACTAGCTTTCTTCATGCAGATTTATCAACTTCATACAATGTAAAAACTTGCAACTTGACAATGTTTTGGTGATCATATCAGCATCATCGTGATATGTCGAAATCTTCAACACTTGAACTTTTCCATGCTCGATTACTTCTTTGACGAAATGTAGCCTCACGTCGATGTGCTTGGTTCACTAATGATAGGATGAATTCTTCAATAGATGTATAACACTTTGACCATTTGATTTATCAGTGATAACTCGACCTTGAATTTTCAACTCTTTAGCAAAACCTTCAAGCCATAATACTTCTTTCACAACTTTAGTAAGGGAACTATATTTTGCTTTAATGGTTGATAAGGCAACAACCTTCTAATGTGTAGCTTTTCAACTGGTCGTTGTGTTAAACATAGTGAGAACATAGATTTTCTGGAATCCATACAACCTGCATAATCAGAGTCAACAAATCCTTTGATCTCTGCTTTGCTATCATCACCACAGGCTTCACTTTAAATATGAACTTTGTTCAAAGACCCATTATGTACCTTAGAATCCACTTCAATGCTTGCCAGTGTGCTTTTTCAGGATTGGCCATATACTTGCTTACAAGGCTCGCTTTATAACATACATCAAAGAGTCAAATTGAACCAAGGATTAGTTGGTGTCACAATAATTCGATATACCAAATTTGTCGAGAATCTTCTTTAGGTATGTCTCTTGATATAAGTATAATATCGACTGCTTCTATCTCTCTGGATGTCAATCCCAAGGTTTTTGGAGGAAATTCCTAGATCTATCATGTCAAACTCCTTATTAAGTTGAACCTTCACTTTTATTGCATCCTCGACATTGTTTTTTGCTATGAGAATATCATCCACATAAAACAACAAAATACCAAGTGAATTTCTAGTTCAAAATCTGTAGTAAACATAATGGTCAAACTGACTTGCAGTTGAACCTATGTGTGTCATGAACTTGTCAAAGCTCCAATTCCATTGTCGAGGAGATTGTTTCAATTCATATAAAGATTTATTCAACTTACACGCATAATCTTCCTTTCCCTTTTATGCATACCCTTCATTTTTCCTCATCAGGATTATTTTATCTAGATCACCATACAAGAAAGCAGTCTTCATATCCATCTATTTTAGCTCTAGGTCAAACTTTGCCACCATAGAAAGAAACTTTCCAATGGGTATGTGCTTCATAACAGGCGAGAACAAATTATTGAAGTCGACTTCTTCTTTCTGATTGAACCCCCTAACAATCAATCTTACCTTGTATCTCTTCGACACCACTCATTCGGTTTTTTCTTTAACCTTGAAAATCCACTTACAACTGACTAACCAGGCCCCTGTAGGTTTCTCGATCAGCTCCCACTTGCTATTATTATAAAGACATTTCATCTCATCATTCATGGCCTTCATCCATTTTGTCTTATTCCGACTCTTCACTAGTTCCTCGTAGTCTCTAGGTTCTTCATCAAGAACCTCACTTGTAGAGATTAAAGAAAATATTATAAGATATGCATAACCAAGTATTTGAGATGACTTGACGACTCTTCTCAACATGTCTCTTCTCAGTAGGTAGTCATTTTCAGTTTCCTTAGTTTCATCAACAACTTCTGCTTCTTCTTCGATTTCAAATTGTGGTGTTTTTTTAGTGTGAATAATTGACACATATTGACTTGATTCTTTAGTTTTTCTTGCAATAAACTCCACTTTGTTTGTAAATACGTTTTATTTGTGTATAATTGTGTTTTTGTATAATTATTGTATCGTTTGATATATTTTATGTCTTTTGTAGGTATTTGTTTCTTGTTTGGAGCATCGAGCAATCAAGTGTCAAAGGCGCGACTTCAAATACACATTTTTTTTGAAGAAAATAAGTCTGAAGCCCGCTTAACGCATGTTGTAGCGCACTACCAGAAGTTTTGAGTAAAATGGATGAGGTTGTTTTCTTGAGCCCTCTTAGCCAACTTAGCCTGGTTAGCGGGCTTAAGGCGGTTTAGAGTGTATTTTATGTGGCAGCCCATTTAGCAGGGTTAGCCTGCTTAGTGGGGTCTAATATTTTCAATTTTGTATAAATAGATTCTTTCATAGTTTTAGGGTATAGTTTTGAGGAATTTTAGCTCCCAATCCCATCATAATATCCTTTGATGTTAGAGATAAGAAAATAATAATGGGGCTTGCATTTGAATGATATGGAGTTGGATTTCTCATCAATCGACGTTGATAAACCGAAATATGTTTGATGCTTCTTCTTCTCTTCTCTTTGTATTCTCTATTTTTGGAGTTTGTGTGTAAGTTTACCTTTGTTATATGTATATTTATTTCTCATGGTGTTGTATAAAATATCTTTTACAAATCAATATTGATGATTGCTTGCTTTGTTTGGATTTGAGTTGCTATAGACATGTACGGTTAGAATTTGGATTTAGGATGAACATCTATTAGGTTCTAGATTCTAGAAATAGATTTAGGATTAATATTCATATGGGTATCGGTTCTTAATTCCTCCATGTTGTTTCAGTTGCACGAGATATTGCTGACGAGAGCAATACGTCTGGTATCTCACTGTGCGTTAGAAATAACCTCTACGTGGAAGATACATGATAATTTTGACGAGTGATTTATGTTAGGTAATATGTTATTTAATAGGTTAGATAAAATTCAACCCCGGAAGAGTTCTCTCCTCTCCAATAAATGTATTTATTTTATGTTCATAATTTACTTTTTCGCACTTCACTTTAAACCCATTCTAGATCAAGCTCATAAACATAGAGACTATTGAACGAAATTCTTCCCATCACACTAATACCTATGGAGACGATAAAATAAAACTAAAAATATTTACTTTTGTTTGCTGCTTTACGCCAACAACAAAATGACGCAGTTGCCGGTGACTACTATTTTGATATTGAATTGCATTGCAATAGTTTCTATGATTTTGAGCTTTGTATAAATTTGTTTATTTTATATAGAACTTTGTAAATGAATTTGTCCATTTTATACTTATGATTTGTATATATGTTCACTTCATACTTGTGTATATGTTTATGTTAATTCTTTAATTTATGTTTGACAATAATTTTGGTAAAATTAATTAATGTTGTAACATGTTTACACAAATGTTCTAAACTTTCATGAAGAAGATGTGGAACACGACGTCCTATCCAACTAATCTAACATCTTGTCTGTTATAGTTATGTAGCTTGGAATTTTTATATTTAATCAGATCCTGAATATTGTGGAAATATTATGATATTATTTGTGTTGTCCAAGATTGAAGAATCAGTGATTGTTGTTGTTTTTGGAAGATAAGTTTGTTTTATTAAATGTTGAGACATTTTAGGAAACAATTCTTTGAAGTCCTATTTTAATGCAGAAGTTTCTGCTGATTTTCTGCAACAGATCAACTGCAATTTTGAAGCCAAAAACTAGTACGTTCAAGGTTATAAATAGAAGGCTTCAACCCTAATGAAGCAGTGGAACTTACCGTATAATTGTGTTAGAGTTTTGTGCATTGTGATTCTCAAGAATATCGTTTTGATAAAAGAGTAAGATTGTTCTTTGAGTTGTAAGTTCTATCCTAATTTATAAGCTTTTAAGCATTGAATGACATTATGTTTTGAAGAGTGTCTTTGAAACTTTCTTTTGAATTGTGTTATTGTCACTATTTATGACTGAAGGGATTTGAGAAGGTTCTCATACCTAGGTGAGTCTTAGGTAGAAGTTAAGCACGTGTAGTGATTAAGTGAGTAGATTGTAAATTAGGGAAATTTTACTGTGGGTCTACGAATTGATACTATCTAGTTGATTTCATCCCTCGCTTGGTAGCCCCTATACATATATGTTGTTGTACAACGAACTAAGTTAACAATTCTGTGTGTTCCTTACTTTCTACGCTGAAAATTATGTGTTATACATTGTTCACTGTGTTGTGTTCAGAGACCAATTTCTCGACATCTCTTAGGACATTTGAGATTTGACTGCCAAAATTTCAATCTACATACTTGTATATTTGTGTTTGTTTTTCGCACTTGTTTATATTTTTGTTGTGTTCAAAAGTATGTATTTATATGTTGTGTATCAATGTGTTCAAGTGTTGTTGTAAACTTTCTTGTTTTTCGTTATGTTTGTTCAAGTGTTTGGTTAAGACGCTTGTTTTTGGGTTACTCATTGAAGAAAAACATCGGGTGACTAGAGAAAGTTACTAGCTAAACACAATAAAGACGTTGAGCTGACAACGTAAAACAAGCGCTTGTTGAGAGACACCCCAACGATTGTAAATTCTATATAGTTTCTTTTTTGAGGTTGTGTAGATGTTAGTGGAGGTTGGTGTAACATCCCAATATTTTTATATTTAATATATTTATAATTTAAGTAATTTATTTAATAATTTGTTGTATGTATAAAATAATATTTTAATTATTTATATATATTATTATATTTTAACTATTTATTTTATAAATAATTATTTTAATAAATGAGTGAGAATATAATTTGTAACACCTTATGTTTTAATTAATTATGTAGAAACCATATTTTAATTTAATTGTATAATTATGTAGAAACCATATTTTAATTTAATTGTAAACGTGACTATAATATGATGAATTTCTTTATATCCATGACTTAGAAAACGTAATTCAATTAATATATAATTTATCTACTATTAAAGTGATATCATTTTGACTTGTGTGAATACTGTAGAGTTATTAATAATTGGGTAATTGCTTATACTTATATGTAGAACAATAACAATAATAATAGTGACGTATGTAAATTATATGAGACACCTCACATTTGCACCCATATCCTCGTAGAAAGGAAATTCATAACCAAAATACCTCTTTATTCATATATGGAATTATAAATTACAGAGAAATATTATTTAAACTAAAACTAGATGACTATGTAACTAGAACCGTGCTAAATCATAGGACGAGTACATGACGGTGCAAAATGTCATTGGAGAATTGTTTTCAAAATTTCATTGTCAAACATGAGTACCACATTTTAAGCAACATATTTAACAAATGAGAGACGTGGTAGGTGTGCATGTACTGTACGCGCGCGGTTGCAAAAATATAGTAGTGGTCACGTAATTATTCTATACTACTTCCTTTCCTTAAACTTTGAGATTCTAGGAATTAGTAGAAGTCAAACTATAATACATGATATTAGCAAAGTAGTTCCACAAAATTAGCTATGAAGCCAAATTCTCCCTAAGACTTGTTCCAATAAATAAATTTCACTACTTCTCTCAACCTACATCCTTGATATTCTCCTACTACGTATCATCACACATAGAGATGAATTAACCATTACCTTCCTTCATTCTAACACATCATCCTTCTAGTGCAATTGTCAATTCTAAAGGTATCATTTTATCTCTTTAATGTATTCCTTCGTATCCTACACCCTTTCAAATAAATAGAGTGTATATAAAATAATTAAATTATTTATTTTAGAAGCTTAAGTATTGAGATATTTTAAGAAAAGATATATTTAGGGAAATAATTGTTAAGATATATCTTTGCATATTTGTTATGGCTGGCGGTGAAACCCCACCACCAACACTTAAGATTGAACCTAATTCACCATATTACCTCAGATCGCAAAATCGACCGGGAGATTTCATCACACCCACCCGCCTAACAGCAGATAATTATGAATCTTGGGCAGCCGACATACAAACGGCATTAGAAGCGAGATTCAATTGGGCTCGATCAATAAACCGTCACAAGCGTTGGATGATTAATGCGATGCTCATATCGTGGATCACGAATACGATAGACCAGTTGAAGACATCCTTGTCCAAATTCAGAGAGGCTAAACCCTTTTGGGATCACCTCAAGCAGCGTTTCGCACAAACTAATGGCCCTTGCATTCAACAATTGCGTTCTTCAATCGCAAAGTGCGAACAGACCAAATTAATGCCTGTTTTTGTGTACTACGGCAAGTTGCATACTTTGTGGCAGGAACTTGATCGACACGAGCCCTTGATCTCGTGTTCTTGTTGTGCTTCGTGTTCGGCGGGGAAATTGCACGAGGAGCGTTGAGCACAAGCACGCCTACATGATTTTTTAATGGGATTGTTTCTTGAATTTTATTCTTCCTTACGCACAAGCATATTATCACAAGACCCTCTTCCGAGTCTTGATAGAGCATACCAGTTGGTTACACAAGAGGAACGTGTGCGTACATCGAAGCAAGAAGTCGAGTCCAAACCATCTGAGGCAATTGGGCTCGCTGTAAGAGCAGGGGATGACCGTGGCCGGGGACGAGGTTCTGCCAGGCCAGTGTGTTCTCTATGCAAGAAAATAGGTCATGAAGCCTCGGGTTCTTTGGCGAACTCGGTCGTGGTCATTGCAAGAAGAAGGGACATCCGGAGGCCGTTGTTTTGAGCTTGTGGGCTATCCGGATGGCTGGCCCGAGAGAAGACTCCTGGGGCGACGTGGCCAAGTGCGTGCTAATGCTGCTGCAAGTTCGTCTCCTTCGAACTTGGCTCAATTGTTCACACCCGAGCAATGGAAGGCTATATCGGGTCTTATTGGTAATGCTCAAATCCCCGACAATAGATTGAATGGTAAGTTTGATGCATCGTCTTGGATTATTGATACCGGAGCAACTCACCATGTTACAGGAGAAAGTTCTTGGTTATTTGACACACAAAATTTTGAATGCCCGATTGATTTGCCGAATGGTGAAAAAGTGGTTGCCACTTTGGTGGGATCTGTTCGTTTATTGAACAAGATTACTCTCATCGGAGTCCTTTATGTTCCAAATTTGAGTTGCAATTTATTGTCTGTCTCTCAACTTAATGATGATTTACAAACTATTGTCCAATTTGATTCTCATATTTGTGCTATACAGGACCAAACGAAGGAGCTGATTGGAACGAGAATTAAGAGAGACGGATTGTACTACTTTAGCAAACCGAAATTCGTGTCTACTGCTAAAGCTACATCAAACTTGGAGTTGTGGCATCGTCGGCTCGGGCATCCTTCGGAAAAAGTAGTTAAGATGATTCCTCATGTCAGTAATAATAAAGATCATTTGGATAAGGGATGTGAAGTGTGTATGCGTGCTAAGCATCCTAGAGATAAATTTCATTTAAGTAATAATAAAGCTTCTCGAATTTTTGAGAAAATACATTGTGATTTGTGGGGACCGTATAGGCATGTTTCCCCGTGTGGAGCTCGCTATTTTTTGACAATAGTTGATGATTTTTCGAGAGCGGTTTGGATTTATTTGTTAGTCGATAAATTAGAAGTGTTTCGAATGTTTATGGCTTTTGTTACTATGGTTGATAGACAATTCTCTCAAACAATTAAAGTTGTTCAAAGTGATAACGGGTCTGAGTTTAATTGTTTGCTTGAATATTTTGATGCAACTGGAATTTTGTTTCAAACTTCTTGTGTGGGTACTCCGCAACAAAATGGGAGAGTTGAGAGAAAGCATAAACATATCTTGAATGTTGGTCGGGCATTGCATTTTCAAGCAAAATTGCCTATCTATTTTTGGGGGGAATGTGTTCTTGCTGCTGCTCACTTAATCAACTGTACCCCTACTCCTCTTTTACTGAACAAAACACCTTTTGAAATACTTTTTGATAAACCCCCGTGTTTTGATCTCGTTGAATCTTTGGGTGCTTGTGTTATGCACATAATCGAAAACTAAGGAGATAAATTCGCTAGTCGAAGTCGAAAATGTGTCTTTGTTGGATATCCGTTCGGTAAAAAGGGTTGGAGATTGTTTGATTTGGATACAAAAGAATTTTTTGTTTCACGAGATGTAAAATTCTTTGAGGAGGTGTTCCCGTTTGGGTGTCCGGAGGATGTAAACACCCCGGATAATGAACATGTTGATCAAGAAATTCATGAGGATTTTGCTGAATTAATTTTGGACAATGAAATTCATGAGGATGGCGAATTCTTGGGTCAGCAGCAAACCCAACCCAACGTTCAAACATCAGACCCACCATCTTCTAAGACCTCACCAGCGCCGGCTGGGCCGAATCAAGAACAACCTATACCAACATCTGATCAGGCTGTTGGGCCTTCGTCTACATCAGCAGCTCCAACAGTCCGTGAGTAGGAAATGGGTCGTGGGTTTCGAGAAAAATTCCCGAACACCTTGTATCGGGACTTTGTGACACATACGGTTTTTGCTAATAGTACATCCTCATCTTCTTCCTCCTCCGATCTCTCCCAAGGTACTCCTTACCCTTTAGCATATTATATAAATTGTGACAAGACCAAATATTTATATAACGTGCTCTTGGTAGTCGATGGGTGTACAAGACCAAATATTTATCAAATGGGGATATTGAGCGCCTCAAATCAAGATTGGTAGTATTGGGCAATCACCAACAGGAGGGTATTGATTACAATGAAACATTCGCTCCGGTGGCCAAAATGACTACGGTGCGTGTCTTCTTAGCAATAGCAACTTCAAAAAATTGGGCATTGCACCAGATGGATGTCCATAATACCTTCTTGCACGGTGATCTAGATGAAGAGGTGTACATGAAATTACCTCCCGGATTTGAGAGTTCGGAACCGTCTTTGGTGTGTCGGTTGCGCAAGTCGTTGTATGGCTTGAAACAAGCCCCTAGGTGTTGGTTTGCAAAATTGGTGTCGGCTTTGAAAGGTTATGGCTTTATTCAATCCTACTCAGACTATTCTCTCTTCACATATAGTAAAGGCACTGTTCGCGTTAATGTCTTGGTTTATGTGGATGATCTTATTATTTTTGGGAATGATTTCGCTGCACTTACCGTTTTCAAAGCTTATCTCAGTGATTGTTTCAAAATGAAAGACCTGGGAAGTCTCAAATATTTTTTAGGAATTGAAGTGGCCCGTAGCTCATTAGGATTGTTTCTGTGTCAACGAAAGTACACTTTGGACATTATTTCTGAAACAGGATTACTGGGAGCAAAGCCAAGTGCGTTTCCCATTGAGCAGAACCATAAGCTTGGCCTTCTGTGAATTTGTGCGGATCCGAATCATATCGACGACTTGTGGGTCGTCTGATTTATCTTGCGGTCACTCGACCAGACTTGGCTTATTCGGTCCATATTTTGTCTCAATTTATGCAAGAACCTCGCATGGAGCATTGGGAGGCGGCCCTACGAGTCGTTCGTTATTTGAAAGGGACTCCCGGTCAGGGAATTTTGCTTTGTGCAGATAGTGAGTTGACATTGGAAGGTTGGTGTGATTCGGACTGGGCGGCTTGTCCCTTTACTCGCCGTTCTCTGACAGGATGGATAGTATTTTTAGGCCAATCTCCGATTTCTTGGAAGACGAAGAAACAAAATACGGTTTCCCGATCCTCTACCGAAGTTGAGTACAGGTCTATGGCTGCGGTCACTGGTGAATTAAAGTGGCTAAAAGGACTGTTGTTGAGTTTGAGTGTCCATCATTCTAAGGCAATTAAATTATTTTCTAATAGTCAGTCTGCGTTGCATATTGCGAAAAATCCAATTTTTCACGAGAGAACAAAACATATTGAAATAGATTGGCATTTTGTTCGAGATGCAATAAATGAGGGTTTGATTTCACCATCTCATGTCTCCACATCGTCTCAATTGGCGGATATTTTCACAAAAGCTCTCGGAAAGGCTCAGTTTGATTTTCTTCTTTCCAAGTTGGGCATTTTTGAATCCCATGCTCCAACTTGAGGGGGGTATTGAGATATTTTAGGAAAAGATATATTTAGGAAAATAATTGCTAGGATATATCTTTGCATATTTGTTTAGTTGTTTCCTATTTTTTAGGTCTCTTTCTAATTGTTAGGAAAAAATATGATTTTTGTTGTACTGGTATTATAAATATGGTTACTTGTGATTGATAATAGACAAACCAATTTGCCAATTCTTCATTAGGGCACCGATTGTGCGGTTGTCTGTCTCCAAAATCAATATCTTCCAACAAAAAATACTCAAAGGTAAGGGCTTTTTTCCATACAATCATGCTACATATCATAGTATTGTAGATTGGTAGTTAAAACCTTTATCTATTAAAATTAAAACTACAAAAGAAAATATTAAGGTCTATATTTATATAAATATATATACCATCATAATTGTGCTTTGTGATTGATATATTAATTGTGTGTAAGTATTTAGTAATAATAATACTACTTGTATAATTGTACCATGCGATTGTTGCTTGTAGCATATAAATTATGTTTATGGTTGTATATATATAATAATCAACATTTAACTTTCAGGTCGTGTGACTGTTAGCAAAATTGTGCTATGTTTGAAATATCATATGTGTGTAAAATAATAATTGTCTGAAATATAGTAGTAATGATATGAGTGAATTAATCGTATATGATAATAGTAATATTATTAATATTTGTCTTTGTAATATGCAATGCTGATGCAACGTTAGCTCTACACAAAAAAAAAATTAAGAAACTGTTTAGGACTGGCCCAACACTTGGCTCATGCATCATATATGACAGATTAATTGAGTCATCTCCTAATCGTAACCGCCATCTTCCCTCCGCAAATACCGGGTCAAATAATCCGCATATCTCGGAGCGGCAAACCAGAGGGAGGCCACATGCTGGCCTTCTTGCACACGCAAGCCCTGACAGTCCGTTAGTGGGCCTGGATCCACCACCCACTAATTGGACCTTGGCCCAGCGCTGGGAGCCTATAAATACCCTCTTACCTGAGAGGATCAGGTAATTCACTCTTTTCCCACTTCTCTACTTGCTTGCTCTCGCCTATTCTTACTTTGGCATCAAAGTGTCTTTCAAGTACCCCCTCTTTCTCCATCAACCGTTGTTGCAATTGGGCCGTGACAACCTTCTGATCAGGTACGATCAAAAACTTAATGCAAGGATGAAAGTTATGATATGCCTTGTTTGGGTGTTAAACAAATAATTGTGTGGAATGTTACCACTCACGGTTATTAGATATATGAGCAGGTACATTATATTGGTGTTCTATTTAGGTGAATGATAGATTATAAAATATATAATAAATATGACTTGTTTGGAATATCTTAAGGGATATATAAATAGATACAAAATTCTAAAAAAGACTAGTTGTGGTAAATAATTGTGTCAGTGAGTTTTACATTATTGCGACACATGCATCATATATGACAGATTAATTGAGTCATTGTGTGATATCATCATCGTAAGTTTGACGCTTTTTGGGTCTGTGTGGTAGTAGTCTTTGTGGCAAGTTTGACGCTTTTCAGGCCTGTGTGGCAGTAGCCTTTGTGGCAAGTTTGACGCTTTTCGGACCTTTGTGGCGTGAGTCTTTGTGGCACGAGTCTTTGTGGCAGTTCCCATTAGAATGAGTTTATTTCACTTATCTGGATCATTTGTGTCTCATATAGTGGTCTTGGTCACATTGCATTGCATATAATATAAAAAGAATATTAATTATATTTTAATTGATGAAGTTTGTGCTAGTGTTTTATGATATTTTCTTATGGTGAGTATGATTCAATATGGATATGGAATTTGACCCTTACAATTATCATTTTAGGTACTCTTACGGGGAAAATTAGATTTTGAAAATTTATTATATTTAATTACATAAGTCGCTACGACAAACTATTTTATTCTACTTATTGTTAGCATTTGAATTTGTGTAGAAATGTGGATATTGATTCTCTTTCGCTGGAAATTTGTAAACTATTACTCTGTTTTATCAAATCTATATTTCTTTCTAAGCTCATTTTGAGAAAATTCGGGATGTTACATTTGACATGAAAATTCAGATGCATTTATGAATTTTGAATGATTTCTCAAGTTGATTGTTTCAACAAAGCATTTGTGTGGTAATGATAGTAATCAAAGTTGGTACACACAAGATACATGTTTATCGTTTTCTATAGCATAACATGATTAGGAAACTTGTAATTTGTACAATTATCACGCCATTCATTTTTTTTTTTGCACTACTTGCTTTTGATTGAATCACTTTAGTTCCCAAACGCCAAATGTGAGGAAATATTCAATTTACCCTGTGAGTGAATGAATATTTGTTAAACCCCTTTGAGCCTTTTAATCAATATCCATTTTGTATTTGAACTTGACGTTTGTCTATGAGTATTTAATTCACTTATTTTTGAATGGATTTTGATCTTTATTTACTTGAACCCTCAACTATGATTTATGATTTGAAGTTTTACCACACTTTGATGTCGATTGAATTCAAATCGGGGAGAAAAATATTTGATTGTTTATTGGTTAGTTGCTATGAAGTTGACAAAAAGAAAAAGAAAGAAAAAAAATGTGAAAAATAAAATAAAAAAGAAAATGAAAAAGAAAATGAAAAAGAAAATGAAAGAAAAAATGAAAAAGATTTGAAAAAGAAAAAAAAAGAGTATCAAATAATTATGCATGCTGAATAAGTAAGGCGTTTTGGTGTAACAATTGGGACAAGAGAAGAATTTTGATTGAAATTTTAGTGCTTGAACTTTTGTGAGTTGACCACTCCCTTAAGTTTATGCAAGTTTTTGTTTCAATTACCTTCAGATTTTCTCCTTATTTGTTAACCAACCCACATTATAATCTTGGAAAACCCTTGTGTGTCGTATTTTTTCATCCATGGATGAATGTGATGTTTTGGATTATTTTTTGGACTAGTTTCATGAACTGGTTTTTATGGGTTTTATTGTTTTTGTTGTGAACTGATGTAGAGAGCTATATACAGGGCTGCAGGTTTATATGATGGTTTGGTTTTATTTTGATACAGCGCTGCTACGTACTTTTGATTTATTTTGGTGTAATGATGTAATTGTAGGGCAATGATGTGTCTATTTAATGGGTTGGTAGCATGTTTGGTAAGTGTTTTAAGACTGATTTATGAAGTGCAAAGTTGGTTTCAAGTGAGGAATGTCTGCATCAGAATTTGGCAGGACATAAGTGTTCTTGAAGCTTGGATAAATTGGTTTAGAATCTTAGATGTAGCTTAGGTTTTAGAATATATAATGTAACCTTTCCTTTTGTATTTATTCAAAATGTAATGGCCAACATGGATTGTAATATGAAAAGAAATCATGAATGAAATTGATGGAACTTTGGTGAAATTTGCATGATGTTTGAAACTTGTGAAATTGTATCATTGAATGAGCATGAGCTTTTGGATTTTGATGAACTTTGATGAATAACATCAATGAATAAACCTTGAATCTTGGAAGTTGAATGAATCTTGTGATGAGTACAAAGTTTGAATAAATAAAGTTTATATTATGGATTCAGAAATTCAAAACTCCACGAATGATGCATATGAGCTTTGAAAATATAAATTTTGTAACTTGTAACTTGAATTCAAAAATGGCCATCTTTCCATTTTGTTTGACATCATAAAGAAAACAAATGTTTAAGTTTGAACAATGCCACTTGATTAACTCGAAAATGTTGAATCCATAACACATTAGACCTTGAATTAATGTTTGTTCTCCATAAGAAAATGAACCCAATAAACTTTCATGCTATGCTTGATTAATGAAACCCTTATTTCATGTTTCAATTTCAAATACACTATAACACCTTGATGCAAAATTTTCTTTTTAATTACTGTAGCGACAAGCATCTTTGAGACTAATGCATTGAATTGACTCAGCTCGTAAAATAATAAAGTCGCCACCAAACTTTTATTTCATCTAAAAGACTAGGAAAAAGAGCGAATAAAATCCTAAAAGAAAATAGAGATCAAGGTACGGGGGTTAGTTATGCAAAGAGAATGTATTAGGCACCCTAAACATCTACGGTACTCCGCAGGAACCTCTTTGAAAATTTGTGTATGTGCTATGAAAGATTTGTACAAAATGGATGGCGGAGGTGAGAAAAGAAGTATTTTTTAGAATTTTTGATTTAATAGAACTTCCAATGAGTGCTAGACCTACATACCAACAATGTGCAATGTTGAAATCAAAACCCGTGTAGTTCGGGTAAAAAATACCGAAATTGATGTGTTGGTTAATTTTAAGAAGAGTAAACATCTCGTCATATCCGAGTGGTAAACATACTTACTACCCACAATTATGAGAAATGAGCATTTCATCAACTCAAAGTCGAGGATAGAGCTCATATTTTCATTTATAAGCATCACTCAACACCAAGTGGAAAATGTGTCACTTAACTACATATAGTAGAAGTATAGTAGTTCACATCACTACAAAGAAGCAACAAGAGTCTAACCTTTTAAGAAAATGGTTTTAAAGAGAAAAATCAAAATGACTTAAAAAGTTTGAATAAGGTTAATTGACTTTTAGTCTTAAAAAACGTCAAAATATTATTAAATTGGGTAATGATTTATTAAGAAAAAGAGATTTTTGAAAATGTATGGAATTAAGTCCAAGTTTATTGTGAAAGCGGTTCGAGTTAGAAAACATTTTTTAAAAAAAAGAGAAGATTTAAAAAAAAAAAAAAAGGAGAAAATGAAGACGCTATAACCTATCTACATAAAAGTAAAAGGTGAGGGTAATAAAAACCTAACCTGATAGAAAATTAGTACTTGACCTTAAAAGGCCAATACAATATTCCAATCCTTTTGATTTACAAACAAGTAATCGCACAAAAATACCAAGTCTCATATGAACTTATGCCTTAGATGAAATCTTCAAATATCTAGCAGAATAACAACTTTATTTAGAGAAAATCCACTAATATACGAGCATAATAACCCAAACAGAGAATAACACCAAGTGACTATTCACCTTCCACAAGAAATTCGATCCCTTATCTTCTTGAACAAATGGCACCGGGAATCAGCACCGTCTCCGGCGATCTCCGTCTCTGTGCAACCATCGTTCGGTCTCTTTAACATCTTGCAATCTCCATCGCCCCATTCTGTGTCTAATCCACCGTCTTCATCTTAACTCATCAACTCACACATGCATACGAAAGTGATAAAGAACTTTGAAACTTTTCTACCGGAGCACTTCAACGAAGACGAGAAATCTCGAATAGGCAAGCTTTTCAGTTCTTTGCCTATGCCGATTCCGATTTCCTTTTTTCACTTTTCACTCTTCTCCTTGTTTCTTCTGAGAAATTATTCTGATTGTGATTCTCTTCGATTGCGTTATTTCTTCTGCGTGAATTTGATGTCGTGACCGCATTTTCGTTCTTGCAGAAATATTGTGCTTGCTGCGATGCGATTCACATGACGAATCGAGGATGATGAGGATTTGTAGAACAAATGGAAGGTGATGTCGAGGAAGATATTCGCGGACCAATGTCAATGATGATTGCTGCGGATTTTTGTTAATGACGATTAGGTTAAAGAATTGAGGCAGAACTATATTGAGAAGAATTGCAGAAGTACGATTTTTTGCAGAGATGGTTTGAGCAGCGCAGAATGGTAAAGAGAGCTTGAAGGTCCGCAGAGAATCAGAGGGCTTAGAGATTGTGATTGAGGAAGATGAAGATGTTTCTGATTCAGAGAGAAAGAGAGCCAATCTTACGGTGAGTCTCTTTCTGTGATAAATCTGTTGTGAGTTTTTTTTCTTCTGTAAAAGTTGGATCTGAATAAATCTTGTAGAGTGAATCGCGTTCTGAATAATCATCCCCCTGAACTCTAAAAATGATTCTGTTATATCAGTTACAGAAGTTTGTTATAGGTTAGAGTGAATTTGAGCTGTGGATTGAGTAGAATTGGTTAGGAGAATAGATGGTCCAGATTTATTCTGAAATTCAATTATATACAACTGTCAAATGTTGTCTGCAATATTTCTTTTTCTCTTCTTATATTCCTTCTGATTCAAATAACTGGATTGGTACCATTAATTTGTAAATTTTTTTGTTATGAATTTTTCTGTGAATTTCTAACTGTTTTTCAATAATTTATTGATGCAGGTTCATGGTTTTGATGTTTGGGATCAGTCTTGGTGCTGACGTGGAATATTGAATGTAGGTAAAAGAAAAAACATGGTTACTTGAAGAGATGAAATTTGGTTAAGACAAAAGCAAAGCTTGGAGCATGGAAGCTTATGGTATTAGGCAAGGAGATTAGATTTAGGTTAAGGCATTTAGGCTTTGTATGCAGTTTTTGATGTAACGTGATGATAAATTCCTTTGTCATTTATTCACGATGTAATGATTTTGTGAAGGAAATAATACAATCTTGTGTACTTTTGAGAATTTTTTTTTAGAATAACCAATTTTTTTTAAAAAAATACAAAATAACCAATTTTTGAAAAAATTTACGCAAATAATCAAGTTTCAGGACAAAAATACAAGCAGGAGCCATTTCGGATGGTTTACGGTTTAGGGTTTAGGGTTTAGGGTTTAGGGTTTAGGGCAGGAGCCAAGGGAGATGGCGCCTCCCTTCATTTTTTGTCCTAAAAGCCATCTCAGATGGCTCATATGTGTAAAACACAAGGGAAAAGCCATCTGAGATGGCGCCTTAGTGCTTTTTTAAATTTTTTTTTTTTTTTTCAATTTAAATTAAAGTGCACGACAATTTTGTGAAATAAATCTTGTATTATAAATTTTGATTACAACAAAAAGCGATTACATAAGTTCATTCATGGCGACCCGGGACTCGTAGATGACCACCGGTTCCACATGCGCGTCCTCTCCTAACTCGTCTTGGTGCGAGGTTCTGGATCCGGTTGTTGTTGGGTCGATGGGACCTGATCATGGGTTGATGGCTGCCCGTAGTGAATGAGATCAGGATCCATGAATGCCTCAAGATTTACATTGCTTGTTGCACCAGTTTCATATAAACGTGTCCCCATGTTCTCGAAGCTTGGTCGTCGCGGTTGGGGGTTAGGGTCCATTTGAGGACTATAGCAGTCCTCATCTGTATATGTGGACTGTGAATGTGTGGGGTAAAAAGGAAATTGGGTGTTAGGAGTCTCGTACCCATATGTATGGCGGGGGGTTTGGTACGACGATGGTTGGTGGAATGTTGGGTTGGTTGGGGAATATTCTTCAGGGAAGCCAGGGTCGGGGGTGAGGTGAGATGTAGATGGACCCATATAGGGGGGTTGGACATATGCCCTTTGTTCGGTGTATTGAACTTGGGTGTGTGGCATATGTGAGTATTGGGTGGGTGGGTGATGAGGTTGGGATTGAGTGGTGGTGGTTCTACGTCGTCGGGTTGATTGGCAGGAAGTTGATGGTTGTTGGTAGTGTTGTTGGGATGGTTGTTGGTAGTGTTGTTGGGATGGTTGTTGGTAGTATTGGGGTGGTTGTTGGTAGTGTTGTTGGGGTGGTTGTTGGTAGTGTTGGGGTGGTTGTTGGTAGTGTTGGGGTTGTTGTTGGGGTTGTTGTTGGCGGTAACGTTGTCTTCGTTGTTGTTGTGACTCTTGAGGTTGCCCCCACTGGGTGCGAGGGTCGACCAAATAGCGAGGTTGGGAAACATGCATATCTGGAACTGTGACTGTTTGGTACCAAGCAATGTACTGACGAGAGTGTTGCATAATCTCGTCATCTTCATAAACGGGAAATTGTAAGATATGGTCTGCTCGGTTTTTCCACATCCTACAATACTCCCTGTCAAAATTCCTCCAATTGTTGAGTCCCCATTGGGCATCGACCCTTTTTAGATGCCAAGGATCCAAGCATATCGGATCGCGGGGTATGTCTTGGAACATACCAAACTGCATCTTAACACGGTCGCTGTGGTGCATCTCCACAATGTTGAACCGTATAATTGCGCCTTCGCGGTCCAAACCTCGCATCTTCATCATTTGGTACATGGTCCAAACCCAATCGGTCTCCATGTAAACTGTTGAAAAAAATAATAGAGATTAATAATAATGATAAAAATAATATACGTTAAATTTAAAATAATTTGGAGTTAATAGAAATGACGTACATCGGTTGGTCCAAGGTGGTCTATTAGATTACGGTATAGGAGAACATTGTGTCTCAGATTCTTTCCGTAATCCATGCCCACTACGCTAAACCTAAATGAATTAACATTTAATATATTAGGATTTTATATATGTGAAAGATATAAATAAAATTTAATAAATTAACAATGTACTTACTTTGTTGCGTAGGGAAAAGTGAACGGTAGGTCGTTGACGGGATTGAGTGATTGCATTCTCCACCAACCCCATGTTTGAAGTAAGAAAGCACATCCATTGAAAGTTGATGTGTCTTTCATACAATTTTTACACAACGAGGAGTATAGCTGGGCAAGAACAGCGGAACCCCAACTATATCTTCCTATCTTATTGACATCTCTAAGTAAATTCAAATACATAAAATTGACATTATTCCCGGTACTTTCGGGGAATAAAAAACTACCAAACATTAACATAATGTAGTTTCTAGTTTTATTATTTTTGTTCTTCGGTGGAATTTTCATCCAAAACAAGAGAATAATAATACTCTCTAAGAGTTGAAAGAAATATACCTTGGCCTCTTGCGGTAAGACCTTCCACCATATCTCTATCCAACAACTCCTCGCAAATATTGTTAGGTTGTTGTACCGGACCATTCACCGCCTTGCCATCGATAGGAAGACCCATCAACATGTACACGTCCTCTAGTGTGACGGTACACTCACCTATAGGTAGATGAAATGTATGTGTCTCGGGTCTCCACCTTTCACACAATGCTAGAATGAACTTTGAGTCGATCGTGTAGTTGGAGATTTTAATAACCTCTCCAAAACCGGCATGTTCAAGGTATGGAACGATGAACGGATCGGGAACAACATAGTGATGTGAGCGACATCTAAATTTTTTCGTGTCCTATAGATAATGTGGAAATAAATTGTGTAAGAAAGTGTAAATAATATTTAAAATGTAATAAAAAAAGAATACAACAAAAAAAATTCAAGAAAAAGAATGAAAACAAAAAAATGAAAGGATACTTACATAGCTTGCAATGTTCGCCCTTGTTCCTCGGTGCGATTCTCCCAAAGTCAAGAGACTCATGATTGAAATTTCTACAACTTATTTGAGAAAGAGAGAATTGTATTAGAGATAGAGGAGGAGTGAAGAGTGGTGGTGATGGAAAAAACACAAATGAGAAGCCATATTTATAGGTGATTCAAGAAGAGAGGAATAAATGAGGTGGTTGGGGCCTTGCATGCATGGATGACACTTGTCAAGGAGGAGCCAAGTGGGATGGCTCCTCCCCTTTAAATTTACACTAAGGCGCCATCCTAGATGGCTTGTGCCAGGCTAGGTGGCAGCTAGGTTCAGCTAGGTGGCAGGTTGCATGCATGCAGGCTAGTGTGTCAGCTACGTGGCAGACCTATTTATGACTAGGCCTGCAAAAAGCCAAAGGAGATGGCGCCTCCCTTGTGTTTTTACACATAGGAGCCATTCAACTTAGCTTTTTACAGACCTAGTGATAAATAGGTCTGTCCCCTAGCCACCCTAGACTGCATGTGATTTTTTTTTCAATTATAAAACCCTAATTGAAAACCCTAATTTCCAACACTAAAATCAGAAACCCTAATCAAATCAAAACCCTAATTTCAAACACTCAAACCACGATCGAAATGTCATCATGCCATAATATGTTATCATGAAATTTCAATGGCGAGACATACAATGAGGTCTCCGGTTTTGTTCGAAACACCGAAAATTTCCAATTTTGTCTAAATAGCAATGCGAATTTTTCGTATTTCAAAAAAGACTCGAGAACAAACTTCGAGTCCGACGTCAAACATTTTCTACCAACATCCTGTTTTCCGGTGAGAACCAAGTAACATTTTACCAGTAGTGTTGAAGGCGACGAAGATCCGCAAAACATGTTTTGTAATCATGAATATTCAGGTGCGACTAGATTCGGTTATGCGTCGTGTTCCGTGACACGAGAGGGTTGATCCTACGGAGGAGGAACAAGTCGAGGTGGATGTTCTTGACGAAGAAGAGGAAGCAGAGGAGACGCATTCAACATCATGGTAAATGAAGAATCGAGGCCGAGGAAGAAAGCCAACTTCCTCCACATCGATCTTCACACCACCTCCGTACATGACCACCACGAACATGTCCACGATGACCATTCATCGATATATTCTACAACCACAAGTGCGATCGGATGCAAATTTGAAAGTCAAAGACAAATTTCGTTCAAAAGAAGATTGCGTCCGAGCAATAAAAAAGTTCCACATGATAAACAACTATGACTTTCATGTGGATCGAACAATAGCAGAGAGATACAGAATCATTTGTACTCACCCTGAGTGTAACTTCCATCTAACTGCATCGTATAGATTGCGTAGTGATTCCTGGGTGATAGGTCCTATGACGGAACACACTTGTGTTAATTCCACACAATCACAGGATCACCGGAAATTAAGTCATGATCTCATTTGTCAAGAAATCTTACCTCTTGTTAGCTGTGATCCTTCATTGAAGGTGAAAACAATAATATCCCACATCACTACAACATACCACTATACCCCCTCGTATAGAAAGGCCTGGTTGGCAAAAAACAAGGCTATCGAGCAAATCTACGGAAATTGGGAGGGTTCGTACAAAGAGTTACCTCGCTACATGAATGCACTGCGAACGTATGCTCCTGGAACAGTTTATGCTCGGAGATGACGCGTTTTCCCAAGACGGTACACATGTCGTGGACATGGCATATTGATGAACTTTTCGGCTTTTCGACCTTGCATCACCGGGTTTGCACGCAAACCTATCATCTGATAGATGGAACATGGTTGTACGGAAATACAAGGGCACCCTACGATGGCGTGGTACGGGATGGCAACAATAACGTGTTCCCAATCGCCTATGCTCTTGTAGAGGGAGCGACTTGGAGTTTCTTCCTAAAGCATCTTGAACACACGTAGCACCACAACGTGATCTTTGTCTAATTTCTGACAGACATGCCTCAATTGAGAGTGCGTACAACAATCCCGCCAACGGTTGGCATGACCCACCGTCTACACATGTTTATTGCGCAAGACACATCGTTCAAAACTTCATGCGCGAGATCAAAGATAACCGTCTTCGAAATATGAATGCGACATCTGCTAACACAACCAGTTTTACATATTATCGCGATCGGATCGTTGGAAAACCCAGATGCAGGTGCGTGGGTTGATAATCTCCAGGTGGAAAAATGGACACGGTCATACGACAATGGAGTGCGTTGGGGCCACATGACAACAAATTTAGTCGAATCAATGAACGGCGTCTTCAAAGGCATAAGAGCACTCCCAATAACTGCGTTGGTTAGTACAACATATTTTAGAATGGCCTCCTTGTTTGCAGAGAGAGGTGAAAAGTGGAACGCGGTGGTACAATCCGGACAAGTGTGGAGTGAAAGTTGCCTGAAATTTATTAAGGCCGAGAGTGCCAAAGCTAGCACTCATCTTTTTACAAGATTCGACCGACATAACCATAACTTCATTGTCAAAGAGATAATCGACCACAATGAGGGTTTGCCTAGACAAGAGTACATGGTTAAACTACCATCTCGGTGGTGCGACTGTGGAAAATTTCAGGCCTTTCGAATGCCCTCATGTCATTGCTGCGTGTGCACATGTTCATCAGGATGCACTAGTACTTCTTTCTCCAATTTACAAGTCTCAGACCTTGCTCAACGTATACAACAATGCCTTCGAACCAGTAGCAAAAGCAGATTATTGGCCTGCGTACGAAGGGGAAGTAGTTTGGCATAACAGTCAAATGCGGAGAAATAAAAAGGGTCGTCCCAAGAGCAAACGTATAACAACTGAAATGGACGACGTTGATAAACTAGAAAGAAAGTGTGGTCTATGTCGTCAATCCGGACACAATCGAAAAAATTGTCCCCAGCGTGCTACAACCTCAACATCCTAAAATTTGTATTTCATTTATCTGCACTTTAATATTGTAACAAATCTTCTTCTTTCCATTAATTCGCATTTATTACAAACACCAATACGGAGACAACAAAATTAAAAACTACACGATTAAAAGAAACAACAACATGAACTATGACGCATCAACAACACAATCATTTTTTTAAGACACTACAACCGTCAAAACAATCTCATCGGAACCACACATCATCGCAATAACATCGACGTCTGTTTTGACTTCCTCCAACCAAATTCGAGGTTGACCAGTTGCGAAGTTCATGGTTGTTCGCTTCCTCTGAATCCTTCTAATTTCATCACCATCTTCAATATCTCCCTCTAACCAACGCATCAACTCTTTTTTCAGTTTGGCCATGGTAAATATGTGCCAAAATTTCATTTTCATTGGAGGTTTTCTGGCCGAGAAAACAACATATCCATCTCTGGTATGGATGTATGGAGATGTCATGGTAGAAAAAAAGAGAGAGATACAGAGAATAAGAGAGAATATGAGATGAGAAGTTGAACAAATATGAAAAATGAAGGAGGGATGAGTGTGTATTTATACAAAAAAATTGAAAAAAACATTATTTAAAAAAAAAAAGCACTGAGGCGCCATCTCAGATGGCGTTTCCCTTGTGTTTTACACATAGGAGCCATCTGAGATGGCTTTTTGTGCAAAAAATGAAGGGAGGCGCCATCTCCCTTGGCTCCTGCACCTGATTTTCAGTGCAGGAGCCATCCGAGATGGCTCCTGCTTGTATTTTGGTCCTGAAACTTGGTTATTTGGGTAAATTTTTTCAAAAGTTGGTTATTTTTGTATATTTTTTTTTTAAAGTTGGTTATTCCAAAAAAAAATTCTACTTTTGAACCCAAATGATAAATTCCAAGTATTCAAAATAGATTTTTCTTCCAGAGTGAACTCGAATGCTTTTGTGAAATTGAAGCAAATTGGACAAAGTTTGCTTGAATCATCAATGGTATGATGTAATTTGTAATTTATTTGAATTTGAATATTGAACTTAAAATGATGACTAAGTGGACATGGATGGATATTAGTGAATACTTTTCCTTTGATTTTTTTGGAACGATGGTGGAAGAAAATGACTTTGATACTTTTGGAATTGCCTTGAATAATACTTGAAGGAATGAATCTTCCTTGAAACAATATGAGTGAATCTTCCAACCCTATCTTGAATCAACCATTTAACAAATCATGAGCTTAATAATTGTTGAGAATAATTTATATCCAGAAAGAATAATTCATATCCAGAACTTCCGAGGGGAGTCAGAAGTTCTGATGTTCTGGTGCTGGTCAGAAGTTGTTGAACTTCTGAGGTCGTGTCCATAAGTGTTTAACTTCTGGTTCCTTATCTTAATTATTAAGTTTAAGTTTAAGGGTAGTTTAGTATTTGTTAATTTGTACTGTTAGTATCGTTTAGCTTGATCACCAAGATTAGGTTTTAATTAGGGTTACCGACATATTTACTTTTGGGCCTTTTTTGTGTATAAATATGTACTCCTATTTCATTAATAAACAACAATCCTTATTTTCATACTCTTTCATTATTCTATCGTTCCAATCTCTTTATCCTTGTGCACCAACAAATTGGTATCTAGAGTTTTCGGTTAGAAATACAGGGAAACACGAGTGAACGTGAGTTTGTTTGTGTGGTTGATTTTGTGTCTAGGTTTCACGTTGAATCTAGAACAAGAATCCTTTCTTTCTGTTTTGTGGGTTGGGAAATACTGTGTGAGTGAATATCTAAGTGTATTTGCACAAGGTAGAAGATGAACGGAAACGACAACATGAACACCAAACATCCAGTTTTTGATGGCAAAAACTAGAATAGATGGATGATCCAAATGCGCGTGTTATTTGGAGCTCAAGATGTTCTAGAGCTTGTTACCGATGGATATATTCCAGTTGCAGAAGATGCAATAGAAGATGAGAAAGAGGCGCAGAGAAACAAGAGGAAGAGAGATCAGAAAGTTCTGTTCTACATCCATTAGTGTGTGGATGTGAATGTGTTTGAGAAGATTGCAGATTCTATGACGTCAAAGGAGACGTGGGACACACTGGTCAGATGTTATGGTGGTGACGCATCAGTGAAGAAGGTGAAGCTTCAGTCCTTGAGAAAGCAATATGAGAATCTCAATATGAAGAACAATGAGAAAGTTTCTGAGTACATTTCAAGAGTGATTCTGATCACTAATAAAATAAAGGCTTGTGGAGAAACACTTTCTGAACAAGTAATCATAGAGAAAGTTCTGAGGTCGCTTACTCCTCAGTTTGATTACATTGTTGTTGCCATTGAACATTCTAAAGATATGGAAACCATGAAAATTGAAGAGCTGCAAAGTAGTCTAGAAGCGCATGAGTTGCGTTTGACTGACAGAACTTTTGAGAGGGAAGTTGAGCAGGCTCTGAAAGCTTCTTTTATCAAGAAGGACTAGAAGCAAAATATACGTGGTGATAAATTCCAGAAGTCATAAGCTTTCTATTATGATGAGAAACATCAGAAGGGAAAGAAGAGGAGAAAGGTTCAATGTTAGTTGTAAGCAGTTTGGCCACTTTGCTAGAGATTGTTGGTCAAACAAAGAAAGGAAATCAGAAGAAGCAAAAATAGCCAAAGGTGATTCAGATGATGAACCTGTGCTATTGATGACTTACGAATATGACGAGGAACCCGTGAGGTTGTCATTTTCTGAATCTGAAGGGGATGAAGATGACTCTGAATATTCTGATTCTGAAGGAGTGTCTCTTTATGAATCAGAGTCAGAAAATGACATTGAAGACTCAGAAGTTGAAACTTCTGAAGAAGAGTCAGAAGTTGAAAATTCTAAAGAAGAGTCAGAAAATGACATTGTAGATTCTGAAGATGAGTCAGAATCTGAGGTTTTAGAAGAAGAGTCAGAGTTAGAAGATGACTCTAAAGTTGAAGACAAGTCAAAATTCGAAGGTGATTCTGAGTCTGAAGAAGAATCAGAAGATGAGTTAGAATCTCAAGGAGATTCTGATTCTGAAGATGAGTCAGAACATGAAGGTTATGAAGATGAGTCAGAACATGAAGGTTCTGAAGATGAGTCAGAACATGAAGGTTCTGAAGATGAGTCAGGACTTGAAAGTTCTGAAGAAGAATTAGAGTCAGAAGATGAAGAATCTTCTGGAGGCTCTATGGATGAGTCAGATAGTGAATCTGATTCTGATCCAATTTTTGATGATGATCAAGAAACTGGTGGTGATCATGCTTCTAGAAGGGAAAACTCTGAAGACGTAGGTTCTGGAGGACAAGCTTCTAGAGGTGATCAAATTGGTAATGATTTTGAAAGGGAAAACTCTGAAGACGTAGGTTCTGGAGGACAAGCTTCTGGAGGTGATCAAATTTTTGGTGGTAATCATGACTCTAAAGATGGACCTTCTGAAGGAGGAACTTCTAAAGGTAGTCCAGCCTCTAGTGGTTATCATGATTCTGAAGGTGGAACTTCTGAAGCAAGAGCTTCTGAAGGCGATCAAACATCTGAAGTTGATGGTTCTAGACAAGGTCCAGAAGTTAACAAAGGTGGAACTTTTGGTAGAAGTAAAACTTCTGAAGAAAGTCCAGAAAGAGACACGGTTCTAGAATCAGAAGGAGACTATAAACAAATAGGTATTGAAGAAGTTCTCAAGAAGAAAGTGTGGCTGAATGCCATGAAAGAAGAACTTGAGACTTGGAAGTTAACTGAGCCTGCAAGGGAGAAAAAAGCCATTAGGGTCAGATGGGTTTTTAAGGTGAAGTTTAAGCCAGATGGATCAGTTGGTAAGCACAAAGCAAGGCTAGTGGCCAGAGGTTTTCTTCAAAAACCTAGACTAGATTATTTTGAGGTGTTTGCTCCTGTAGCTAGGCATGAAACAACCAGATTGGTGATTGCTCTAGCTGCAAACAGAAGTTGGACGCTGATGTATTTGGATGTGAAGTCAGCATTTCTGAATAGTCCATTACAAGAGGAGGTATATGTGTCACAACCTCCTGGCTTCGTGAAAAAGAATCAAGAAGGGATGGTGTATAAGTTACACAAAGCTTTGTATGGATTGAAGCAAGCACCCATAGCTTAGAATCAGAAGATTGATTCATTTTTCAAGAAGCATAGGTTTTAGAAATGTGAGATAGAGTATGGTGTGTATGTGAAACATTCTGGAAGCAATATGATTCTAGTGTGTCTTTATGTTGATGACATATTGCTTATGCGGAGTTGCAACCAGAAGAAGAAACCTACAAATGTTCTGATGAAGGATGTCAAGACTGAACACCTTATCCGTTTGAGGGATCGAATTGGTGTTGTAGATTTTGATGGATATGAATTAAGGGATGGTGTTGATAATAATTCATAGCCAGAACTTCTGAGGAGAGTCAGAAGTTCTGATGTTCTGGTGCTGTCCAAAAATTGATGTTCCGATGTTGGTCAGAAGTTGTTGAACTTTTGAGGTCGTGTCCAGAAGTGTTTAACTTCTGGTTCCTTATCTTAATTATTAAGTTTAGGTTTAAGGGTAGTTTAGTATTTGTTAGTTTGTACTGTTAGTATCGTTTAGCTTGATCACCAAGATTAGGTTTTAATTAGGGTTACCGACATATTTATTTTTGGGCCTTTTTTGTGTATAAATATGTACTCCTATTTGATTAATAAACAACAATCCTTATTTTCATACTCTTTCATAATTCCATCATTCCAATATCTTTATCCTTGTGCACCATCAATATTACCTTGAATCAATATTAATCTTGAGCATAACTAGGAGTTACAATGAACCCAAATTCTCAAATTCCTTAATTAATCCCCTTTGATCTTGAATCATGGATATTGCCCCCTAATTTCCCCTTGGACAATTAATCTTCCCTTCTTAACCTTTGAGTGAATTATTTGAATGAACATTGCACAATAACCTTCAATGAACCCTACTTCAATCCAAACCCACTCAAAGGTCGTTCGTTATTCTTTTCCTTTTCCATTAGGGATAATGATATCCATACCATTAGTTGGTAGGTATCCCCATCCATTGGATGTGAAGGGATATGTGTAGGGTCATCGTATATTCGTTGAAGGCAGCATTGTAAGGATACCTTAGCAATTTGAAGGGACTATCATCATTTTCATAGGCAACAATCAAGAGACAAGATCATGTATTCGTTGACAACTCGGAGGATCATCGAGGGACTAGGATCTTTATATCGAAGGGACTATGATGATGTTATCCATAGACAAATTTGCTAAGATATCCCTACGTTCAAGGGACATGACCGTGTTAATCGAAAGGAAACGAAGAGAGGATACCTTAGGGGTGCCAGTGTGAAAAGAGTGTGTTGATTCAGATATTTATCTCTTGAATTTAAGGTTATTCTATGTCGGTTTTAGTCTTGCCATACAATCATCCTATTAACATACATCTAACAGTTAATATCTGTACAGAAAAGTAAAATGCAGGAAATTACACCTAAGCTATTACATCCTGTGAGCAGTTACATAATTTAGGAAAATGCGAGGAAAGATAAATCTACGACTATTACAAAAATAACTGTGCGACAGGTACATCGTTTTCTAGAATTTAAAGGCAGAAAGCATAAATAAATAAATAGAAAAATATTCTAACTAATGCAAAATATTCTAACATCCAAGGTATTAAAAAAAAAATATTTTTGTATTTTTTGTGATTTGATTTAAATAGCCAAAAACTAATTCTAAAGTTAATTATAAAAATAAAATTAAACATGATTAAATAAAATTAAATTTTAAGTTAAAAATAAATAAATAAATAAATTAACCTAAAACTAATTTTAATTTTTTTTATGTTTTTGGAAAATAGTTAAAAGAATTTTTTTAAAAAAAGAAATTAAAATAAAAATAGAAAATTAGAAAGACAAGGAAAAATAAGAAGAAAATCAGTGCCAAAAAATTAGGATGGAGACGCCAGGGTTCAAACCCATGCCCTCAAGGTTGTTGGTTCAAGATTTTGCCACTAGGCCATGTGCCTGTAGTGGTATTATGTCGCCCTTGGAAATACATATGTGGTACCTGCGTAATTATGGAAAAATATGAAAAAAAGTTGCAAAAGGCAGAGATCGAACCCATGCCTTGAGAGAGGTAAGCCTTAACGGGCATGCTTTAACCACTGGAGTGGTGATACATCCATTAATATCAGCGCTTTCATAAATATATATATATATATATATATATATATATATATATATATATATATTTAAAACTCAATTCCTAAAATCAATTTTAAATCAAAACACGCACAAGTGGGACCCATGCATTTGAATGAACCAATCAAAACATTGCATCATGCCACGCATGCCCTTGATCGGTCAAACGAATTTAGAGACGCCGGAGTCAAACTCCGGTCATCTTCTCCGATTGCCTCAAGAACCTATCCTGCAAAATAAAATGAATTAAAGCAAGAGGTTAAGTCTAACCCCCCTAAATCGAGGTCTGTAAACTCAATGGTGCCATCCATTTGTTCTAAAACGCCTACAAATAGGAATACAATGAAGCAAAAGCTTCGTGCCCTAACAATGGGGTTAGATGATTCCTGCATCAAATCTAAAAAACGATGATTCTAAACAATCAGAAACATCAGTATGAACGTGTATGTAAGCATCAAATTCATTTAAATTGCATGAATTAAAGGTTTGAGTTCCCATATTTCTTACCAACCGGTGCAACTTGAGAGAGGGATTTTTGGGCATGATCTGGCTTGGCAAAGGGTATGGATGAACTCCTAGGAAACTTAGGAGTATGATTTGATGCTTGGAACAAATTGAGAGAGGCTGCAAATAGGTTTTGCAAATTGCCCGAATTCTTGAAAATTTTGGAGAATTCTTTTAGGGTTCTTTGATGCAACATGCATGTTTGAGGCTTATGACTTTTTTGTGTTTATATAGAGGAGCATTCTAGGTTAACAAATATGAAGAAAATATATGGCATTGAATGTGAAAATATTTGATTGCCAATTTTCTTTAAAACTTGATTTTTTGCTTCAATTATGCACCAATCTATTTCATGCGTTTTTTCCAGCCATATTGGGGTTGTTTGGACCTCAAACAACTTATATTTAAGGCCTTGTACGCTTCATACATTATCTTTACATTTTATTTAATTAAATTTGAATTTAAATGAATAAAATAAAAAATAAATATTAAGATAATGCATCGATGGGTTTAGAGGTCTTATTTATGGTCATCGACATGTTTTAAACTCAAAACTTAGGCCCACTAGTCCAAAATTCAAGTTTTGCTCAAAATGACTTTTTTGCATTCTTTCAAAATTTCCAAACTTGAGCCAATCATATATTACTCAATTCTCAACATTTGAGGATGATATTGGACTTTTTAGAAAGCTTAAGATGTCTTATAAAACCTCTATTTGGTTTTATCTCATTTGAATCTTCCATGTTCATGTACACTTCTTTTAGAAAAGATGACTTTTTGTTGGCTTTTGAAAGGACCTATAATGTCTTGGCCCATATCTCTCAAATAAAGCATTTTTTGGGAAAAACCTAATAGAGACAAAGTTGTAGAGAATTGAATTTACTTCAAGATGAGCTTTGGTTGAGGAATTTCTGATGAAGTATATGAAAGTTATGCTTGGTCAAAGTTCAGTTGACTTCTCCTTAAGAAAACCCTAATTTAGTAACTTTTGACTTTTGATGAATCTTGAGTTTTCTTGATGAATCATAATCAATGCTTGATCAAATGATGAATGTAAATTCAAAATCTTAATGTTGACAAAAAATGGTGAAGTTTGACTGTATATTGACCACAATTGACTTTTGGTCCAATACAATTGATTTTCAACGATCTGAGCAATTGATTGAGCACACTTGCACGGCGAGGCTTGAAATTTGACATGGAGATATTTTGAGACGTATGAGACACCATGAAGTCCACTTGAGGCCTCAGAAGTTCAATTTCCTTTGAGAGAAGCAAAACCCTAATTATAGGTCAATTGCTTAGGAGAGGGTTTGTCTGATCAATCTTGAGTAACCTTGAGCATGAGGATGTTTCTTGAATCACTTGACCTCAAAAATGGGAGGGAAAATTTTAGGTACAACAACAATCCTCTTAAATGCACACAATTGCTTCCAACAATACTGAACAACAGTGATACAACAAGTATACATGAATTTTACAAGAGTTGGAATGAAGATAAATAATATATCAATCACTTGATTGATCTTCTCTTTCAAATTGACAATTCTCAATAGTATATAAGTGCTCAAAATAATGTATATGATGTTGAAACTTTATGAATATCTTTAATAAAGAATGCAATTTTTTTTTAAATAAAATTATGATATCAAGTAGGGGAACACTTGTTTGAAATTTAGAGATTGAATGGTTTGAAAATGGTAATGAAAGAGGTGAATTTGAATTCTGAAAATATATGGTTTATATAGCACCTTAATGCCTCTTTGAAAGTCTATAAATTGATGAAAAAATGCCATGATAAAGAGGTGCATACACAAATTCGTGCATGTCATTTTTCAAAGTATTTTGGCACTGGTTCAGTGAGGTAACCAGTTACTTCAATGAGGTAACCGGTTACATTACTGTAACGTTAAGTATTTTTCAAAAAATTAGTTCAGGTAACCGGTTACCTTGGTGAAGTAACCGGTTATTTTACTGAAGGTTTGCCAATAACGTTTAAATCTGGTTCTGGAAAAGTTGAGGTAACCGGTTACCACTCTCAGGTAATCGGTTAGACTGAATAATTTTTTTCTAAAAACTTAGAAAACTTTAGTGTAACCAATGCCAATTATTTCTAACACTTATTTATGCTTATGTATGAAAAGAAATGCAATTTTTGAGCACTAACATATACTAAGGCATGAATTGGAAGCTTGTACCATAAATCATGAAGATTATCCATAGCCGTTGAAAGTGTAATCTTGATTAATTGCCTTAGTTATCTTTTGCTCATCCTTTTTTGATCCAATGCATTTTGTCTTCATCAAAACATAGAGTATTTGGAGAAGCTTGATTTTACATTCTCCCCCCTTTTTGATGATGACAACCAATGAAAATTTTGAGAAGTGAATGACTTTGTTTTTATTGTTATAAAGTTGTGCATGCTCACCATATGTTGGTAACTCCCCCTAAATCAATTCCCTTCTTGAGACATGGAGTGAGTTGTTTGACATAATCACATTTGGCTACACAAGATTGAACACAAGTAAGAAATACAAGCACATACACATACATCTTCTCCCCCTTTGGAATTATCAAAAAGGATGGGGAAAAGATAAAAGTATGAAAGATTTCATAATATATAATTACATAATCACACAATAGAATAAGTACAAAATTCAACCATAATAATTAAACAACTTAAGTATAAAATCACAAAGCATAAAAATGAACATAATCTAAACATTATTAGCATGAGAAACAACATTGTCTTCAAGATGAAGCATTTTTTGGGAAAAACCTATTAGAGACAAAGTTGTAGAGAATTGAATTTACTTCAAGATGAGATTTTGTTGAGAAATTTATGATGAAGTATGTGAAAGTTATGCTTGGTCAAAGTTCAGTTGACTTCTCCTTAAGAAAACCCTAATTTAGTAACTTTTGACTTTTGATGAATCTTGAGTTTTCTTGATGAATCATGATCAACCCTTGATCAAATGATGAATGCAACTTCAAAATATTGATGTTGACCAAAAATGGTGAAGTTTGACTATATATTGACCATAATTGACTTTTGGTCCAATAGAATTGATTTTCAACCATCTGAGCAATTAACTAAGCAAACTTGCACAGTGAGGCTTGAAATTTGACATGGAGATATTTTGAGACATATGAGACATCATGAAGTCCACTTGAGGCCTTGGAAGTTAAATTTCCTTTGAGAGAAGCAAAACCCTAATTATAGGTCAATTGCTTAGGAGAGGGTTTGTTTGATCAATCTTGAGTAAACTTGAGCATGAGGATGTGTCTTGAATCGGTTGACCTCAAAAATGCGAAGGAAAATTTTGGGTACAACAACTTCCCCTGTTAAATCTTCTTAAACCGGAGAGGTTAGATTTGCATGTACACCATTCGTGACCTTAAGGTGGAAGAGGATTGAACACTTAAGTACCCAGAAATTTGCACTCGATGGTGCACAGAGTAACATTGTTGGTTGATAATATGCTTGAATGGGATTAAAGATGCTATTCGAAGAGATGGCGAAGTGTAGTCGGAGATGGGCTTAAAGATGCCATCCGGAGTAGTTGATGACGTGAGTAACAAAATGAGTAGTACGCTAGACTTTATCTGAAGACATGCTTATCAGAGTGAATATCTGAAGGAGATGATTTTCAGAATAATCTTCTGGAGACACATGCTTTCCAGAATGAATATCTGAAGGAGATGCTTTTCAGGATGGAGAACGGAATGGTATTCTTTTTAGAATGATCTTCTGGAGGGTCATGCTTTCTAGAATGAATCTCTGAAGGAGAATTCTTTCCAGGATAAACTTTGAAGGGGAAATACTTTTTAGAATAAATCTCTGAAGGAGAATGCTTTTCAGGATAAACTTCTGAAGGGGAAATGATTTTCAGAATAAATCTCTGAAGGAGAATGCTTTTCAGGATGGATACCTGAAGGAGATGCTTTTTAGAATGATCTTTTGGAGGGTCGTGCTTTCCATAATAAATTTCTGGAGGGTCATGCTTTTAAGAGTAAACCTTTGAAGGAAATGCTTTTCATAATAGTCTTCTGGAGGGTCATGCTCTCCATAATGAATTTAAAAAGGAAATTCTTTTCAGAGTAAACCACTGAAGGAAATGCTTTCAGGATGGAGACCTGAAGGAGAATTCTTTTCAGAATAACCTTCTGGAGGGTCATGCTTTCTAGAATAAATATTTGAAGGAGAATGATTTTTAGGATAAACTTCTGAAGGGGAAATTCTTTTCAGAATAAATCTTTGAAGGAGATGCTTTTCAGAATAAACTTCTGAAAGAGATGCTTTTCAGGATAAACTTTTGGAGGGTCATGCTTTCCAGAATGAATCTCTGAAGGAGATGCTTTTCAGGATGGAGACCTGAAGGATATGATTTTTAGAATAATCTTCTGGAGGGTCATGCTTTCTAGAATAAATATTTGAAGGAGAATTCTTGCATTAATATAGATAGTTTCCCTGTCCTATTTCAGGAATTAATCTTCGACCAGTTGCGCAAAAATTTGCGGATAATTTCTGTTTGTTTGTGAATTGAACCTGAAAAGGTAATGTTAGCTTTATGCGCATTATGATGCATGTAATGCGTAATGATGCTCTTAAAATAAACGAGAATGTTGTATGCATCTTGTATGCATATGTTATGACATTTTATAGATGATTTATGAATACAAATATTACTGAAGTGCAAAAAACATCCATCTTGGGAAAAATAAATCCCTGATGGTTTGCTGGAGATGAAGAGAATGTTTCTTCAATTTTTGTTGGAAATGATTTTACCGGGGAATCTCGTTTTCTATTTGAGAATATTCTGCCGAGGATCTTTACTTCTGCTTGGGGATAGAAACATTCAAGAAGAGTCGATCGCTTATCTCTTTTATTGGAAAAATTGATTGTTGACAACCATGACTAGGGATAAAAGAGATGAAAATTTCTCCGATGCAATATTTGACCTGATCTCAGACATGAGTATTTACTCTACTGGAGATGACAACCTCAAATAAAATTTAGTTAGGGAAGAGGATATTACTGGGAATTTGGAGACATAAACTCCATTGGTGAATTAAATCCTGTAGACCGTGTTGAGGAAGTCTTCACCGTATACTGGGGAAATAGTCAAACTTCTTTACATGCCGGAGGACTTATTGGAGATGATGATCATGCTGGGGATACGACAATGATTTTTGGATAATGCCCCAGTTTCTATTCAACGGTGTAGTAGTCTTGTTGGGGAGATCTATCTCTATCAAGGGAGAAATGGTTCTGTGGGGATTATCATATAGATTATTCTGTGGGGGACTCGTGGATGACATAAACATCATATGGACTCCTAGGGGCTGTAGTAACTACTATTTCTGTTTATTACTTATATATTTGTAAATAGTAATTATTATAAAATGCATATGTTCATTCAAAGCAATCATTGGACTTATGTGCAAACAAAACAGAGAAAATAAAAACTTTTTGAACTAAAAGAGAATTTATATTGATTGAAAAAGTTAGCCTATAAATAGGCAGTTGTGTACAAAGATACAAATGTCCTAGCAACAGGAAATCTTCTAAAAACATTGAAAAACATAAAGTAATAATAAAGAAAAACAACTATGTGGAAACAATACCATCAAGTTTCAACTCTGCTATTCCTCATATGTCCTCGAGCATCTCATCACTTTGCTGTCGGAAGAAATTGACTGAACTGATCTATACCATTTGAACTTGAAGCTGATAACAATGTGTTATGTAAGTAGATGATCTTATGGGACATATTCATACGCTTTAATCCCTAATTTTTTCCTGAACCGCCCTTTCGGGTTTTTAGTCCACTGGGATACCCGTGTTTTCCCAAGCCACCTTTTTCAGGTTTTCGACTTGCCGGGTGTACAGTTCATATATATATATATATATATATATATATATATATATATATATATATCCCTAATTTTTTCCTGAAACCTTTTGGTTCGTCGGGATGCCCTTATTTTTTCCTAGGCCAGTATACCTAGTGGGTCTCTTTTAGGCGTAGTATTTTTTTAACTATGTCCGCATTCACAGGGTGTGGGAGCTCTTCCCCGTCCATGATGGTCAATATCATAGCTCCACCAAAAAACACTCTTTTGATTACAAATGACCCTTCATATGTGGGAGTCCATTTTTCCCTAGGATCACCTTGCGGTATGATGATGCATTTGATTACCAAATTACTGGCCTGATATACTCGACGCTTGAATTTCTTGTTAAAAGCTTTGATCATGCGTTTCTGATACATCTGTCCATGGGAGACGACCGCGAGCCTATTCTCATCAATCAAGTTTATCTGATCAAGTGGAGTCTAGATCCATTCATATTCGTCTAGACATGCGTCCTTCATAATTCTTAATGAGGGAATCTGTGCCTCAACTGGTAAAATAACTTCCATACCATATACGAGAGAGAAAGGGGTTGCCCCGGTTGATATTCGTATTGAGGTGCGATAACCATGAAGAGAAAATGGTAACATCTCGTGCCAATATTTATATGTCACTGTCATCTTCTGTATAATCTTCTTAAAGTTCTTATTGGCGGCTTCCATGACACCATTCATTTTTGGCTGATATGGAGAAAAGTTATGGTGCTTTATCTTGAACCGCGTGTAGAGTTTGGTGCTCATTTTATTGTTAAGATTGGTACCATTATCTGTGATGATCCTTTCGGAAATGCCATATCGACAAATAAGATTACATATTCGTCTAGACATGCATCCTTCATAATTCATAATGAGGGAATCTGGACCTCAACTGGTAAAACAACTTCCATAGCATATACAAGAGAGAACGGGGTTGCCCCGGTTGATGTTCGTACTGAGGTGCGATAACCATGAAGAGAAAATGGTAACATCTCATGCCAATCTTTATATGTCACTGTCATCTTCTGTATAATCTTCTTAATATTCTTATTGGCGGCTTCCATGACACCATTCATTTTTGGCCGATATGGAGAAGAGTTATGGTGCTTTATCTTGAACCGTGTGTAGAGTTCGGTGATCATTTTATTGTTAAGATTGGTACCATTATCTGTGATGATCCTTTCGGGAATGCCATATCGACAAATAAGATTATGCTTGATGAATCGAGCCACAATATTCTTGGTAACAGAAGCGAACGAGGATGGCTCTACCCACTTCGTAAAATAATCAATGGCGGCAAGGATGAAACGATGCCCATTGGAAGCGGTAGGCTTAATATCTTCAATCATGTCAATTCCCCATATTGCGAATGGCCAGAGAGCGATTAAGACATTCAAAGGAACCAGAGGCACATTCATTTTGTCGGTGTAGACCTGGAATCTGTGACACGTTCGAGAATGTTGATAGCAATATGCTTCCATAGTAGACCAGTAGTAACCTACTCTCAGAATATTTTAAGCCATTGTATGTCCACTGGAATGGGTACCTGTCATACCCCAAAATTTGCCCTCCATCATCTCAAGACATTTCATACCTCCATGCTCAAGGATTCTTCAAGGGTTGATCAAACAAACCCTCTCCTAGACAATCAACCCAAACTAGGGTTTGGTGTTTCCCAGCTCCAGATGGACTTCCAACATCTCCAATGGTCTTCATGCCTCCTCATATGCTTCAAAGCTTCTCCATGTCAAGTTTCAAGCCTCAGAAGTCAAGTTTCCTCAGACAATTGCTCAGATGGTTGAAAATCAGTTGTAATGGACAAAAGTCAACTGTGGTCAACATATAGTCAAACTTCATAATTTTTGGTCAACATCCTCATTTTGAAGTTAAATTCATCATTTGATCAAGGGTTGATCAATATTCATCAAGAAAACTCAAGATTTTCTCAAAAGTCAAACTTTCCAAATTAGGGTTTCTCAGTGAAAAGTCAACCAAACTTTGACTGAGCATAACTTCTTCATACTTTCTCAGAAATTTTTCCACCACCTCTTGTTTTGAAGGAAATTCAATTCTTTACAACTTCATGTCTCACAAGAATGTTCAAAAAATGCTTCATTTGGAAGGTATGGATCAAAACATTACAGATGCTTTTCAAAGTCAACAAAAAGTCAACGTTTTGTTTTGAAGATATATTGAGCATGGAAACTCCAATTGAGATGAAACCAAAGAGGTTGGTTATAGGACTCTTAGAGCTTTCCAAAAAGTCCAAGAACACTCAAAAATGTGGAAAATTGAGCAAGATACACTATTCAGAAGTTGGGCAATTTTGGACAATTGCACAAAAGAAAATATTGGTCAAAATGCAAAATTTTCTAAATGGGCCTATAATCTTTTGATCCAAACTTGTTCATGACATTATTTGTGACTCATAAAAGCTTGGCCATGGCAATTTTCTATTTTATTAATTTATTTTTGAATTTTAAACCATTTAATTCAAAATTAAATTATATAAAATATGAAAATAAGATATTTTTTCAAGAGGAGTGATTTTATATCATACTTGAGGTCCAAGGAAGCCCATCACACATACCAATTTCGTGCTTGATCATCCATTTAGGAGAAAATCAAATTTCTTTCAAAAATTTGAATTTATTTGAAAATCATTCAATGCATTCAAAACCAAATCTTTTTTCCTTGTTTTTTCTCTCCTAATTCACTCTATAAATAGCCAGCATTACACACAACAAAGGACACGAAACCCTAGCCAAAAACTCAACCCTTATTTTGTCAAAATTGTTCAAGAAGTTGGAAAAATCGAATTTTGTTTTGCAGCTTCTTTCAGCCTCTTTCAACCATCCAAACGTGTTCAGGGGGTAAGATTGAGTAAGGATGCATCATTGTTATTGATCAAACCATCCAGAATCGAGCCATATACATGCATACATATTCAATTCTTTCTTGGTTTTGCATTTTATTATTCTGCTTGTGTTAAGTGATTCTAATTCTTTCATTGTGTTCATAAGACCCCACATGACCGATCTGGGCAATCGTTCCACAGCTTGAACGTCGGAATTGCATATTGCCATGTTTAGGGTTTAGGGACTGTGAAGCTTCGAACTGGATTGTACAGGCATTTTTAACTGAAACTAACATCACCATTGGACTCGGAAGGGTCGATTTAGGGGGATAAGGTCCTCCTTTCCCGTTTATTGCTCGTGTTTTGCAGGTTCAGGGTTTGAGATCGCCGGAGAAGACGACCGGAGCTAGGGCTCCGGCGTCATTGACTTCATTTGGACCGGCGAGGGATTGCGTGGCACGATGGCGTTCTCTGATTCGCTCCTTCATAAGTTGACTGGGCCCGGCTTGCTGACTGTGTTCGAATCCAAATCAGGGACACGCGTACACTTAAAACCAATTGATTTTGTTTTCTCAAACACCAAGTGTCAAGTGGCCTAGTGGTTAAGGCGCAGGTTGTGCAAAGATACTCCTCCTGGTCACGTGTTCGAGCCTCATCAGGACCAGTTTTGCTTTTCTTTTCACAAACATCAACTTTTTTTCATATTTTCCTTTTTATTTAATATTTTGCATTCATTTTAATTAATTTCAATAATTTTTTATCATGCATTAAAAATACCAAAAAATATTTTTATTTTTGCATTATTTCCAGAAAATGTTTATTTAATTTATAAAATTAAAAAATATTATTTTGCATGCATATTTAATTTAATTGCTAATTTATCATTTAAATCACTTTTAATTGATTTTTAATTATTAAATTACCTCCAAAAAATCCCAAAAAAATTATTTTAGCATATTAATGTTGTTTCTAGCATGAAATATTTTTCTCATTTAAAAATTATTATTTTTGCTAACATTTTTCTCTTATTCGATTTCCTCGTATTTTCCGATTTCTCATATTTTCACAGGTTATCTCGTTTCGGACGATTTCTTTTTATCGTTTTCTTTTTTCAAATTATGTAATTGCTTATGGGATGTAATAGTTTAATTAGGGCTTTTATTTTCCGCATTCTAAATTATGTATCTGCCCCAAAGCCATGTAATAGCGTAGGATTTATCTTTCCGCAGTTTATATTTCCGCAATTTACTTTCCGCATCTTATAAACTGTTAGTAATTAGGCGTGTATGGCAAGACTAAAATCAACATAGCTCACTCTAATTTTCATGATAACATGAATCTGAAATCAACACACTCTTTTTCACACATGCACCCCTTAGGGTAATTCTCTCTCGTTGCCTTACGAATACAAATGGTCATGTCCCTCGAACGTAGAGGTATTCTAGCACCGTTGCCTTCAAAACAAATCATCATAGTCCCTTCGATACAAAGATCATAAGACCCACGATGTCGCCTCCGAATACATGATCTTGACCCTCGATTATCGCCTACGAAAAATGATGATAGTCCCTTCGAATGTGCTAGGATACTTCCTACAAGTTGCTTTCTATGACCATCCGATGTCCCTTCGAATGTCCCGCTCACATCCAACAAATAGAGTTACCTACCAACTAATGGTATGGATAGCACTATTCTAAAGGAACGTAAAATAACACGAAAATGACCAATCCTAAGTAGGTAATAAGACTTTTAGTTGCTTGCTCAAACAAAATACTTTTCACACCTCACACTTTTGTCAAAGTTCAAACTCTTCTCAAAAACGAAACATTTCCGAACACTTTGTATACATTCCTACATGAATCATTACAAAGTCAAAGCGAAATGCCTTTTCAAAACATTTTTTTTGTCAAACACACAGAAAACACAATTTTAAAGTGATCTAAGAGCAACTAAGAGCCCGTAGATAACTACGGATGGAAAGGGGTGCTAATACCTTCCCTTTTCATAACCTTCTCCCTTACTCAGAATCTAACGAAGGTCTTTTTCTGTACTTTTTACCTTCCCTTAATTGGATAAAAGAAAAGTCGGTGGCGACTCTTGCTATCCGCACATTTGCGATACAAAATCCTACAAAGTCAGTTCACCGTGTTACAGAAATGGCGACTCTGCCGGGGAGACACCCTAAAAAGAGAGAATGCCTTAAGGATTTCTAAATCACCTTTATTGCTTTTTGTTTAACTTGCTTGCTTTATCTTTAAGTGTTGCTTGGGTATTATATTTGTGGGGGATCCTACACCCGAATCCGGGTTTCCTTTTAGGTAAGTAGCAATAAATCATCGCGACCGTTAGACGTATATCAAAACGGTCAACATGATGGCTACGTTAGTGTGACACTTTGGATGTCCTGATACTCTTCATTTCCAAGTTGAGGATAGTATTTGGCTTCTGCGTGGTGTCATCAAGCACTAAGTAAACTTTTAGAACTTTAATTGACCCATCTTGGCCATTAGAAGGTAGTGAGATGGCCGACTTTGGTGCAGACTAAGGTTGGCTCATACTCGATGCTACGCTCATTGAGATCAGACTTTTGGGATATTTTCGGTCGACCACTTGGTAGTCGTATTGAAATAAACGCCTACGAGAAAGATCAATGATGTGAGATTCCTAGAACCCGGTTACTATTATAGGACAGGATGAACAAACTCAAACTTTTGGTGGGGTAATCACCTATACCTCTTGCAAGCCTTAAACCTAGGCTCATTGTGTGAATTGTTTGTGTGTGCTAAACATGACATCATTCACATTGCATATCATTTCTAGCTATTTCAAGGACCTAGGGATTTATCTTTGCTCTGTTTTGTAGGGATCATGGCTTCTAGAAAGACTATCCGAATCAACTTCATGGATATACCTTCTCAGCTCAAAGAATTGGTTTCAGAAATTCCCGACCATGCTCAGTTCATCAAAAGACATGGTTATTTGCTTAATTTGGTTATCTCCGGTTTTGAAGAAGATATGATGCATGTCCTATTCCAGTTCTTTGATCCGAAACACCATTGCTTTACATTCCCAGATTATCAGTTGGTTCCTACTTTGGAAGAGTTCTCTAAGCTTCTTGGGGTACCTATTCTTGACCAAATGCCATTCACCGGTTTGGAAAAGGTCCCTAAGTACGAAGACATTGCATCCGCCTTACATCTTAAGCGCTCAGACATTGAAGCCAATTGGGAAACCAGAAGTGGAGTTAAGGGTTTACTTGCCAAGTTCCTAATTAAGAAAGCCCGAGAATTCCTCAAAGTTATGAGTTTCCATGCATTTGAAGACATTGTGGCCTTGCTAATCTATGGTTTGGTTCTATTCCCTAACTCGGATCAATTCATAGATGTCAACGCCATCAAGTTGTTTCTTACCCGCAATCCTGTGCCTACTTTACTTGGAGACATCCTACATTCTCTCCACACTCGTACTATCAAAAGACAAGGAACTCTCATGTGTTGCATACCGTTACTTTCTAGGTGGTTTATTTCGCACCATCCTCCATCAGTTTTGAAGAATGAACAAAGGTTGAGATGGTCTCAAAGGTTAATGTCACTCTCTCATTCAGACATCCGTTGGAATCTTTTCTCTCAAAAGGACTTCACCTTCATCGAGCGTTCTGGAGAATTCCCTAATGTACCACTACTTGGTATAAGGGGAGGTATTACTTACAACCCTTCTCTAGCTCTACGTCAGTTTGGTTTTGCCCGAAGAGATGGTCCACATGATATGCTTCTCCAAGATATTGTGTTCGACTACAATCACGATCTCTAGAATTACCGAAGAAGGTTTATACACGCTTGGGGCATGGTAAAGAAGACTTTAACCAAGACTTTGGGGCACCAGAACTCCATTCCTTGGGAACCTTACCTCAAATGGGTGCGAGCTCGAGCTCAAAACCTCATGATGCCATTCACGCCTGTTTTACCAGTAATTATGGAACCTATTGCTATAGGAGACGAATCCTATACTGTTCTCCATCCTGACATGCCTACTGATTTTGAAGACTTGAAGAGATCTTGGATTCAGCTCAAAGAAGAAAGGGATACCTTTGAAGCTCAGTGTTACGCAACATCAACGCCTACCTCGGCACCAAGAGGAAGCGCCCATGGGAGACTTAGAGCTCTCGGATTTATATGTTTTTTTTTATTGTTTTGAACTGTCTTTTGTACTTAAAAAGAAAAAAAATAATAAAAAGAGTACTAATAAATGTTTGTTCATTGCTTGTTTAACAAATTTAAATCTCTAAGGTCCTTGAAAATATTGCATTGCATTTGCATAAACATTGCATATCATAGCATAACATTGCATCACAGGTACATTGAAGATTGGTTTTCTCTCTCGCTATTTATTTTAGCGTAAATGGCTCTTGAATCCGTCAAAGATCTCCGGCTGGGCCCAACAGATGTTCACCGTTGGTCCAAGGCCAAGAAGATCCAAGAAGCTCATCAACGAAAGAAGAAGGTTGTTGGTCTTCTCAACATGGGCAGACGCTACAAAGGTGGTCCTAAGAGGGTCAGTCGGATAGAGGTCTATGAAGGAAGTGTCAAGAATGAAGGGAGTGTCGAGGGTAATGAAGATGACCAGCGTGAGCATAAGAAGGAGGGAGAAGATCGCTCTGACCATAGCTAGTACTCTGATGAAGATGACAAGTACAAACAACTTGAAGACCGCTGAATGTGGAAAACTCAAGATGTCCGGGTTGAATTTCGATGATCTGAGCCTTGTCCCTGGTGTGGTGATTCCTCCTAAGTTCAAAGTTCCAACTTTATCCAAGTATGATGGCATTTCTTGTCCGAAGCTGCATTTGAAGTCCTATGTTCAGAAGATTAATCCCCACACTGATGACAGAAAGTTGTGGATGCACTATTTTCAAGAGAGTTTATCCGGAACTCAGTTGGAATGGTATTATCAGCTAGAGAATGACCGTATCCGTACCTGGAGTAACTTAGCAGATGCTTTCTACAAGCAATATGAGTACAATGCTGAATTGACACCCACTCGCATGCAACTACAGAGGATGTCTATGGGTCGTGATGAGAAGTTTAAGGAGTATGCTCAGAAATGGAGAGATCTAGCAGGCAGAGTTCAACCACCCTTGTCCAGTAGGGAGTTGGTTGATATGTGAAATTCCTGGCAGCAGATACGTGATGTCATAGAGAATGTTATGACACAGTATCTGACACTATGTTAACAGTTCACACAAGAATCTAAAGCAAGAAAGAACACAATAAGTTGTTCACCCGTTCGGTTCAACAAACCTACATCCGGGGCTACCAAGCCGGGAGGAAATTCACTATTAGTAGAATTAATTGGAATAAACCACCGCTTATCTCCTTCACTTAAAACCTACCCAATGCAACTTCAACCTAAGTCCTACTTAGATCCGAGTACCCACTCACTCCCCTCAATCACAAAGTGATATCAACCTATTGACTAATTGAATTGTGAAGACACACTTCAATAAAATATCTTGATCTTGCTTCAAAGCTTCAATCAAGAGACAAACACTCGTGCTTTAAAGCTTTGAGTGATAAACTACCCTTACAAGAAATCCTAGTCCAATGCACTTATCAATTGATAGTTGCTTGGCTCACAAGAGAAACTAGAATTACACAATATCAACATTACTAATCCTAACGACACAAACACAAGTGCTATCTCTTCAATACATTCCAAGGGCGACAGTAAGTGGTTCTTTTCCTTTTATAGAAGCGATGAAACTTGTTTTGGCTTCCATAAAGATAGCTAGGGTTCACTTAATTTAATCCTAAAAACATGGTCTTTTCAACAACCAATTTAGGTTTAATTAAGATTAACCTAGCAGCCACGTGAGCATGCTTTCTAATAACAAAAACAATATTTAGCACTCAACAAACTTCAAAAATCTCAGAACAAGCAGTTCTCAGTAATGAATGTCACACCGAATGTCATAACATCCGTTATGATATCGACTGCAGAATTTCCAACTGCCTTTAGCTTCCATTCTGAATGTCTTTTAACATCCTTACCAGGTAGGATTTATCTTCAATCTCTGAATGTCATAACATCTATCATGACATTGCTAAATCCTAGTTTTACCAAAATTAATGCCAACCTAAAAACACTAACAAACTCCCCCTTTGGCACATTTTTGGCTAAAACTACTTAACCTATCAGAGTACATATGCAGCAGAAGACAAACTAGTTCTAAGCTTAAACTAAACTAGAACCTAGAGATAAGATAAATTCTACCCATACAAAAATCCCACAATTCCCACAATTGCCCCATACAAAATTTTAAAAACAGGCCACCATACAATTCCCCAAAGTCCCATACTACTGTCACACAGTGGTTCTTCTCCCCCCTTTTTAGCCATAAAGGGCCAAAGGAAACCATACAATTTCCCCAAGTATTTCAATCAAATAATTAAAGGAGGTACCAACAATTGTCAAGAGTACAATGCTGTCAACAATAAGTTACAATCATCCAAACAAAATTGGGAAAAGGAAACAACACAAGAACAAGAAAAAAAATAACAAGAAAATTGACAAAACAGCAGCAACAGGGGCAAGGAGCAACAACTCAAGTGCTTTCTTCTCCAGAAGAAGCACTGTGGAAGGAAGCATCTTTAGAACCTTCTTCAGCACCAGCCATCTGAATATCATCATCTTCAGCATCACCAACAGCATCACTATCAGCTTTCCCTTCATCCTCAACCTCTGTGTCCTGCTCTAGTTGAGAGATTAGCTCTTCCAGACTTTGCTTTCTTGCTTCAAGCTCCTTGCAAGTTGCTCTTAGCACAAGAATGACATTTGCCTTCGAAAATTTTCTTTGTGTTGATGTCTCACAGATGCCATGACAATGTCGGGACATGCTTCCCTTGGAACAGCTTGTAGTGGAATCCAAGAGCGGGCTCTCTTGCATCAATCTGTCACCAAGAATGTCTGGATACTGATCAATTATAATTCCACACGCAGGGAGGGAAAAGCTATTGGTCCTTTGATAGCATAGTCACAAGATGCTTGAGGGTCTCGATAAAAATGTAGGATCCATAGTCAAATGCACCGAGTACCTCGCATATATGAATCTTCCCAATCCATTGGAAATGGTGGATTTGTGATTGGTTGGGACCCAGTTTGCAACACCAATCTTATGTAGTATGGCAAATTTGACACTCAACTTGCTTGCTGAGAGTTTTCCCTTTAGAGGCCATTGTCTTACTTGATTGGCAGTGATGGTTTGACAAATCTTGTTGTCGGTTCCTCCACCGGCCGAGTATTATCGATCTACCGTGAATCTGTTGATCACATTTGGAGAAAACCTGACTTTCCTCCCTCTCACATACACAATCTGGTAGTCATCAGAATTCCTATCCCCACAATCATTTGAGAGATTGACAATAAACTCTCTCACCAAAGCTTCATAACAGTTTGAGAGCTTCTCCATCGCTTTCATCGCCCCGCCTCCTTAATCAGGTCAACAATCTCCTTGCACTCTAAAGCACTCTTGTTCAACTCTCTTTCTAGTGCAACCCTCTTTAAGCAAACATACTTCCATCTTCCAGCACTTTCAGGATGATGGAATGAGATGTTATCAATTGCCACTTCAGGCACCTTGGGAAGTTTTCCAAGAGTTGGCTTCTTTCTTGAATGTATGTCAGTGACATTCTCCTCAACATCAAACTCAGAGTCATGATCGGACTCCAGTGTTCGTGTTCCTTCCTCTTTTCACAATAGGTGTTCTCTTTGGTCTAGAGTCACGAAGCAGTTTTACTCTACATTTCTCAGAGGTTCCACTTGGGATACTTTTCACCTTATGCACATCTTCCACACCCTTTTCTTTGACAGGGCTCTGTGAGACTGCCTATTTTCCCTTCCTTTTCATCATTCTTTTTGCAATGCTTGGATTGACATTGGCAATAAGATCATTGTCTGAGAACATCTCATCTAAATCAATGACTGGAGGATCAGTTGAATGATTAGATTCTTGAACTGGTGACTCTTCCAAAATGCTGTCAGAAATGTAGTCATCAGGGACTTTACCAGAGGCACACTTTGCTAGTGATTCTTCAAGAATACTATCAGAAATATAGTCAGCAGAGGCTTTATCAGAGCAACATTTTGCCGGGGACTCCTCAAGAATTCTGTTAGAGATCTCATCTTCCTTATCAGCAGAGATTTTATTACAAGCATCATCAACACCGCCTGCACTCTTTAATGTAAAGGTCTTCATTATTCTTGGCAGGGGAAGTATCATGATCACCAGATGTCTTGACATTCTCAGTGACATCCGGATCAACTGCTAAACTAGGGCTAGCAGACTGACAGTTTAGGGGAATTGAAACCCCAGGAACAAATTGGTCTTCATTGAGGATCCTGGTTACCAATCTAGCAATGGCTATATGCACACCCTAGACTCTCTGTTTACCATTTCTGAGGGAACAGAAGAGGATGGTACAGAAGTCTTACCCATGGGAGATGCTTGAGTTCTTATTGCATTCCTTGTGCTCAATTTCTTGACCTTTTCTGGGTCAGTAGCTATTGCACGCAATGGTGTAACCTTCAAGAGCTACTTGCATGGCTTCGGTTTGCTCTAACTTCACCATGGGAGAGATGGAGATCCCGATTCTTGAGATGATGAGGATGATGAAGACATTTTTCGCTGATGGTTGTTGAGAGGATGAAAGCGAAAACAGGAAAGGGTTTCAAGGTTTCTTTTGAGAGAAGAAAGGATGGTACTACTTTCAAAAGAAGAAACTATTATATGAGGATGTCTCTTCCTATTTTTGGACTTCTTAAAATAAGGAAGGAAATACCGAAATAACCCTCTAAACAAAAGTTGAAATAAAAAGTTCCTTTCATCCCTTGTTGTAGGCACAACTAATTGCTACAACTCCACATATTGACAAGTACCCAACTTGCCCCTTGACATTTCAAACTGACTAGCCTCAAGAGCTTTAGTAACAATGTCACAGTATAATGTCATGACATCCTTTATGACATTGTGGTCACAAGATCCGCTTCATCCGATCATCGAGAACAATTTTACCACCACGTATTCATTCTCAACATTGTATAGAACACACAATTTTGCTTCTTGCTGATCCAAGAAGCAAGATTGTTTCTTAATAAGAAACATCCATCAAGAGAGCCTTTACACAAGCTTTGACCAAACCTTGTTTTCTTGGACAACTTCAAATGTGTAGGAGCAGGAGTCCTATTATGGCAGCCATTCTTCATTCCAAATTTCTTGACACAATTCCTTGCAAACTTGCTCTCAGATTCAGCTTGCATTTGGTTGCCATACTGTCTCACCATTGTGTCTGTCATTTCTCCAAATATTATGTCATTAACATAAATGTGTGTCACCATGATCTTTTCTCCTTTGACAAAGAGAGTTTCATCCAAGACTCCTCTCCTGTATCCTTTGACAGCAAGATACTTGGTTATCCTTTCATGCCAGATCCTAGTACTTTGCTTCAGTACTTTAGGAGTACTCAGATGTCTAGACATTGAGTGTGACATTCTGATTCCCTGTCCAGCCTTATGCTTACCACAGATCCTTCCTTTGACTATGAGAGATCTTGGTATCCTTTTTGACTCCCTCTATGGAACTGATCCTTTTCATTCCTCTGAGGTGTGGATGACCAGATTCTTGCTGCCACAACTTTACTTCCTCTTCATCTTTGACTGTAGAACACACAGAAGACAGAGTGGTGTTCTCAGATTCCCACATGTAGCAGTTGTCCTTTGATCTGACTCCTCTCATAATCACTACCTGTTCATCGTTGATTACAAGACATTCAACCTTAGTGAAGTTAACTGTGAATCCCATATCACATAGCTGACTTATGCTAATGAGATTTGCAGTCAAACCTTTTACAAGCAATACTCCATTTAGGCTTGGAACTCCTGACCAGTTTGAGTTTCCAATACCTTTGATTTCTCCTTTGGCTCCATCTCCAAAAGTAACAAAGCTGGTAGAGTGATGCTTAACATTATTGAGAAGATTCCTGTCTCCAGTCATGTGATTGGAACAACCACTGTCAAAGTACCAATATTTCTTGGTAGACATACTAAGGGAAGTGTTAGCTACCAGAGCAATAGTCTTCTTCTTCCACTATTGAGAGTATGATACCCTGTTGGTTTTAGGCTTCACATAAGACCCTTGATTAGGATATCCATGTAGCCTGTAGCAAAAAGATTTTATGTGACCAAACCTTCCACAATAATGACATCTCCATCTTTGAAACTTTTTGATCATGTTTCTATGATTTTGATGTTGCACCCAATGTTGTGACATTTGTTTTGACATTGGTTTATTAGGTCTGTTCTTCCTTTTGTTATTGATAAACTTCTTAGTCTCCACATAACTTGAGGCAGATCTATTCCCTGTTTTGTGGTATGACATCTTCTTTGCCATAGGCTTGCCAGGTTTGTTCCTTTCCTGGTTATTAGCAAATCTCTTTGCAGCCACATACCGAGCTGACATTTCTGCTTTACGTTGTGACACTGCTTTTGACACTGTTTTCCCATGTCTCCCCTTCTTGATGTCACCAACAAGTTTCTTTTCAGCCACATATCCTAGACCATGCTTATTTCCTGCATTTTGTCCAAGCTGAAGGATTTCTTCCAACTTATCAGTACTAGATGTCAACATTTTGACAGATTTAGACATCTGATCAAGTTTGGAGTTCAAGATTACAATATCACTATTGAGGTGATTTATAGTGGTGTGTTTTCCTTTTCTCAGCCTCCAACTTCACATTCTCAACTTCCAACTTCTCAATCAGCTTTTTCTGCTCCTCATTTTCGACATACTTCACCATTTTTACACACGCTTCTTGTAGGTTTCAAAGAAGCTCTTCAAATGTCACTTCCTCATCACTAGAATCCATATCGAATTGTACACTCCAGAGAAAGGACAAGTTTGGCACCTTCTTCCTCGATTCACTTCCGAATCACCATCAGACCAAGTGACAACCATTCCTTTCTTTTGTTTCTTTAGAAAGGTGGGACATTCAGCTCTAATATGTCCAAATCCTTCACACTCATGACATTGGATTTTACTGCCTTGACTTCCTTTTTCTTCGACTTGGATCTTCTCTGAGTCATAAGATCCGCTTCATGTCGATGGAATGTCCTTGACATTTGACCTTGACTTTGGATCAATCCTCCGATCGCTTTGTTGAACTGCTTCCGTGCATGGCAATGGCTTCAGATATCTTCTCTTCATCTTCCACCTTGCATCCCTCTTCAGTATTGGATACAAGTGCTATGCTCTTGTTTCTCTTGTCAACAGGTTCATTGATTCCCATCTCAAAAGTCATAAGAGATCCAATAAGTTCTTCAACCTTCAAGGTGCTAATGTCTTGAGCCTCCTCTATTGCAGTGACTTTCATTGCAAATCTCTTAGGCAAGGATCTGAGAATCTTTCTCACCAGCTTCTCTTCTGACATCTTTTCACCAAGTGCTCCTGAGGCATTGGCAATTTCCAAAATGTTCATGTGAAATTCATGAATATTCTCATCTTCCTTCATCTTCAAATTCTCAAATTTGGTAGTGAGCATCTGAAGTCTTGACATCTTCACCTTGGATGTCCCCTCATGAGTAGTTCTGAGAGTGTCCCAAACATCCTTGGCCAGTTCACATTGATGGACCAATCAAGATGTTCTGTCAATACCATTGAATGTAGCATTCAATGCTTTAGAGTTCCCTAGAGCTAGCTCTTCTTCCTCTTTGCTCCATTCCTCCTCGTGTTTCAAGACAGAGTCCCATCTTTCTCAAGCTTGGTGGGATGTTACCATCCTTTATCGCCAGCTCTCCAAGCTTTAATGTCCACCGATCTTAAGAAGGCAACCATACGAGGCTTCCAAGAATCATAATTAGACCCATCCGTAATAGGTGGTCTTCCTCCAAATCCTCCTTCTTTATCCATTACGCCGTAAACTATTATCCCTAGATCTCACCCGAATAACAAGGTGGTGCCCGCCGATGCCAATTGAAATTTCGGTAGCGATACGTGATGTCACGAGAATGTTATGACACAAGATTCGACACTATGTTAACAGCTCACACAGAAATACGTAGCAAGAAAGAACATAATAAGTTGTTCACCCAGTTCGGTTCAACAAACCTACATCCGGGGCTACCAAGCCAGGAGGAAATTCACTATTAGTAGAATTAATTCGTGAATAAACCACCGCTTTATCTCCTTCACTTAAAACCTACCCAATGCAACTTCAACCTAAGTCCTACTTAGATCCGAGTACCCACTCCCCCTCAATCACAACAAAGGATATCAACCTATTGACTAATTGAATTGTGAAGACACACTTCAATAAAATATCTTGATCTTGCTTCAAAGCTTCAATCAAGAGACAAACACTCGTGCTTTAAAGCTTTGAGTGATAAACTACCCTTACAAAGAAATCCTAGTCCAATGCACTTATCAATTGATAGTTTCTTGGCTCACAAGAGAAACTAGAATTACACAATATCAATCTGTTACTAATCCTAACAAGACACAAACACAAGTCGCTATCTCTTCAATACATTCCAAGGGCAAATACAGTTGTAAGGGTTCTTTTCCTTTTATAGAAGCAATCCCGAAACTTCAGCTTTGGCTTCCATAAAGATAGCTAGGGTTCACTTAATTTAATCCTAAAACATGGTCTTTTCAACAACCAATTTAGGTTTAATTAAGATTAACCTAGAAGCCACGAGCATGCTTTCTAATAATAGAAAACAATATTTAGCAGAACAAACTTCCCGAAAATCTCAGAACAAACAGATTCTCGAAAGAATGTCACATCGAATGTCATAACATCCGTTATGACATCGACTATTTTAATTTCCAACCTTTAGCTTCCAGCTCGAAATGTCTTTTAACATCCTTAGCGTGGGATTTATCTTCAATCTCTGAATGTCATAACATCTATCATGACATTGCTAAATCCTAGTTTTACCAAAATTAATGCCAACCTAAAAACACTAACAATATGTTTATGGGAACATTGACAGGCCCGTTCTTCAATCATCTGATTGGAAACTCTTCAGCTGGATTCACCGAGTTGATATTGACAGGAGAGCGTATTGAGGCTGGTATCAAAAGTGGAAAGATTCAGATAGAGACATCTTCAAATGCTGCAAAGAGATCTTTTGGTGGTAAGAAAGAAACTAATGCTGTGTATGGTCGAAAAGCCGAGCCAAGACCGACCGTGCTCAATATGGGGCAACAGTGATCTCCAATCTCGCATCAAGACAACCTCGGAGACAACGCGCATAGTCAGAATGCGCCACGAAGACAGTTTACAAAGATCAACATGCCGTTGTCGCAAGCCTTGCAACACATGTTGAAAGCAGAGCTGATAACCTTGAGGGATCCTCCTCAAAATATCAATACTTCCTCTCCGAGATACAATCCTAATGCTAAGTGTGCTTACCATTCCAATAGCCCCGGACATAATCGATGATTGTTGGGCTCAAGAACAAGATTCAAGATATGATCAAGCTAAGAAGATTGAGTTTGATCCTCCTGAGACTCCAAATGTGATCAACGCCTATGTCTAACCATGACAAGAGTTCCAATTTGTTGGAGGATACTTACGCTTTCAACATAGATGACTTGACCATTCCTTGATGATAAGAAGAATTTGCTACAGCCGTGTCAATCCAGGATGCCCGTGAGAATTGTCGTTGGTGCCCATCCGCACCGATGGTTGTGCTTGGTTGAGAAGACGTGTTCAGTGCATGATGGATAACCGTGAGATACTATTTCTAAAACCACCCGTGCAGAAGCTGTGTGAAGATATGTCTAAACTGAAGATCGAAGATGTGAATGAAACTGCACCATCTGTGTGGGATACCTTGGGGCAGCCAAGTGGGAAGTACGATTACATGGTGAAGTACACTGTTCCTGAAAGCTACAAGATTCCTATTGAAGATGTTAAGGTGACCGGATGGGGTGACGATTTCCTAGAAGACTATGCTGATGTTAACACCATAAGAATATCCTCTACTGATCCTGTGCCTAGGGTGGCACCTCTCATTATTACTTCTCCCAGACCAGTCCCATATTCCTCTGACAAGGCTATCCCTTGGAACTATGGAGCTGATGTTTACTATCATGGCGTCAAGCAAGACCCTATGACCATTGAAGATCTTACTATTGAAGCTACCATTCTTGATATCGACAACATCACCAGATCCAGTAAGGTGACCAGAACCGGAAGGGTATTCTCTCCAGATATCTCTCCTCCAAAAGACACTGCGACTCCAGCACGCATTCCAGCTATTCAATCCATTCCCAAGCTAGAGGAAAGAACCAGACTCATCCCGCCACCAAGTACCAAAGGAAGTTGCTGAAGACACCTCCAAACGAGAAATGGAGGAAATTCTGAAGATTATCAAGAAAAATGATTACAATGTGGTAGAACAGTTAGGACAGACACCGTCCAAGATTTCCATGCTTGCTCTGCTCTTGTGCTCTGAGGCTCATGCTAATGCCTTGGTGAAGTTTCTGAAGAATGCTCACGTACCGCAAGACACTACTACTGATCAATTTGAAGTTTGTATTGCTAGCCTGGCTGCCAACAACGGCCTAGGCTTCTCTGATGCTGATTTGACTCCTGCCGGAAAGAAACACAACAAAGCCTTGCACATCTCTGTTGAATGCAAGGGTGTTACCTTGTCTCATGTTTTGGTTGATACCGATTCTGCTCTGAATATCCTGCCAAAGACTGCTTTTGACCGACTTGATGTTAAAGGATTGGTTCTGAAGCCCAGTGACACAATTGTGAGAGTTTTTGATGGTTCTAAGCGAACAGTACTTGGAGAGCTCATTCTGCCTGTTAAAGTCGGTTCCCAGACTTTTGACTCCACTTTCTTTGTCATGGACATCCGTCCAGCTTATTCTTGCCTACTTGGATGCCCTTGGATACATGGGGCAGGCGTTGTTACCTCTACCCTGCATCAGAAGCTGAAGTACCCAGTGAAGGGGAAGGTTGTTACAGTATGTGGTGAAGAGGAATACATGGTCAATCATCTGCAGTCATTGCGATATCTCGAGATGGAAGGTGAATTCTTCGAGACTCCCTGTCAAGCTTTTCAAACAGTTCCAAGAGTCATGCATGTTGACTCTCCTATCACTCCTAAAGTTATACAAGTTCCGCCTAGGATGGCCTCGCTGAAGGATGCTCAAGCTGCAGTTGAAGAAGGAGGTAGTACTATTTGGGGTCAGCTCCCCGATCTTCCTTTCAAATCTGACAAGACTGGTTTAGGCTTCACCATCAAAGGTCAGAAGATGATACGCCGCGAACGTGCCGGCCAATTTCCTTTCCGCATCAGCCAGAATGGAATCCATGCTATAGAAGACGACGACAGCGACTTCGACATCAGCAAGTGGATCTTCCCAACTCCGGACAAGGGGCTCGACAATTGGAAAACTGAAGACGTCATACCAATCTCCTTTAGTCAGGAGTAATTGCTCTTGTTTTGTTTTGCTTTTCGTATTTCTTTATGTTTTGAACAATAAACTCTAAAGCCTAGTGCCTTGCCCGGGGCATCATGGCTCGTTTGTGAGGGTTATTATCTGTCATTTGCATATTTTCATTCAATAAAATCGTTGGACTTTTGCATTCTATTTTTGCTTTCTTTATCACCCCTTCAAAAGCTATGTGTTTCTTACACACACCACGTGATACATTGCGTAATCACTCCAAATCTCGTTGATAACCTATGCTATTGCTAAATATGACTTCGATAATCCGATCTACCAAGTCAAGACGAAAGTGAGGAAGATTGTGAAGTGCCAGGAGAACTTGTCGATCGCTATAGCAAGAAGATCGAGTTATACACCACACAAGAGCAAGTTGAGGTTGTGAATTGGGTTCGATGAAGATGTAAAAGAGATCAAGATAGGAGCGGGTCTTGAGAGCAGTGTTAAAGAAAGATTGGTTCAGATGCTACGAGACTATATTGAGGTTTTTGCTTGGTCATACGAAGACATGCCAGTTTAGACATTGATATTGTGGTACACCGATTGCCGACAAAAGAAGGTTTTCTCCCAGTGAAACAGAAGGTTCGTCGCATGCGTCCTGAGATGTCGAGAAAAGCAAAGTCAAGTTATGAAGCGTTCAACGCCGCTTAGTCATTACTTCCTATCCACAATGGGTTGCGAATGTGGTACCTGTGCCTAAGAAGGATGGTAAAGTACGAATGTGTGTGGATTACAGAGATCTGAACAAAGCGAGTCCGAAAGACGATTTCCCACTTCCTCATATTGATGTTCGGGACAACATCGCCAAAGATAAGGTTTTCCTTCATGGATGGTTTCTCCTTACAATCGATCAAAATGGCTCAAGACATGGAAAAGACTACTTTTGTTACACAGTGGGGCACTTTCTGCTACAAGGTTATGCCGTTCGGACTGAAGAACGTGGGCGCCACTTATCAGCGTGCTATGGTGACATTATTCCATGACATGATTCATCACGAGATAGAGGTCGACATCAACGAAATGATAGCTCGATCACAGACTGAAGAAGAACATCTTGATCATTTGCAGAAACTGTTTGATAGATTGAAGAAATATAGGTTGAGACTTAATCCTAACAAGTGTACCTTTGGAGTCAGATCCGAAAAACTCCTAGGGTTTGTTGTCAGTGGTAAAGGAATTGAGGTTGACCCCGCCAAGGTTAAAGCTATTCAAGAAATGCTAGCTCCCCGCACCGAGAAGGAAGTCAGAGGGCCGATTAAACTACATTGCCAAATTCATTGCACATTTAACTGCTACTTGTGAGCCAATCTTCAAGTTACTTAAGAAAGATCAAGTAGTGGAATGGAATGACGATTTCCAGATCGCTTTTGACAAAATCAAGGAGTACCTACAGAATCCTCCTATCCCGATACCCGTCAAGGAAGACCTCTTATCATGTACTTGACAGTGTTAGAGAACTCAATGGGGTGTGTGTTGGGACAACATGACGAGTCTGGTCGAAAAGAGTATGCAATATACTACCTTAGCAAAAAGTTTACCGACTGTGAAACAAGATACTCACAACTCGAGAAAACTTGCAACGCTTTGGCTTGGGCTACTCACGACTAAGACAAGATATGTTGACTCACACTACCTTGTTGATTTCAAGATGGATCCGATAAAATACATATTTGAGAAACCAGCTCTCTCCGAAGAATAGCAAGATGGCGATGATCTTGAATGAGTATGACATCCAAGACACTTCTCGAAAGCGATTAAAGGGTGTAGTAGCCGATCATTTGGCTCATCAAGCCGTAGATGACTATCGCCTATGCGCCCAATTTCAGCACGAAGATGTTTTACTAGTTACTGATTGTGAAGAACTGTGCCGGACGAAGGACCCGAACAAGGATCCCAATGGACCATGGTCTTTGATGGAGCCTCAAACGCACTTGGCAATGGCATTGGCGCCATCATTACATCCCCACAGTGGACACACGCCTTTCACCGCAGACTGCTTCACCGCACTAACAACATGGCCGAATACGAAGCATGCATCATGGGTATCAAAGTCGCTATTGACTTAAGAATCAAGTTCTTACAAGTGTATGGAGACTCACTTTGTGATCACCGATTAAGGCGAGTGGATACGAAGCATCCGAATCTCATTCAGATCGAGCACGCTCGAGTTTGATCCCTACTCAAGAGATTACTTTCACCACATTCCGCGAGAAGAGAATCAAGGCACGCATTGGCTACTATGTCATCTATGTTCAAGGTCGATGGGACAACGAGGCTCCCTAGATCATCATCGAAGTTTGACGAACCAAAGATATCGTTACGAGCTTGATACGGAAGAGAAACCTTTGTACTACGATGTGAAGAGGTATCTTGAAACTCAGGAATATCCCGCAGGGGCATCTGTCAACGGTAAGAAGTTCTTGAGAAGATTTGCATCCAAATTCTTCCTTAGCAACGGCATCTTATACAAGCGCAATCACGACTTAGTGCTTACTCTACCAGACCGGAAAACAATGAATGTATCATGGAAGAGTTACACGAAGGCGCATTTGGTACCCACTCCAGTGGTCATACAATGGCTAAGAAGATTTTGAGAATAGGTTACTATTGGTCCACCATGGAAGCTGATTGTCACCGCTACGCTCGATCTTGTCACAAATGCCAGATATATGCAGACAAAGTGCACGTACTCCGACTCCGAATGTTCTAACAGCTCCTTGGCCTTTTGCAATGTGGGGCATTGACATGATCGGAGAAATCAAGCCCACAGCTTCCAACGGACATCGTTTCATCACCAAGTGGGTAGAAGCGGCCTCGTTTGCATCTGCTACCAAGAATGTTGTGGCTCGATTCATCAAACATAATCTTATCTGTCGATATGGCACTCCCGAAAGGATTATCACAGATAACGGTTCCAATCTCAACAATAAGATGATCACCGAGCTCTGCACGCAGTTCAAGATCAAGCATCACAACTCTTCTCCTTATCGGCCTAAGATGAATGGCGCAGTGGAAGCCGCCAACGAGAACATTAAGAAGATTATACAGAAAATGACAGTGACTTACAAATATTGGCATGAGATGTTACCATTCGCTCTTCATGGTTATCGCACTACAGTACGAACATCAACAGGGGCAACCCCCTTCTCTCTTGTGTACGGTATGGAAGCAGTCCTACCCATCGAGGTTCAGATTCCCTCAACCAGAGTCCTCCAAGACGCAGAGTTAGGCGAAGACGATTGGATTCAGACTCGCCTTAACCAGATTAACTTGATTGATGAGAAACGACTCGCATCCATCTGCCATGGACAAATCTATTAGAAACGAATGATCAGAGCATTTAACAAGAAAGTCAAGCACCGAGTCTACCAAGTCGGTGATCTAGTAGTCAAGTGCATCATTCTTCCACAAGGTGATCCCAGGGGCAAATGGACTCCCACCTACGAGGGACCATTTGTAGTCAAGATGATTTTCCGCGGAGCTATGATACTTAGCACCATGGATGGTGAAGACTTCCCACACCCGTGAACGCAGACATAGTCAAAAATACTACGATAAAGAGACCCGCTAGGTCGATCGACCTAGGCAAAAATAAGGGCATCCCGCGAACCAAAAGGGTTCGTGCAAAAGTTAAGGATATATACAAAACATGTACACCCGGCAAGTCGAAAACCTGAAAAGGCGGCTTGGGCAAAAAAGGGTATCCCGGTAGATTGAAAACCCGAAAGGGCGGTCTAAGCAAAAGTTAGGGATTTAAGCGTACGACTATGTCTCGTCCCGATCATCCTTCTTCCAGACTACTATCAGCATTCAAGATTCAAATGGCGAAGATCAATCTACTCACTTTCTACCGACAGCAAGGAGATGAGATAGTTGAAATATATGAGTACTAGCATAGTTGGAACTTAACGAGATTGTTTCCGCATAGCTTTTTACTTTTCATGTATACAAACTACTTGGCCATACGCCACCTTTCAAATAAATACAAGTTCTTTCTTTACAATTTTTGCTATTGTTGTTTGCGTAAAGTCCAACGTTTGCTTTGAATGATTATATGCATCTAACAATAAAAATCTATTCACAAACATGCGAAAAGTGAACATACGAAAGTAATTGCTACAGGCTCTAGGAATTGAGATGACGACGAAAGTCACCAATGCATTTCCCCCCACAGAGCATGATCCCCACAGAGGTGTCACTCACAACAAAACCTTCCCCAGCAAAGAAGAGGAGGACCCCCAAGCAGTGATTCCACTCAACTCAATCGGGCCACACCCATCTTCGAGCGATAACATTTCATCCCCCAGCCAAGGTATTTATCCCCAACAAGGTATCTCTCAACATTCCCCTTTTCCCCGACAGCAGCAGTATCCAGACTTGAAACTTGGTCAGGTAGTGCACCGGAGGAAACCTACATCCTTTTTCCCCAGCTAGAGATTACGACGGGCCCCCAGATCCTTCTAACCCGGTCTCCCAGCAACTATCAAATACTCTCCAGCAGGATTTACACGCAAGATCCCCAGCAGAGTACCCCCCAGACTCTCCCCAGCAGGGTCTATGTATGAGATCCTCGACAACGTGTTTCTCGATCTCTACCATCCTCAACAATATCTAGGCGCAAGACTTGGTCAGATAGTGCACCGGAGGAATCAAAGATTTCTTTCTTCTCAGGGTTTCTGTCCCCAAGCAGAAGTCATAAATCCTTCAAACAGAACATCTGCATCTTCTTCAAGATGGATATGTTTTGAAATACCACAACGTCTATCATACATACATTTCTCATATATGCATATGTCATTTATACACATCGTCATGCATCATACTTTGCATAAGACTAACAATATTCTATCAAAGTTTCTCTTGTTTTCTCCAAAACAGGTGAAAGCCACTCCCGACATCAGTCCAAGATTAATACCCGAATCCGACGGAGAACTATCCGAAAGACCATCCCTAGTTGTCCTCCGACAACTCGTCCAGGATTAAGACCCGAATCCAGACGGGAAAACTATCCGAACGACCGCCCTTGTTGTCCTCCGACAACAGATCCGTGATTAATACCGAATCCGACGGAAAACTATCGAACGATCATAAGTTATCCTCCGATAATGTGCGGATCGATACCCGATGCACAACAGGAAGCTATCCACATTTTTGCCAACTACTACCCCTAGCCAAGACGAAGAACTATTCGACTCATTCTTATTATCAACAAGAACTACAGAGTCTGGACGCTGCCTTGATGACATCTTAAGCCCATCTCCGACTACTTGTCAATGATCTCCACCTTCGTATCGCTGCATATTTGGTTAAAAAACCAATACAAACCAATAACTTCATTCAAAGATGAGCACGAAGTCTAACGTACGACTCCCTCCGGATGGCATCTTAAGCCCATCTCTATCCTCTTTCACTTCCAAAAACATCTACAGAGCCTAGCATACGGCTCACTCCTCAGCACCGACTTTTCCAGATGGCATCTTAAGCCCATCCCCGTCAATTCTCCTATCAACAATCTCAAGTCTAGCGTGCGACTCATTCCCCAGCGAAGTCTCCAACTTCTCCAAATGGCATCTGTAAGCCCATTCCCGCATCATCAGCCAACCGCGAGTGCAAATTTTCAGGTGTACTCGAGTGTTCAATCATCTTCTACCTCCAGGTCACGAAAGGCGAACATGCCAATCTAACCCTTCCAGTACAAGAAGATTGAACAGGGGCAGCTGTCATACCCCAAAATTTGCCCTCCATCATCTCAAGACATTTCATACCTCCATGCTCAAGGATTCTTCAAGGGTTGATCAGACAAACCCTCTACTAGACAATCAACCCAAACTAGCGTTTGGTGTTTCCCAGCTCCAGATGGACTTCCAACATCTCCAATGGTCTTCATGCCTCCTCATATGCTTCAAAGATTCTCCATGTCAAGTTTCAAGCCTCAGAAGTCAAGTTTCCTCAGACAATTGCTCAGATGGTTGAAAATTAGTTGTATTGGACAAAAAGTCAACTGTGGTCAACATACAGTCAAACTTCATAATTTTTGATCAACATCCTCATTTTGAAGTTACATTCATCATTTGATCAAGGGTTGATCATGATTCATCAAGAAAACTCAAGATTTGCTCAAAAGTCAAACTTTCCAAATTAGGGTTTCTCAGTGAAAAGTCAACCAAACTCTGACTGAGCATAACTTCTTCATACTTTCTCAGAAATTTTTCCACCACCTCTTGTTTTGAAGGAAATTCAATTCTCTACAACTTCATGTCTCACAAGAATGTTCAAAAAATGCTTCATTTGGAAGGTATGGATCAAAACATAACAGATGCTTTTCAAAGTCAACAAAAAGTCAACTTTTTGTTTTGAAGATATATTGAGCATGGAAACTCCAATTGAGATGAAACCAAAGAGGTTGGTTAGAGGACTCTTAGAGCTTTCCAAAAAGTCCAAGAACACTCAAAAATGTGGAAAATTGAGCAAGATAAACTATTCAGAAGTTGGGCAATTTTGGACAATTGCACAAAAGGAGATATTGGTCAAAATGCAAAATTTTCCAAATGGGCCTATAATCTTTTGATCCAAACTTGTTCATGACATTATTTGTGACTCATAAATGCTTGGCCATGGAAATTTTCTATTTTATTAATTTATTTTTGAATTTTAAACCATTTAATTCAAAATTAAATTATATAAAATATGAAAATAAGATATTTTTTCAAGAGGAGTGATTTTATATCATACTTGAGGTCCAAGGAAGCCCATCACACATACCAATTTCGTGCTTGATCATCCATTTAGGAGAAAATCAAATTTCTTTCAAAAATTTGAATTTATTTGAAAATCATTCAATGCATTCAAAACCAAATCTTTTTTCCTTGTTTTTTCTCTCCTAATTCACTCTATAAATAGCCAGCATTACACACAACAAAGGACACGAAACCCTAGCCAAAAACTCAACCCTTATTTTGTCAAAATTGTTCAAGAAGTTGGAAAAATCGAATTTTGTTTTGCAGCTTCTTTCAGCCTCTTTCAACCATCCAAACGTGTTCAGGGGGTAAGATTGAGTAAGGATGCATCATTGTTATTGATCAAACCATCCAGAATCGAGCCATATACATGCATACATATTCAATTCTTTCTTGGTTTTGCATTTTATTATTCTGCTTGTGTTAAGTGATTCTAATGCTTTCATTGTGTTCATAAGACCCCACATGACCGATCTGGGCAATCGTTCCACAGCTTGAACGTCGGAATTGCATATTGCCATGTTTAGGGTTTAGGGACTGTGAAGCTTCGAACTGGATTGTACAGGCATTTTTAACTGAAACTAACATCACCATTGGACTCGGAAGGGTCGATTTAGGGGGATAAGGTCCTCCTTTCCCGTTTATTGCTCGTGTTTTGCAGGTTCAGGGTTTGAGATCGCCGGAGAAGACGACCGGAGCTAGGGCTCCGGCGTCATTGACTTCATTTGGACCGGCGAGGGATTGCGTGGCACGATGGCGTTCTCTGATTCGCTCCTTCATAAGTTGACTGGGCCCGGCTTGCTGACTGTGTTCGAATCCAAATCAGGGACACGCGTACACTTAAAACCAATTGATTTTGTTTTCTCAAACACCAAGTGTCAAGTGGCCTAGTGGTTAAGGCGCAGGTTGTGCAAAGATACTCCTCCTGGTCACGTGTTCGAGCCTCATCAGGACCAGTTTTGCTTTTCTTTTCACAAACATCAACTTTTTTTCATATTTTCCTTTTTATTTAATATTTTGCATTCATTTTAATTAATTTCAATAATTTTTTATCATGCATTAAAAATACCAAAAAATATTTTTATTTTTGCATTATTTCCAGAAAATGTTTATTTAATTTATAAAATTAAAAAATATTATTTTGCATGCATATTTAATTTAATCGCTAATTTATCATTTAAATCACTTTTAATTGATTTTTAATTATTAAATTACCTCCAAAAAATCCCAAAAAAATTATTTTAGCATATTAATGTTGTTTCTAGCATGAAATATTTTTCTCATTTAAAAATTATTATTTTTGCTAACATTTTTCTCTTATTCGATTTCCTCGTATTTTCCGATTTCTCATCTTTTCACAGGTTATCTCGTTTCGGACGATTTCTTTTTATCATTTTCTTTTTTCAAATTATGTAATTGCTTATGGGATGTAATAGTTTAATTAGGGCTTTTATTTTCCGCATTCTAAATTATGTATCTGCCCCAAAGCCATGTAATAGCGTAGGATTTATCTTTTCGCACTTTATATTTCCGCAATTTACTTTCCGCATCTTATAAACTATTAGTAATTAGGCGTGTATGGCAAGACTAAAATCAACATAGCTCACTCTAATTTTCATGATAACATGAATCTGAAATCAACACACTCTTTTTCACACATGCACCCCTTAGGGTAATTCTCTCTCGTTGCCTTACGAATACAAATGGTCATGTCCCTCGAACGTAGAGGTATTCTAGCACCGTTGCCTTCAAAACAAATCATCATAGTCCCTTCGATACAAAGATCATAAGACCCACGATTTCGCCTCCGAATACATGATCTTGACCCTCGATTGTCGCCTACGAAAAATGATGATAGTCCGTTCGAATGTGCTAGGATACTTCCTACAAGTTGCTTTCTATGACCATCCGATGTCCCTTCGAATGTCCCACTTCACATCCAACAAATAGAGTTACCTACCAACTAATGGTATGGATAGCACTATTCTAAAGGAACGTAAAATAACACGAAAACGACCAATCCTGAGTAGGTAATAAGACTTTTAGTTGCTTGCTCAAACAAAATACTTTTCACACATCACACTTTTGTCAAAGTTCAAACTCTTTTCAAAAACGAAACATTTCCGAACACTTTGTATACATTCCTACATGAATCATTACAAAGTCAAAGCGAAATTCCTTTTCAAAACATTTTTTTTGTCAAACACACAGAAAGCACAATTTTAAAGTGATCTAAGAGCAACTAAGAGCCCGTAGATAACTACGGATGGAAAGGGGTGCTAATACCTTCCCTTTTCATAACCTTCTCCCTTACTCAGAATCTAACGAAGGTCTTTTTCTGCACTTTTTACCTCCCCTTAATTGGATAAAAGAAAAGTCGGTGGCGACTCTTGCTATCCGCACATTTGCGATACAAAATCCTACAAAGTCAGTTCACCGTGTTACAGTACCGAAAATACCTTCATGCTTGTATTCCATAATCTTCTCATCTTCTTTCGTATCTACACACCGGAGTAAAGCCAAATTGTGATTGCGTTTGTATAGAATCCCGTTACTCAGAAAGAACTTGGCATAAAACCTTCTTAGGAACTTCTTGTCATTGATAGATGCCCCCTCAGGGTATTCTTGAGCCTCAAGGTATTTTTTCACTTCATGAAACCAAGGCCTTTCCTCCACTCCCTAGGTATCAAGTTCACAATAATATGGCAGTTTGTCTAGCCTTTTAATAGTAATCCGAGGAGATTCGTTGTCCTATCTAACTCTGAACATAGATGACATAGTAGCTAATGCGTCCGCCAAATGATTCTCTTCTCGCATAATATGTTCAAAAGTGATCTCTTCGAAGTAGGGAATCAAACTTAACACATGTTCTCGATATGGAATGAGATTTGGATGCTTCGTGTCCCACTCGCCCTTAATATGACTAATTACAAGAGCTGAGTCTACGTATACTTGCAAGAACTTGATCCTCAAATAAATAGCTGCTTTGATACCCATGATGCATGCTTCATATTCAACCATATTGTTAGTGCAGTCGAACCATAATCTGTAGGTGAAGGGTGTATGGCCACCCTTGGGAGAGATAATCACGGTGCCAATGCCATTGCCAAGTGCGTTAGAAGCTACATCAAAAACCATGGTCCATCGGGATCCTGGTTCAGGTCCTTCATCCGGTTCAAGTTCTTCATAATCAGAAACTAGCATGATATTCTCGTCCGGGAACTCGAAATGCATAGATTGATAGTCGTTTATAGCTTGATGAGCCAATTGATATGCTAAGACACTTCCTTTGATTGCCTTCTGAGTAGTATATTGAATATCGTATTCGGTCAAAATTATTTTCCATCTGACTATTCTTCTGGAGAGAATAGGTTTCTCAAATATGTATTTTATTGGATCCATTTTAGAGATCAACAAAGTGGTATGGGTCAACATATACTGTCTTAGTCGGCGAGCAACCCAAGTCAAAGCGCAACATGTTTTATCGAGCAATGGGTATCTTGTGTTAGTTCTATTAATTGACAGCAATTTTGGTAAAACATTTTTCTCAGAAAATGCCATGAAGTTTACTGAAGCAGCAGATGTCACAGCAGATGTCCTGACATGTGAAATTGACAGAATTGGTTTAAGTTCAGAATTTTTAGGAAGTCAGTTTGTTTGTTATTTGTATGCTTCGATTAAGGAAGCTTGAGAATAAATTAAGCGAAATACTTGGAGATTTTATGTCCTGCTTTCATGGAGAAAAGAGAGGAAGCGCTGAAGACTTTTGAGTAAAGCAACCTTAGTTGCTAATACTCTATTTAAAGGCTGCAAACCCCATTTTGTGGTTTGGTCGTTCCATATTTAGAAACTTAGATTTTAATTGTTGGTTGTTTATTGTTTTGGTTGTTCATTGTTAATTGTGAGCCTCTCTCGTATTTATACTTGAGTAGGATATTTGTTGACTTGTAAGTTGTTAATTACCATAAGATTTGAAGCGAGTGTGATTGTGTGTCTTTGAAGAGTGTCTTCAGTTTTGTTATTAATGAGTGTCACCGTGTGTGAATTAGGGAGTGAGAAGAGGTTCTCATATCTAAGTGAGGTATCTTAGGTCGAAGGGTCATTGGATAGGTGATTAAGTGAGGAGTGTAAACAGGGAGGTTTAGCTATGAATTAATACTGCTGATAGTGAACTTCATCCCTGGCTTGGTTTCCCCCAGACGTAGGTTGATTAGAACCAAACTAGGTTAATAACTCTCTGTGTTTTTATTGTTTTCTGCACTATATAACTCTGTTATGTTAGTTGTGTTTAAAATAGATATTAGTGCCGTAACATTACCTTCGACATCTCATATCTGATACCAAAATTTCAATTGGTATCGGAGCAGGCATCCTGCTCTGTCTCTGGGTGAGATCTAGGAAAGATACTTTTTGGTAACATGGACAAGGAGGCAATATTTATGAATAGACCACCCATTCTTGATGGTTCTAACTATGATCTATGGAAGCCTCACATGGCAACATACATAAAGTCCTTGGACAGTAGGGCTTGGAAAGCTATTCTGAAAGGATGGACACATCCTGTCATTATTGGTGCTGATAATCAACCTATTGGTGAGCTAAAGCCTGAAGAAAACTAGTCAAAGGAAGATGATGAACTAGCTCTTTCCAACTCAAAGGCCTTAAATGCTATACTCAATGGATTTGACAGAAACATCTTCAGACTGATCAATACATGTGAAGTGGCCAAGGATGCTTGGGAGATTCTCATAAATACTCATGAAGGCACCTCCAAAGTTAAGATGTCAAGGCTACACCTGCTCACTTCAAAATTTTAAAACCTAAGGATGAAAGAAGAAGAGAGAATTCAGGAATTTCATACGAACATTCTTGAAGTAGCAAATGCATGCAGTGCCTTGGGTGAGAAGATACCAAAAGAGAAGCTAGTGAGAAAGATGCTCAGATATCTACCTAAGAGATTTGATATGAAAGTGACATCCATTGAAGAAGCTCAAGAAATCAACAACACCAAAGTGGATGAACTAGTTGGTTCTCTCCAAACATTTGAGCTGGGTATTAATGAGAGGTCTGAGAAGAAGACTAAAAGCATAATGTTCAAGTCCAACACTGAAGAGAAATGTGAGGAATATGATCTGGACACTGAGGAAGGACTGTCAAACACCATAGTCCTTCTTGGAAGATAATTCAATAGAGTACTGAAAAGGATGGAGGGAATCCCAAGACCAAATCTCAGGAACATCCCATACGACATCAGTAGAACAAATAACTCTTGGAAGAAAGAAGAAGTTGAGGAAAGACCTACTCAAGGTAGAGAGCTAAGGTGTTATGAATGTGGAGGCTTTGGTCACATCAAATATGAATGTCCAACTTTTCTCAAAAGACAAGGAAAAAGTTTGAATGTACTATACGAGGACTCTGAAAATTAGGTGGAAGAGGAATCATCCAAATATGTAACAACTCTGACTGGTACATATATTTTTGATGGAGACTCAAGCGATGAAGAATTGACCTTTGAGGAACTGGATACTACATACAAATAACTATGCATCAAAAGTGTAGAAGTATGCCAGGAGAATGAGAAGCAGAAGAAGCTCATAATACAATTGTAAGACATAAAGAAGGAGCATCTAGAGATGATTAAAAAGCTAGAAAGTGAAGTAACTGTGCTGAAGTTTGACCTTGATAAGATGACCAAATCTGTCAAGATGCTAAATAGTGGATCTGATTCACTGGATAAGATACTTCAAGATGGAAGAGTAGCAGGAGACATGAGTGGTCTGGGATACAATGGTACAAAGGAGTCTTCCACAGAAGAAACAACTATAGACAGCCTAACAGGATACCTCAACACTGGAGATATCATTACCTTGTTTTCATATTTTATTTAATTTAAATTTGAATTAAGTGCTTTAAATTAAAAAATAAATCAAAAAATAAGAAAAGGGTCGTGGCAAGGCATCAAGAGGTCTTGAATAATATTATGATCAAGTTTGGATCATAAAATTATAGGCCCATTTGGAAAAAATTGGATTTTGTCAAAAAATTTCTTTTGTGCAATTCTTCAAAAATACCCAACTTGTGCAAGGTGTATTTTGCTTAATTTTTAACATGTATGAGTGTTCTTGGACTTTTTAGAAAGCTCTAGATGTCCTCTAAGTAACCTCTTTTGTTTCATCTCAATTGGAGTTTCCATGCTCAATAACACTTCTTTACAAAAAGTTGACTTTTTGTTGACTTTGAAAAGGACCTATAATGTTTTGATCCATATCTTCAAAATGAAGCATTTTCTGACCATGCTTGTGAGACATGAAGTTGTAGAGAATTGAATTTTATTCAAAATGAGAGGTGGTGGAAAAATTTCTGATAAAGTATGAGAAAGTTATGCTCAGTCAAAGTTCAGTTGACTTTTCACTAGAAAACCCTAATTTGGAAAGTTTGACTTTTGATCAAATCTTGAGTTTTCTTGATGAATCATGATCAACCCTTGATCAAATGATGAATGTCACTTCAAAATATGGATTTTGACCAAAAATCATGAAGTTTGACTGTATGTTGACCACAGTTGACTTTTTGTCCAATACAACTGATGTTCAACCATCTGAGCAATTGTCTGAGGAAACTTGACTTGTAAGGCTTGAAAATTGACATGGAGATTCTTTGAAGCATATGATGAGGCCTGATGATCATTGGGGATGTTGGGAACCACCTTGATCTGAGAATTGCCAAACCCTAATTTGGGTTGATTGCTTAGGGGAGGGTTTGTCTGGTCAACCCTTGTGAAATCCTTGAGTATGGATATGTGAAATGTCTTGAGAAGTAGGAGGGCAAATTTTGGGGTATGACAGCTGCCCCTGTTCAATCTTCTTGTACTAGAAGGTTTAGATTGGCATGCTTGCCTTTCGTGACCTGAAGGTAGAAGATGATTGAACACTCGAGTACACCTGAAAATTTGCACTCGCTATTGATTGATGATGCATGGGAATGGGCTTATAGATGCCATTTGGAGAAGCTGGAGGCTTCACTGGGGAATGAGCCGTACGTTAGACTCAAGAGCGTCGTCTGAATAGGAGAGTCGTTGGAGATGGGCTTAAGATGTCATCCGGAGACACTGATGCTGAGGAATGAGCCGTACGTTAGACTCTCGCAGATAGTCCTGAAGGTAGAAGGGAGCACGGGGATGGGCTTAAGATGCCATCCGGAGAATTTCGTACGTTAGACTTCGTGCTCGTCTTTGAATGAAGTTATTGGTTTGTATTGGTTTTTTAACCAAATATGCAGCATTCTGAAAGTGGAGAGATGTCGATAAATAGCTGGAGATGGGCTTAAGATGCCATCCAAGGCAATTGAGTCGTACGCCAGACTCTGTAGTTGATGTTGATAATAAGAGAGAGTCAGAATAAATCATCGTCTTGATTACTCTGAGGGGATAATGGTTGGCAGAATGTGGATAGCTTCCCTGTTGTACTTCGGGTGTTGATTCAATGCCTGTTGTCGGAGGACAACTTGGGTGATCGTTCGGATAGGGTTTCCCGTCTTGCTTCGGGTATTAATCCTGGATCTGTTGTCGGAGGACAACTTGGGGTGGCCGTTCAGATAGTTTTCCCGTCTTGCTTCGGGTATTAATCCTGGACCTGTTGTTTTAGGAGTGATTTTCACATGTTTGGAAAAAACAAAAGAAACTTTGATAGGATATAGTTAGTCTTATTCATGATAATGTGTATGAATGTTATATGCGTATGTTATGATTTTTATAGATAATGTATGAATGTGGATGTCGGTATTTCAAAACATATCCATCTTGAAGAAGATGTAGACGCTCTGCTTGGGGATTTCTGGCTTCTGCTTGAGGATAATCGTGAAACCCTGACTCGAAATAAGAATAGGCGCCTTTGATTCCTCCGATGCACTATCTGACCAAGTTTCGAGTCTGGACATTGCTGTGGGGAATAAAGCTGGGAGATGTTCTGCTAGAGACCTTGTGCGTAAACTCTATTGAGGATGGTGGAAGTTGGAAAACACTCCACTAGGGATCTTGTACGTGGATCTGGCTGGGGAATAAGAGATGTGGTTTTCCTCCGATGCACTATCTGACCAACTTTTGAGTCTGGATATTGCTGTTGTCGGGTGTATGGTAATTGTTGAGATATATTCTGTTGGGGATAAATACCTCTACTGGAGATGAAATGTTATTGATCAAAGACTGGCGTAATTAGGTTAAGTTGACCGGGATCGATGCTCAGGGGCTAACACGATGAAACTTGGAATGTTGGAACTAGTGGAAGGAAACGTGTACTCCACTGGGGAAGGTTTGTAGTGAGCGATACCTCTGCGGGGATAGTGCTCTGCAGGGGAGCGTTTTGGTGACTTTCTTCGTCATCTCAATTCCGAGAGCCTGTAGTAATTACTTTCGTATGTCCGCTTTTCGTATGTTTGTGAACAGATGTTTATTGTCAGATGCATATAATCATTCAAATCAATCATTGGACTTTATGAAAAACAACAAAAATCAACACTTTGTGAAAAGAAAGAAACTTGTATTAATTTGAAAAGGTGGCGTATGGCCAAGCAGTTTGTATACAAAGAAAGTAAAAAGCTATGCGGAAACAATCTCGTCGAGTTCCAACTATGCTAGTACTCATATATTTCGACTATCTCATCTCCTTGCTGTCAGTAGAAAGTGAGTGAATTGATTTTCGCCATTTGAATCTTGAATGCTGATAGTAGTCTGTAAGTAGGTGATCTGGACGAGACATAGCCGTACACTTAAATCCCTAACTTTTGCCTTGAACGCCCTTTCGGGTTTTCAGTCTACCGGGATACCCTTTTTTTCCCAAGTCGCCTTTGCAGGTTTTCGACTTGCCGGTTGTACATGTTTTGTATATATCCTTAACTTTTACCCGAACCCTTTTGGTTCGCCAGGATGCCCTTATTTTTCCTAGGCCAGTCGACCTAGCGGGTCTCGTTTATGCGTAGTATTTTTTGACTATGTCTGCGTTCACAGGGTGTGGTAAGTCTTCGCCATCCATGGTGCTAAGCATCATAGCTCCACCTGAAAATACTGTTTTGACTACAAACGGTCCCTCATAGGTGGGAGTCCATTTGCCCCTGGGATCACCTTGTGGAAGAATGATGCGCTTGACTACTAGATCACCGACTTGGTAAACTCGATGCTTGACCTTCTTGTTGAATGCTCTGATCATTCGCTTCTGATAGATTTGTCCATGGCAGATGGACGCGAGCCTCTTCTCGTCAATCAAGTTGATCTGATCGAGGCGAGTCTGAATCCATTCGTCTTCGCCTAATTCCGCGTCCTGGAGGACTCTAGTTGAGGGTATCTGAACCTCGATGGGTAGGACTGCTTCCATACCGTATACAAGAGAGAAGGGGGGTGCCCCTGTGGATGTTCGTACTGTAGTGCGATAACCATGGAGAGAGAATGGCAACATCTCATGCCAATATTTGTAAGTCACTGTCATCTTCTGTATGATCTTCTTGATATTCTTGTTGGCAGCTTCCACTGCGCCATTCATCTTAGGCCGATACAGAGAAGAATTGTGATGCTTGATCTTAAACTGCATGCAGAGTTTGATGATCATTTTGTTGTTGAGATTAGAGCCGTTATCTGTGATAATCCTTTCGGGAGTGGCATACCGACATATAAGATTATGCTTGATGAATCGAGCCACAACATTCTTGGTAACAGATGCGAACGAGGCTGCCTCTACCCACTTGGTGAAGTAGTCAATTGCCACAAAGATGAAACGATGTCCGTTGGAAGAAGTGGGCTTGATTTCTCCAATCATGCCAATGCCCCACATTGCAAAAGGCAAAGGAGCGGTTAAAACATTCAACGGTACCGGAGGTACGTGCACTTTATCTGTGTATATCTGGCATTTGTGACAAGATCGAGCATAGCGGTGACATTCAGCTTCCATGGTGGACCAATAGTAACCTGTTCTCAGAATCTTCTTAGCCATTGTATGTCCACTGGAGTTGGTACCAAATGCGCCTTCGTGTAATTCTTCCATGACCCGTTCTGCAGTTTTCTGATCTACACAGCGGAGTAAGCACAAATCGTGATTGCGCTTGTATAAGATGTCGTTGCTGAGGAAGAATTTGGATGCAAATCTCCTCAAGAACTTCTTATCATTGACAGATGCCCCTGCGGGATATTCTGAACTCTCAAGATACATCTTCACTTCATAGAACCAAGGTTTCTCTTCTGTATCAAGCTCACAACAATATGCTGGTTCGTCAAACTTTTCGATGATGATTTGGGGAGCCTCGTTGTCCCATCTGACCTTGAACATAGACGACATAGTAGCTAATGCGTCTGCCAACTGATTCTCTTCTCGTGGAATGTGGTCAAAAGTAATCTCTTCTAAGTAGGGGATCAAACTCAGAACATGCTCTCGATATGGAATGAGATTCGGATGCTTCGTATCCCACTCGCCCTTAATCTGACTGATCACTAAAGCTGAGTCTCCATACACTTGCAAGAATTTGATTCTTAAGTCAATAGCAGCTTTAATACCCATGATGCACGCTTCGTATTCGGCCATGTTATTAGTGCAGTTGAAGCATAATCTAGCGGTGAAAGGAGTGTGTCCGCCTGTAGGAGATGTAATGATGGCGCCAATTCCATTGCCAAGGGAATTTGAGGCTCCATCAAAGACCATAGTCCATTTGGATCCTTGTTCAGGTTCTTCGTCTGGTCCTGGTTCTTCGCAATCAGTAACTAGTAAAACATCTTCGTCTGGAAACTCGAACTGCATAGACTGATAGTCATCTACGACTTGATGAGACAAATGATCGGCTACCACACTTCCTTTGATCGCTTTCTGAGAAGTATACTGGATGTCCTATTCGGTCAAGATCATTTGCCATCTTGCTATTCTCCCGGAGAGAGCAGGTTTCTCAAATATGTATTTTATCGGATCCATCTTGGAGATCAACAAGGTAGTGTGAGTCAACATATACTATCTTAGTCGCGAGCAGCCAAGTTAAAGCTGCAAGTTTTCTCGAGCTGTGAGTATCTTGTTTCACAATGGTAAACTTTTGCTAAGGTAGTATATTGCATACTCTTTTCGACTGACTCGTCATGTTGACCCAACACACACCCCATTGAGTTCTCTAACACTAAGTACATGATAAGAGGTCTTCGTCGCGGGCGTATCGGGATAGGAGGATTCAGTAGGTACTCTTTGATTTTGTCAAAAGCGATCTGGCAATCGTCGTTCCATTCCACCACTTGATCTTTCTTCAGTAACTTGAAGATTGGCTCACAAGTAGCAGTTAGATGTGCAATGAATCTGGCAATGTAGTTCATCGTCCCAAGAAACCTCTGACTTCCTTCTCGGTGCGGGGAGCTGGCATCTCTTGAATAGCTCTAACCTTGGCTGGGTCAACTTCAATACCTTTACCACTGACAACAAACCCTAGGAGTTTACCGGATCTGACTCCAAAGGTGCACTTGTTAGGATTGAGTCTTAGTTTGTACTTCTTCAATCTATCAAATAGTTTCCGCAAATGATTGAGATGTTCTTCCTCAGTCTGTGATCGAGCTATCATGTCGTTGATGTAGACCTTTATCTTGTGATGGATCATGTCATGAAATAATGCCACCATGGCACACTGATAAGTGGCGCCTGCGTTCTTCAGTCCGAACGGCACGACCTTGTAACAGAAAGTACCCCACTGTGTAACGAAAGTAGTCTTCTCCATGTCTTCAGGAGCCATTTTGATCTGATTGTAACCGAAGAAACCATCCATGAAGGAGAAAACCCTGTGTTGAGCGGTGTTGTCAACTAGAACATCAATATGAGGAAGTGGGAAATCATCTTCCGGACTCGCTCTGTTCAAATCTCTATAATCCACACACATTCGTACTTTACCATCCTTCTTAGGTACGGGTACCACGTTTGCAACCCACTGTGGATAAGAAGTAACGGCTAGGAAACCGGCGTTGAACTGTTTCATAACTTCGGCTTTGATTTTCTTAGACATCTCAGGATGCATGCGACGAACCTGCTGTTTCACTAGCAGAAAACCTTCTTTTGTTGGCAATCGGTGTAGCACAATGTCATTGTCTAAACCTGGCATGTCTTCGTATGACCAAGCAAAAACCTCGATATAGTCTCGTAGCATCTGAACCAATCTTTCTTTGATACTGCTTTCAAGACCCGCTCCTATCTTGACCTCTTTTTTGTCTTCATTAGTACCAAGATTCACAACCTCAACTGGCTCTTCATGTGGCTGTATAACTCGTTCTTCTTGCTGTAGCAGTCTGACAAGTTCTCCTGGCACGTCACAATCTTCCTCACCTTCGTCTTCGGCTTGGTAGATCGGATTATCGAAGTCATATTTAGCAATAGCATAGTTGTATCAACGGATTCGAGTGATTTTGTATCACGTGGGTGTGTGTACGAACACATAGCTTTTTGAAGGGGTGATAAAGTAAAAGAAAGAAAACAACATTTAAATGCAAAAGTCCAACGATTTTATTGAATGAAAATATGCAAATGATAGATAATAACCCTCACAAACGAGCCATGATGCCCCGGGCAAGGCACTAGGCTTTAAAGCTTATTGTTCAAAGCATAAAAACGAAAAGAAACACAGAAAACAAAAGCAATTACTCCTGCCTAAAGGAGATTGGTATGACGTCTTCAGTCTTCCAATTGCTGAGTCCGTTGTCGGGAGTTGGGAAGATCCACTTGCTGATGTCGAAGTCGTTGTCGTTGTCTTCTATAGCATGGACTCCATTCTGGCTGATGCGGAAAGGAAGTTGGCCGGCACGTTCGCAGCGTATCATCTTCTGTCCTTTGATGGTGAAGCCTAAACCAGTCTTGTCGAATTTGAGAGGAAGATCAGGGAGCTGACCCCAAATAATGCTACCTCCTTCTTCAACTGCAGCTTGAGCATCCTTCAGCGAGGCCATCCTAGGCGGAACTTGTGTAACTTCAGGAGTGATAGGAGAGTCAACAGGCATGACTCTTGGAACTGTTTCAAAAGCTTGACAGGGAGTCTCGAAGAATTCACCTTCCATCTCGAGATATCGCAATGACTGCAGATGATTGACCATGTATTCCTCTTCACCACATACTGTAACAACCTTCCCCTTCACTGGGTACTTCAGCTTCTGATGCAGGGTAGAGGTAACAACGCCTGCCCCATGTATCCAAGGGCATCCAAGTAGGCAAGAATAAGCTGGACGGATGTCCATGACAAAGAAAGTGGAGTCAAAAGTCTGGGAACCGACTTTAACAGGCAGAATGAGCTCTCCAAGTACTGTTCGCTTAGAACCATCAAAAACTCTCACAATTGTGTCACTGGGCTTCAGAACCAATCCTTTAACATCAAGTCGGTCAAAAGCAGTCTTTGGCAGGATATTCAGAGCAGAATCGGTATCAACCAAAACATGAGACAAGGTAACACCCTTGCATTCAACAGAGATGTGCAAGGCTTTGTTGTGTTTCTTTCCGGCAGGAGTCAAATCAGCATCAGAGAAGCCTAGGCCGTTGTTGGCAGCCAGGCTAGCAATACAAACTTCAAATTGATCAGTAGTAGTGTCTTGCGGTACGTGAGCATTCTTCAGAAACTTCACCAAGGCTTTAGCATGAGCCTTAGAGCATAACAACTGAGCAAGCATGGAGATATTGGACGGAGTCTGTCCCAATTGTTCCACAACATTGTAGTCACTCTTCTTGATAATCTTCAGAATTTCCTCCATTTCTTGTTTGGAAGTATCTTCAGCAACTTCCTTTGGTACTTCTGTCTGAGCAGGATGAGTTACTGGTTCTTTCCCTCTAGCTTCGGGAACTGGTTGAATAGATGGGATGCAAGCTGGAGTCGCAGTGTCTTTTGGAGGAGAGATCTCGGGAGAAAACACTCTTCCGGTTCTGGTCACCTTACTTGATCCGGTGATGTTGTCAATGTCAGGAATGGTAGCTTCAACTGTAATGTCCTCAACGGTCAGAGGGTCTTGCTTGACGCCATGATAGTAAACCTCAGCTCCATAGTTCCAAGGTATATCGTTGTCAGAGGAATATGGAATTGGTCTGGGAGAAGTAATGATGAGAGGTGGCACTCTAGGCACAGGATCAACAGAGGAAATCTTTATGGTATTAACATCAGCATAGTCTTCCGGGAAATCGTCTCCCCATCCGGTTGCCTTAACATCTTCAATTGGAATCTTGTAGCTCTCAGGAATAATATACTTCACCATGTAATCGAACTTTCCACTTGGCTGCCCCAAGGTATCCCAAACTTTTGGTACGGTTTCGCTCATATCTTCGATCTTTTGTTTCTTAGACATGTCTTCACACAGATTCTCCACAGGTGATGGCTTCAGAAATAGTACTTCGCGGTTATCCATCATGCACTGAATACGTCTTCTCAACCAAGCACAACCATCAGGTGCAGATGGGCACCAACGACAATTCTCTGGGCATCCTGGATTGACACCGGCTTGCAGCAAATTCTTCTTAACAGTCATCAAAGGAATAGTCAAGTCATCTATATTGAAAACATAAGAGTTCTTGTCAATAACATTGGAACTCTTGCCATGGTTAGGCATTGGCGCGTTGATCACATTCGGAGTCTCAACAGGAGGATCAAACTCAATCTCTTTAGCTTCAATCATGTCTTGAATCTTGTTCTTCAGAGCCCAACAATCATCAGTGTTATGTCCTGGGCTGTTGGAGTGGTAAGCACACTAAGCATTAGGATTGTATCTCGGGGAGGACGTGTTGATGTTTTGAGGAGGATCCCTCAAGGTAATCAGCTCTGCTTTCAACATGTGTTGCAAGGCTTGCGACAATGGCATGTTGATCTTTGTAAACTATCTTCGTGGCGCGTTCTGGTTACGCGCGTTGTCTCGCTTGAGGTTGTGCTGATGTAGGATTGGAGATCACAACTGCCCCCACAGATTGAGCGCGGTCGGTCTTAGCTTGGATTTTCTGACCATACACAGCATTAGCTTCTTTCTTACCGCCAAAATATCTCTTCGCAGCATTTGATGATGACTCTACATGAATCTTTCCGCTCTTGATACCAGCTTCAATGCGTTCTCCTGTCAATATCAGCTCGGTGAATCCGGCTGAAGAGTTTCTAATCAGATGATCGAAGAATGGGCCTGTTAGTGTTCCCATAAACATATCAACCAACTCCCTATTGGAAAAGGGTGGTGGTACTCTGCCTGCTAGATCTCTTCATTTCTGAGCATACTCTTTGAACTTCTCATCGCGACCCATAGACATGCTTTGTAGTTGTATGCGAGTGGGTGCCAATTCAGCATTGTACTCATATTGCTTGTAGAAAGCATCTACTAAGTCACTTCAGGTACGAATGTGGTCACTCTCTAGCTGATAATACCACTCCAATTGAGTTCCGGCCAAACTCTCTTGGAAATAATGAATCCACAACTTTCTATCATCAGTGTGGGGATTGATCTTCTGAACATAGGACTTCAAATGCAGCTTCGGACAAGAAATGCCTTCATACTTGGCAAAAGTAGGAACCTTGAACTTGTGAGGAATCACCACACCAGGAACAAGACTTAGATCATCAAAATTCATCCCTGACATTTTCAGATTTTCCACAGCATTCAGACGGTCTTCAAGTTGCTTATATTTGTCATCCTCAAAAGAGTACTGATCATTTTCATAGTCTTCTTCCTTCTTCTCAGGCTCATGCTGGTTTCTTCGTTTCCCTGGACACTTCCCTCAGTTTTGACACTCCTATCTGAGAACTCTATCCGGCTGACCACTTTGGGACCACCTTTGTAACGTCTACCCATGTTGAGAACACCAATGACCTTCTTCTTTTTGTTGATGAGCTTCTTCAGATCTTCTTGGCCTTGGACCAAGCTGGTGAACATCTCCTGGAATTGAGCATTCTGAGCCTGAAGATCTTTGATAGTCTGCTCAAGAGCCATTTCTACTAAAATAAATAGCGAGAAAATGAGAAAACCAATCTTCAATGTACCTGTTATGCAATGTTATGCTATGATATGCGATGTTTATGTAATGCAATGCAATGTTTTCAAGGACCTTAGGAAATTAAATTTGTTAAACAAGCATGAACAAACTTTATTAGTTTCTTTTTATTCTTTTTCTTTTTAAGTACAAAAGATAGTTTGGAAAAATAAAAGAACAAAATCCTAAAGCTCTAAGTCTCCCATGGGCGCTTCCTCTTGGTGTTGAGGTAGGCGTTGTCAACTCTAGTACCTTCTTCTCACTTGCATATCATTGAGCCTCGAATGTGCCCCTTTCTTCTTTTAGTTGAATCCAGGATCTCTTTAAGTCTTCAAAATCAGTAGGCATATCGGGATGGAGAACAGTATAGGGTACGTCACCTATAGCACCAGGTTCCATAATTATTGGTAACACGGGTGTAAATGGCATCATGAGGTTTTGAGCTCGAGCTCGCACCCATTTGAGGTAAGGTTCCCAAGGAATGGAGTTTTGGTGCCCCAAAGTCTTGGTACCAATCTTCTTTACCATGCCCCAAGCGTGTATGAACCTTCGTCGGTAATTCTGGAGATCGTGGTTGTAGTCGAACACAATGTCTTGGAGAAGCATATCATGAGGACCATCTCTTCGAGCATAACCAAACTGACGTAGAGATAGAGAAGGGTTGTACGTAATACCTCCCCTTATGCCAAGGAGTGGTACATTAGGGAATTCTCCACAACGCTCAATGAATGTAAAGTCCTTTTGAGAGAAAAGACACCAACGAATATCTGAATGAGAGAGCGACATTAATCTTTGAGACCACTTCAACCTTTGCTCGTTCTTCAATATTGATGGAGGAAGGTGCGAAATAAACCACCTAGAAAGTAACAGTATGCAACACATGAGAGTTCCTTGTCTTTTGATAGTACAATTGTGGAGAGAATGTAAGATGTCTCCAAGTAAAGTAGGCACAGGATTGCGAGTAAGGAATATATTGATGGTGTTCACATCTATGAATTAATCCGAGTTAGGAAATAGAACCAAACCATTGATTAGCAAGGCCACAATGTCTTCAAATAATTGAAAACTCATAGCTTTGATGGTTTCCCAATGGGCTTAACTCCTTAACTCCACTTCTGGTTTCCCAATTGGCTTCAATATCTGAGCACTTTAGATGTAACGCTGATGCAATGTCTTCGTACCTAGGAACCTTTTCTAAACCGGTGAATGGCATTTGGTCAAGAATAGGTATCCCAAGTAGCTTAGAGAATTCTTCCAAGGTAGGAACCAACTGATAATCTGGGAATGTAAAGCAATGGTGTTTCGGATCGAAGAACTGGAATAGGACATGCATCATATCTTCTTCAAAACTGGAGATAACCAAGTCAAGTAGATAACCATATCTTTTGATGAACTGGGCATGATCGGGAACTTCTGAAACCAATTCTTTGAGTTGAGAGGGTATACCCATGAAGTTGATTCGGATAGTCTTTCTAGAAGCCATAATCCCTACAAAATAGAGCAAAGATAAATCCCTAGGTCCTTGAAATAGTTAGAAATGATATGCAATGCGATGATGTCATGATGTCATGTTTAGCAATCACAAACAAATCACACAATAGCCCTAGGTTTAAGGCTTTCATGAGGTATAGGTGTTTACCCTACCAAAAGTTTGAGTTGGTTCATCCTGTCCTATAATAGTAACCGGGTTCTTGGAATCTCATATCATTGATCTTTCTCATAGGCGTTTATTTCAATACGACTACCAAGTGGTCGACCGAAAATATCCCAAAAGTCTGATCTTAATGAGCGTAGCATCGAGTATCAGCCAACCTTAGTCTGCACCAAAGCCGGCCATTTCACTACCTTCTAATGGCCAAGATGGGTCAATTAAGGTTCTAAAAGTTGAGTTAGTGCTGATGACACCACGCAGAAGCCAAATACTATCCTCAACTTGGAAATGAAGAGTATCAGGACATCCAAAGTGTCACACTAACATAGCTATCATGTTGACCGTTTCGGTATACGCCTAACGGTCGCGACGATCTATTGCTACTTACCTAAGGAAACCTGGATCCGGGTGTAGGATCCCCCATAAGTATAATACCCAAGTAACCCTTAAAGATAAAGCAAGCAAGTCAAACAGAAAACAGTAAAAATGATCTAAAAATCCCTAAGGTATTCTCTCTTTAGGGTGTATCCCCGGCAGAGTCGCCAGTTCTATAATACGGTGAACGGACTTTGAGAATTATTTTGCTTTTTATCGCAAATTGTCATACCCCAATTTTTGACCTAATATACCACCTTACTTTTGCATCATTACATCACTAACAGTTCAGAACAAAATTAATCGGGTGTAGCTTCTACAGGTCAAAATTAGGGTTTCATCAAATTTTTCATCTGATTCAAGAGGCAACCAATTAGGGTTTGAGTTTCATTCACTTCATTTGATCTATCTTGGTCAAATCATTAACCTCTGATCTTCAAATATCCAACTTCTCTCATTGATCTATCAAGGATCGACCAATTAGGGTTTTCATCGAGGATGTGCAATCTCTGATTTTCTGATCAATGAATGACTTTTTTGGTTAGAGAGTGATCTTCATATCTTAGATACAACATGTTGACCTAATTTCTGGATTCAAAACATCACAGAAGCTCATAGGATTCATCAGTCAATTTCTAAAACATCTGATGAAATTTCATCTGCACAGAAAAGTCAAACTTTGACTTTTGGTCAACTTTTTTCAAAACAAAACTTTTTCAACCATCAAAATACTTCAAATGATCCATCATGATCATAAAAAATCAAGAAATTTTGAAAAGTCAACAAAAAGTCAAAATTTTCAACAATTAGAAAATTTTTCAAGTGTTAAAATTTCTTACTTTTTCCAAACTTCATGGTATTTTTTCACATAGTTCCACTTTGAATTGGAAAAAACTCAAAACATGAAAGTTGTAGCTCTTGAAACAAGATTTCCAAAATGTCCTTGAACTATCAAATCCATGGAGTCTAGCCATACTTTTGAATTTGAAACTTAGAGCTCCAAAATCCATAATTTTCAAGTACAAACTTTGAAATTATAGGTCATTTTGAGTTTCTTTCTTTCTAGAAGCATGCCACCTTGCCAATTGAGGATTAGAGCTGATAAATATCAAAGGGAGAGTAATTGTAAAGAGATAGGATCAAGGTAAGAATTAACCATGGTTAAAAAAAGGAAGCTTCCTTTTGCATTTAATGCAAAAAAGACTTCCTTGCCCTCTAAGGCAAGTTGAAACTACCAAAGCCAATTCTTTGTACTTACCATTCAGAACTCATGGCCTATAAATAGAGGTCTTGTTTGCAAATTGAAACTACACCAAAGCCATGCAAGTACATGCTTTCATTCTTCTTTCTTAGAATTCAAGAAACATAGAGAAATTAGAGAAAACTTGCATTTTTGAAAACTTGTGAAAAATCTTTAGTAATTTGGTGTCTAACATGTTTTAATATCAATATGAAACTTGTTTGAAACATAAAATTAACACAAGCCAAGCTAAAAATCAGTTTTCACATTCCATGTTCATAAACTTGCCCAAACTGCCTTATCATTCGAATTTGGACTTTGGCTCGAGCAACTTGAGTTCTGATCATCCAAACATCATCAACATACATCATAGAGATGATGCAGACCATTAACAACAAACTGTAACAGCTTTAACATCGATTTCCAGTTTTCCTTTTGAGCTTGTGCAGGTCGACTTGGTCAGATTGATTCAGGCAAGTTCATGAAGTGCAGACCATCCTCACACCTTCCATAAGGTCCGTTGGTGCTCAAGCAATCACAAAATCACAACTGGAAACACTCAAATACAGAATTCGATTCCAGCTACAACAGGTAAGAACACCAACTTCGAACTCCATGATTCTTTGATTCAAATGAAAAAAACTCTTGGCCATTTGTTTTTTGCACTATCCACGATCATTAACCCTCAATCAATTGAACAATTCATCAACCATACACGATTTCAATTAGATTTTTCAGTTTTAGGGTTCTTCGTGTTCTTCAGAAATTCAATCATGATAAACTTAAAATAAATGAAATTAAATGATGCCATCATGTTCCTGGGCTTGAAACGAGGAAGTTTCATGTTTACATCTTCTGATTTCATCAAGAAACGAAGATTTGAGGATGGATTGAAGGATTGGAGAAGATGATAAAGCTTGCGCGCGTTTTTTGAATTCAAATATCCAGTTTAAAATATAAATTCATTGTTTAAACACAATACACAGATGTATTTCCGCCCCAGCGGTTGCCAGCCCACTCTTAAAACTCTCTTGCCACGCCTTGCCTTGAGGTCCCGGGTTCAAGCAGCCTTGGGACCATTTTTTACCAAACTTTTGTATTTTTTTTACAAACTTTGATTTTTTCAAAACCCAATCAAAACTCCTCATTTTGAGGTGATTTTTTTTACACTTGTCAATTAATGTATCTATTTTATGATAGTGCAAAACTTTTCAGAAAAAACTTTCATCCGATTATATTTTTATCGAGCCGAAAACGGTACTTTTGAGTACTTTTCAAAACACCTTTAAAGGTGATTTTTTTCATACTTTCGAAGCCCGATTCTTTTCAAAGCTTCTCATAAGTAAACTTGACTTTTCAAAAACACTTTCAAATAACATTCTTCAAAACTTTTTCATCAAAACTTACATCTTTTTCCATGATCGATCCGATTAAACGATAAAACCGAATTCGTTTCTCTCGAATTTCTTAACCGATCATGGGCCTCCCTTACGGTGTAAGTCCCAACATTCTTTATGTACATACATATTTTCCTTGTACATATCAAATTCTTTTCATATACATACAAATTTTTACCTGTAAGTAATACAGATACCTCTGTAAATACTCAAACACAGATAAGCTTCGATCGTTTGTTTTCGTTTCATCTGTATATATACATTGAATACCATTGGTATTGAAAGGAGCATTATTCCCGGTGAAACTGCTTTTAAACCAATGGGCCACCCTCATGGTGTAAGTCCCAACCCTCCTATGTACATCCACAACTCCTGTACATAAATACTCGTTCGTGTACATATTTACTTCCTTGTACACATTCAAACTTGTAAATGATCAAGTTGCGCTCGTTTTAAACGTTCGTTCACAGACACTTGTTTATACTTCCTTCATAAACTCTTGTAAATAAACATCATGCATTGTTTATATTTCCTTCATAAATTCCTGTGAATACATATGACACACACACTTGTTCATATAACTGTCTAGTTATAACATAACAACTAGTCTAACCAATAGGTTCCCCACAGTTTTAGCCTCCTCTTGGGCTTCATATAAGACAACACTCCCCTGCTGAGTCAGCCTCCTCTTGGGCTTCGTTCAAAAGAACTCCTCATTGAGTTTAGCCTTCTCTTAGGCATCATACAAGAAAGAGACCAAGAAATCTCTTAACAGCCTCCTATTGGGCTTCCAATACAAAGAATCACCCACGTTAGGATAGAACCCAGAGAGTATAATTTCCCGGTGAAATTGCTCTTAATTCCAAAAGGATGGTTTCCCGGTGAAATCCCTTTTAAAGCCAAAGCCAGCCATACCCTATAGCTTCCTCTTGAGCTTCATACAAGGACCCTCGATGACCCTCGATGACCCTCGGAATGCCTCCTCTTGGGCTTACAATACAAGGACCCATGGGCTTCTTAAAAGCATCCCCCTAATCCAATCAATTTCTCCTCGAGATTTAGACATCTATCATCTCTATGGAAGAAGTATCTCTTCTATCCCATCACATACAATCAAAAACTTTTCAAACTCTTTTCAAACAAAAACATCTCTTAATCGTAAGTGGTAACGCTTGTACACTCAAGCAAAACACCCAATGCTTACAATTAAAAGACTCAATCATTTTTCAAACATATTTCTTAAACATGTAAGTGGTAACGCTTGTACACTCAAGCAAAACACCTATAACTTACGATGAAAGATTTCAATCAATCAAACTTTTCAAAATGCATGTGATGAAATAGATTAGATACATTTTTTCATTAAGATGACATTTGTCTATGTCTCTTACTAACATCCTGTTGCTTTCCACTAGCATAAGTGGGAACTACGATTGCTCTGACTTTCTCAATATCCCTTTGAGAATACGTAGGCACAAGGTCTCATCCTTGCCGAGCAAACTTCTTTCTCTCTCAGACCAAATAAACCATAGATCCCTTTAGATCCGAGCTACAAATGCTCTGATTCCCATTAAGGGATATGTATGCAGAAGATCCCAATGATCTTTGCGAGCACAATAATAACAAAAACTAGGATCCCACATAATCTATCCTTCTTTAAAATCCCAAAGGAGAAACTTTCCCAATCATAGACATAGCAAATTAAAACACACAAATATATCAAACATATTCATATATAAAGATATAGATAACTATATATATTTAGGGTGCTCCATCTATTCCCTTTATATAACAAACCCCCTTACCCAGAATACTCCCCAATGCGTTGCGTCTAGTTTGCGCTAGTCGTTACGCATATCAAAATCAATTGAGGGTATTAACAGCTTTCCCCTTTTTCATAATCATTAAATCATCTTTTCATGTGTTGAAAATAATAAAGCTTGATGCTCGCGGCATCTTTATAAACAAATCATAAGAGTAAATCGTTTCGAGCCAGAGAATCTGAATTCTGATTCAATTCTCTAGCACAACATTTTTTAACGCGAACAGGAAAAATGGCGACTCTGCTGGGGAGTACGCTGAAACTTTGATTTTCAAAAAAATGTGATTCTGCTCAAGAGCACCAAGCTTTTTTTTGTTTTCAAAAAGAAAAAAAAGGGGTTAAGCTTTCATATGTGCATATGTTTGTTTTTATTTATTGTGTGTTTTCGCGATTTCATCTGATGGAAAGAAATCCTAACCCGGATTTAAGAAACATTTTAAGCTCTAGGTGAGGGTATAGTCCTATTAACTTGTGAGAAGTCTCAGTACTTACGGAGTTAATTTGAGATCCCTCTCTCAGTGGAGGTTGTCTTGGGAGTATTTGTGTTTAGCAAGTATTTGCAAAGACATTTTGCTTTCAAGAGAACTTGTCGAGTGGTCAGAGAACACATAACCCATCCTCGCCATTTAGGATGTAGTGTAAATTATTCGGGCGTAAGCCTAGAATAATTGTCATGCGAGACTACGATCAGGCGAGTTTTTCTTGAAAAATATTATTGGACTTCGAGTATTCAACAAATTCGATAGCCTGTATTATCAGTAGAACCCGTTTCACAGATGAATAAGCCCGTAGAACATAACCACGTTTGATTCTTATCGTTGGCCTCATGCTCGCGACTTCGAAAGCTTGACCGTGTGTATAACTACTAACCATGTTTGCCGCATTCATGCATTCATTCAAAAGCTTCATTTCTCTTCTCATTTCCAAAGAATTTAGAGATTTTTCTTTGTAAATATTTTAGGTTAGAGTGATGGACGTTAGAGGAAGATTCACCAAGAGATACAGTTTTAGAATCCCTGACATAGGAAAGTTGAAAGAGTTAGCATCCTTGGTAGAAGATCCCTCGGATTTCGGAAAACGCTATGGAACTCTTGTAACTATTCTGAACACTAACGTTGATGAGGGACTTCTCAAAACTTTCGTTCAGTTTTACGATCCAGTCTATCGCTGTTTCACATTCCTTGACTATCAGTTGATGCCTACTTTGGAAGAGTACGCACACATCATAGGTATCTCAGTATCAGACAAAGTGCCTTTCAATGGTTTGGAAGCCATTCCCAAGTCACCAGTCATTGCAATGATGACTCATTTAAAGAAATCTGAGATAGACAAAAACCTAACTACCAGTGGAAAACTCTTAGGATTAACTTCAAAGTTCCTAATGGAGAAAGCTCTTAAATTCTCTGAAGCCGGTAGTATGGTAGCCTTTGAAGCTATTTTAGCTTTACTCATCTATGGATTGGTGTTGTTTCCCAACGTCCCAAATTTTGTTGATATCAACGCCATAAGGATCTTTCTGATAGGAAATCCCGTCCCCACTTTGCTTGGTGACACATACTTCTCCATTCATCATAGGAATCGTCAAGGAGATGGAACTATCGTGTGTTGTGTGCCTCTATTCTTCAAATGGATTGTCTCACACTTGCCTAAATCTCCTATCTTCCGCAAAAACAAAGACGATTGGCATTGGTCTAGAAGACTCATGTCTCTTACAAACGACGATATCCATTGGTATACCTTAGCGCATAATGAGATGGAAATCATTGAGAGATGTGGAGAATTTGCCAACGCATCTCATCGGTACAAAAGGAGGAATCAACTACAACCCATTCCTCAAGTAGACGTCAACTCGGTACGCAAACTCTAGTAAACCTCTTGGTTTTACAAAGGAGAGTTACTTCTATCATGAAGGAGAGGATTCTCAAGGTTTGAAAGCCGTAATGATCGTAGCTTGGCATCACATCCAAGGAAGGAAAAAGGAAAGCAAAGAATTGTGTAGCCATGGAAATCTACACTTTGGTGAAGAAAAGAGCAAAGGAATTTCAATGCCTTATGCTTATGAAGAACCCATGTTCTCAACAGCTTCCAAATCACCAATTTTTCCCGTTGAGACTATGGGAGAATACCAAGAGGCTTTGGCCAAGATGAGGCTTGAGAAAGAAGCTTTGGAAGACAAATTCCTTAAGACTGATCTCGAAAATGAGAAGCTCAAGAAGCAAGTCAAAGATCATGAAAAGACGCTTTACTTCCAAGATGACTGGCTCACGGAGAAAGATGAGAAGATTCGTCAGAAGGATAACGCGATCAAAAGATACATCAAAAAAAGGAAAAGAAAGCTTGAGAAAATGACAACCAGCGATCCTGCTCCCAACGAGTGGAAGAAAGTCATTAGCAAGCTAAAATCCGAGAAAGCTGAACTAAAAGCTCACTATGGGAAGGAAATCCTGAAGTTGAAGCTACATCAAGCCTTTGGATCTTCATCCGACGAGGACGATTAATTAGTTTAGATTGTAATTTTTATCATTTTATCATTTGTGTGAGCAATGCTCAAAAACAAAAATTGTTGTAATCTTCTTTCAATAATCAATAAAATGTGTGTTTTCCATCCAAATACTTGCCAGAAATTTCCCTTTTAGCGTAAATTCTTTGGAAATCTTTCTTTACATTCATAATCATGCATCATACCCTGCATTTTGAGTCTATTGTCTAGAGTTTGATCTTTTGGAACTTTTTCCAACAGATAGAAAAAGATTGTCAAGCTGTCGCGTCTTAGAGTTTCTCGACCGCGTCCACAGCCTACTCGAACATACAATACACGTTCAAAAAGGAGAAAAGTAATGGAAGGATTTGAGCAAGAAAATGTTGAGCTTCGTAGCACAGTGACAACACTGCAAGAAGAGGTGGAGAGACTCACTTCTTTGGTCAATTCATTGGCAGCAGCGCAAAGTCAGCAAGCAACATCGAGTAGTCAAAATCAAGCAGCGATTTCAGAGGTCACTACTACTCCAGTTTCAACTGTCGCAGCTAGTAGTTCGCCCTTCAGTATGCCAGAAGGCTATCCATGGGGCATGCCTTTCAATTTTGGCATCGGATTTTGCCAACCGACTTCTCAAGTACAAACAACCACGCTTGAAGTACCTACTTTGCAGCAAAACTCAACACTTACTCCGCAACGAGGAATAACTTTTCTGCAAGTAACTATGACGGTTTCTCAACCGATCATGGCAAACTCAGCTTCTGTAGTGCACACTACTGCAGACGAAGAAGTTCACCATATTCCAGGCGACAACACGAATTCTCGTGGTTCTATGGAGAATCTCCAGGAACAACTCCTCAAAATGCAGTTTGAAATTAAAATGATTCGAGGGAAGGAATTGTTTCGGAAGAACGCCCACGATCTGTGCTTAGTTCCTCGCGTAAGGATACCTGCAAAATTCAAAGTCCCTGACTTTGAAAAGTACAAAGGAAACTCCTATCCATAGAGTCATCTCACGATGTATGCTAGGAAAATGTCTACGTACAACGACAATCACCAGTTGTTAATCCATTACTTCCAAGACAGTCTTACCGGTGCCGCACTGAAGTGGTACATGGGATTAGACAACGTGAATATCCAAACATTTAATGACTTAGGTGAAGCCTTCGTACAACAATATAAGTTCAACTTGGATATGGCTCCCGATCGGGATCAACTCCGCTCCATGTCTCAGAAAGAAAGAGAGACATTCAAAGAGTACGCTCAACGTTGGAGAGAAATTGCTGCCCAAGTCAACCCACCATTAGAAGAAAAGGAGATGACCAAGGTTTTCTTAAACACTCTTGGCCCATTTTACTACGAACGAATGATCGCCAGCGCTCCCGGAGATTTCACCGAGATGGTAAGCATGGGAATGCGGTTAGAGGAAGGATTTCAAACCGGACGCCTAACCAAAGAGGCGGGATCTTCTAGTGGAACTAGGAAGGTTAGAACTAGTTTTCCAAAGAAAAAAGAACATGACATAGGAATGGTATATCGAGGGAAACCGCGAAAGAATGTCAGTCAACAACGACAGGTAGCTGCCATAGCACCCGCTGTTAACACAAGTCCAAACATAAGAATTGCTCCGCAGCCCAAAGAACTCAAAGAATCCAACAAACTCAACAAATGACAATGTGCTCAGCTTAACAATCAAAATCAGGCGCCGGGTCTCGCACTGACCCAATTCGATGACGCATACGTAACTATACCCCGATTAATAGAAAGGAATCTGCATGTACAAGGTCACCACCTCCGTCCCGTAAAAATTGCCGTGGTGGTACAAGGGGATGTATCTTGCCCTTTTCACCAAGGGGCACCTGCCACGATCTTGAGCATTGCATAGCGTTAAAAGCGTATGCGTAGATTAGTGAAATCTAATCTTCTCTCCTTTAGAAATACAACCCTAACGCAAGCAAATCCACTTCCTAGTCACAAAGGACATACAGTGAACTGATACTAAGAAATATAGATAGGTATCTCGTCACGCACGTGAATCGATCGAGGAAACTTGGTACATCTCCATGATACGACAAGACAATGGGTGTTTCACTAAACACGATTACGCAGCTTGCAACATCCGCTTCAAGGATCTTCGAGGTGTCCCACCATAAGAGCAGACATTCAACGATTGCTAGACATTGGTGACATACAGATCTACAGAAACAGAGATGATTTTGACGTGAATACAGTAGGGCATTTTCCGCATGAGCCTTTAGTCTCAGATATCAACTCGGAAAATCCCGAAGTAAACGTTATCGTCCCCTGTTTCAATGTACCCAAGCATGTGGAGATTGAATACAACGGGTCCAATGTTCCAGGGTCTCCTTTGGTGATTTGCTTACCCGGTCCTGTTCCATACAGTTCTAGGAAAGCGATTCCTTATCAATACAATGCAACTGTGATAGAGGATGGAAAGGAGAAACCCATGCCAACTCTTCCAGCTAATGTCAACATAACTGAGATAGGACGAGTAACACGGTGGATTTAGTACATACTCCGTTGCCACCAAGACCGGCTGCCGTTCCTGTTGTTATACAAAATCCAGTTAACATATCTCCCGAGAATTCCACAATGATTCTCGCTGTTAATCCAAGCACGAATGTTGGTCCACCTGATAAAACCAACGTCAACACAGATTTTGATGAGATACGGAAGTTAATCAAGTAAAGCGAGTACCGAGTCGTGGATCAGATGATGCAGACTCCCTCCAAGATTTCTATACTATCTCTACTCCTGAACTCCGAAGCTCACCGAGAATCTTTGATGAAGGTACTAGACCAAGCTTATGTAGACCATGATGTGACTACAGACCAGTTTGGAGGTATTGTCGCCAACATAACAGCTTGTAATAATCTAAGTTTCAGTGATGAGGAACTTCCAGAAGAAGGGAAAGATCACAATTTGGCTCTGCATATCTCAATGATTTGCCAATCAGACTCCCTGTCCAACGTACTAGTAGATACCGGTTCATCCTTAAACGTAATGCCAAAAACGACTCTCGCTCGTTTAACTTACAAAGGAACACCGGTGAAGTTCAACGACATAGTGGTAAGAGCCTTTGACGGGTCACGAAAGTCAGTTATTGGGGAAGTCGATCTCCCGATGACAATTGGTCCGCATACCTTCCAAATCACTTTCCAGGTCATGGATGTGCCACCGCATAGCTGTCTACTAGGAAGACCATGGATCCACGAAGTAAGTCGTGACATCCACTCTCCATCGAAACCGAAATTCACAAGAATGGGAAACTAGTGACCATCATCGGTGAACAAGCTTTGCTCATAAGCCATTTGTCCAGCTTTTTCTTTCATCACAAATAACGACGCTGAAGGACCCATCTCCCAGATATCCGTTGAAGATGAATCTACTAGCAAAAGTAGATCATCTATCTCTTCTTATAAAGAAGCAACAGAGTAGTGAAAGATGACAATGTCAAGGTCGGGGACAAGTAATCAAACCTGCCAACAACGAGACAAAAGCCGAACTCGGGTTCGCACCCATATTCTCCAAAGACAAGCAAAAGGATGAAGCACTTCGTCCAATCAAAGAAGTATTCAACAGTGGGGGTTTCTTAAACCCGCTCTTCAAGAGGTTAACGTTATTACCGCTGAAGGTGATAAAGATGATCTCTCCGGATCCAAGAGTGGAGCACTTATCAAACAGCTCGAATATGTGTCTCAGGAAGAATCTTACGCTTCGTACTATCCTCCAATCGATCAATTCAAGGGCATGTCCCTACAACAGAATGAAAATCCACCTGTCCCTTCTCAAGTTTGGGATACCTTGGGAGAACCAAGTGGTAAATTTGACTACATGGTGAAATACACCGCGCCGTAAAGCTCAAAAATCGAATGAAGACATCCAAACCAATCGGATGGGGTGATTCTTTGAGTATCCTAGTCAACCGTAAGAGGAGCATACGCCTTCCCAATCCTATCAACCGATCGAGGTTCCAAACGAAGATCTCGCTGACGATCCGTGGAATTTGTTAAACCAAATCTTGACTACCACTACATCAACGTGATCATCAAGATCGTGGGTACGATTCGGATACGAACTAGAAAGTGTCACGATAATGAGTCTCTTCACTCAAGATTGAGGGTACATCCTCGTAATTCAACGCAAAGGCCAATGTAAAATACATATGTCAGATCCCATACTTCCCGATCTGCTCATCGTCAAGAAGATCGCTTTAGTAGCACAAAGGCCAAGGTCAATCGTCCAGAGTCTTGAAAGCCTGCTCGACCAACGACCAAAGTCTATTCAAGGGTTAAGCCAAGCAGAAAGCTACCAGAGTACCTCGACTTCCAAGGAGTTCGCCACTACTGGAAACCTGTTGAAGTTCGGACTAATGTTCATAGTTCTAAGTAGTTTATTTTGCTTTTGTTGAACTCTCGCTTCGCCCAAAGCGAAGAGATGTTTTATAGGGTTTAGCTTTTAAATAATTTCTCTTTGTCTTGCCCAAGACGAATGAATTTGTATTTTAGGGCCCTGTTTCATTTTGTGAATCATAAATAAAATGCGTTGTTTTGATTCCACACTTTGTGTTTGTTTTCATTTTTACCCTTTCTTGGAAATGATAATCTTAAAAAACACAATAAAAATATTCAAAAAAAAAATACACAATCTGCATACACTTTCACATTAACTTTTTCAAAAAAAAAATGATGATGAAAAAATTAATTAATCATATATAAATCAAATATGCATTAATGATGGACAAATCCATTGAAAATAATAACTCTATGCTCTCTCCCAACTTTGAAATCCCCTGTGAAGTCGCCGAGGAAGAAGTTGAAGAAGAGATCCCAGATGAGATTTCCCGACTACTTAAGCACGAGGAAAGAATCATTCAACCTCACAAAGAGCCTTTGAAAGCAGTTAACTTGGGTTCTGAGGAAAACAAAAAAGAAGTAAACATCGGAGCTTCGCCGACAAAGAACGCCAAGAGCAAACTGATAGATCTTCTCAAAGAATATGTTGATGTGTTCGCTTGGTCCTACCAAGATATGCCGGGTTTAGATACCAGCATCGTGGAACATCACTTGCCATTAAGACCAGAGTGTCCGCCAGTTAAACAAAGACTGAGAAGAGTTCACCCTGATATGGCTGACAAAATCAAAAAGGAAGTTCAAAAGCAGCTTGACACAGGTTTCCTCACCACTTCTGAGTATCCTCAATGGCTAGCCAACATAGTGCCTGTCTCCAAGAAAGATGGAAAGGTCAGAATGTGTGTTGACTACCGAGACTTGAACAAAGCTAGTCCAAAAGACGATTTCCCACTACCGCATATTGACATGCTAGTGGATAACACTGCAAAGTTTAACGTCTTTTCCTTCATGGACGGTTTTTTTGGTTACAATCAGATCAGAATGGCTCCCGAAGACATGGAGAAGACATCCTTCATCACGCCATGGGGCACCTTTTGCTACAAAGTAATGCCGTTTGATTAAAGAATGCAAGAACTTATCAAAGGGAAATGACTACCTCTTTCATGACATGATGCACAAAGAGATCAAGTCTACGGGACGACATGATAGCAAAGTTCGATAATCAAGAAGAGCATATAGAATATCTCTTGAAATTGTTTCAATGACTAAGGAAATTTCATCACCAATCCTAACAAATGTACCTTTGGGGTAAGATCCGAAAGCTCCTAGGTTTCATCGTCACCAAAGAGGTATTGAAGTTGACTCGACAAAGTCAAGGCTATTCAAGAAATGCCTACGCCACATACGTAAAAGCAAGTAAGAGGATTTCTTGACGGTTGAATTACATCTCCGATTTATCTCTCAAATGATCGCATTGTGGGCCGATATTCAAGCTTCTCCGCAAAACCAAGAGGTTGTGATGTAAGATTGCCAAAAGCGCTTGACAAGATCAAGGAATACCGCCGTAACCACCAATACTAATTCCTCCAATAAGGAAGACCATTAATCATGTACCTACCGCTTAGAAGATTCCATGGCGGGTTGGACAACAAAATGAACCCTGTAAGAAGGAGCATGCCATCTACTACCCGAATAAAAGTTCACAGATCGGAAACTCGCTACTCCATGCTCGAGAAAACATGTTGTGCTTGGTGTGGGTTTCAAACGCTCGCCAAGACATGATCAATCACACAACTTGGTTAATCTCCAAAATGGATCCAATCAAGTATGTCTTTGAAAAGCCTGCCTTAACGGGGAGAATTGCTCGATGGCAAATGTTATTATCTGAGTATGACATCCAGTACCATGCTCAAAAAGCGGTCAAAGGAAGAATTCTCGCCGATCACTTGGCTTATCAGCCGCTCAACGAGTACCAATCTCTCAAATTCGACTTCCCTGACGAGGACGTTATGTACTTAAAGATGAAAGATTGTGACGAACCGCTCAAGAAGGTCCCGATCCGTAATCTAGATGAGGCTTAATTTTGATGGAGCAGCTTAACGCTATGGCAATGGAATTGGGGCAACATCATCACTCCCGAGGGTTCTCATTTCGCTTTCCCCGATTTCTATTTGATTGCACCAACAACATAGCGAATATGAAGCTTGTATCATGGGTATTGAAGAAGCCATCGACTTAAGGATCAAGATCCTTGACATATATGGAGATTCAGCCCTTGTGATCAACCAAATCAAAGACAAGTATGAAACTTATCATCTTGGTTTGATTCCCTACAGAGATTATGCAAGACGTTTGTTGAGTTTCTTCAACAAAGTTGAATTGCATCATATCCCTCGAGATCAAAATCGAATGGCAGACGCCTTGGCCACTCTATCTTCCATGTTCAAAGTCAATGATTGGAATGATATGCCTAAGATCCGTATCAGACGCCTTGAAAGAACTGCATATGTATTCGCAACTGAAGCGGTCTTCGATGATAAACCGTGGTTCCACGACATCAAGCGTTTCCTACAAACACGAGAGTACCCACTCGGGGCATCGTACAAGGATAAGAAAACTCTAAGGAGGCTTTCTAGAAATTTCTTCTTGAATGAAGATGTGCTATACAAAAGAAACTTCGATATGGTTCTGCTCAGATGCGTCGACAGACAAGAAGCAAACACAATCATCCATTAAGTGCATGAAGGATCCTTTGGAACCCATTCAAATGGGCATGCAATGTCCAGAAAAATCTTGAGAGCAGGATACTATTGGATAACAATGGAATCTGATTGCTGTAAACACGTCAAGAGATGTCACAAGTGTCAGATCTACGCAGATAAGATCCATGTGCCTCCGACTCTACTCAACATTCTCTCCTCTCCGTGGCCTTTCTCCATGTGAGGCATCGACATGATCGGGATGATCGAACCAAAAGCGTCCAATGGACATCGCTTCATTCTAGTGGCTATTGATTACTTCACCAAATGGGTCGAAGAGGCATCTTACGCCAATGTTACAAGACAAGTGGTTGTGAAGTTCATCAAGAACAACCTCATTTGCCGATACGGAATTCCTAGCAAGATCATTACAGATAATGGATCAAACATGAACAACAAAATGATGAAAGAACTGTGTGAGGAATTCAAGATCAAGCATCATAACTCATCTCCTTACTGGCCAAAGATGAACAACGCCGTTGAAGCTGCCAACAAGAACATCAAAAAGATCGTACAAAAGATGGTCATCACTTACAAAGACCTGGCCCGAATGTCGCCATTCGCCGCATGGGTATCGATCAAGACGCACTTCAACAGGGGAAACTCCTTTTTCTTTAGTATACGACATGGAAGCATTGCTCCCCGTAGAAGTTGAGATTCCGTCAATGAGAATTCTTATGGAAACTAAGTTATCTGAGGCCGAATGGTGTCAAAGCAGATACGATGAACTGAACTTAATCGAAGAAAAACGTCTGACCGCCTATGTCATGGATGCTATATCAAAGAAGGATGAAGAAAGCCGACAAAAGGTCCGACTCGTGAATTCGAGAAGGCGACCTCGTAAAAAAGATTTTGTCTTTTCAACCTCGATTCTAGGGCAAATGGACTCCTAATTACGAAGGCCCATACATCGTCAAAAGAAGCTTCTCGCGGTGCTATGACTCTCACAACCATGGACGGTGATGAACTCCCGATCCCGTGAATGCCGATGCAACAAGAAATACTTTGTCTAAAAACAAAAGAACAGCTGTAAGTCGAAAACCCGAAAGGGCGGCTTAGGCAAAATGAGCGTCTCGTGGATCTAAAACCAAAAAGGCGGTCCAGTAAAAATTAGAGACAATAAATGTAAATTATCCCGATAGATTGAAAACCTGAAAATGCAATCTAGGCAAAAATAAGGATACAAAAAAATGATGACAAAGTAACTGCAATCAGTCCGTACTTCGTCAATATGAAGAATCTTCCATCAACGGATCTTCAATCAAATTTTCTAAAGCAACAAGCACAGTTGGAATTCAAAGTTGTTAGGGATAATAGCGGTTATTTGCTTTCAATGTAGCCTTTTCCCAATAAATTATCATTTCCAACTCTTGTAAATAGCTCATGGAATCACGCCTTTGGCTGATTACCATTCTATCAATAAATTTGAGCCTTGTGCCTTTTTGTTTGCAATTCTTGCTTTATTCTGTTTTGCAAAATAACGCTTTTTATTGTGAAAATCATTTTTTGAAACTGAAAAGGTTTTAAATGAATTTTTACATCAAATTTTTGAAATAAAAGCAAAATTTTCCTTTGAACTATGAACACAGAAGAAACTTCAACAATTTTCTCCATAAGTGTTTCGATCTCCGAAAGATAGAACAACTGCTACGGAAGTCTTCTTTTCCTCAGCAGAGATTATCAAAGGACGGTATTCTTATCCAAAAAGAATTTCCAACAAAGTGGCTAATAAAATGCCTTTTTCAGAAAGTTTAAAGCATGCAACTAATGTTCATCAACAGTAACATTCACGCCATTGCTGCAGATTTTAACTAAGTATTTGTTTGAACTGTGACGTGGTCCTTTTCCCAAATACCTCTTTGTTGTCTTGTCAAGTATTGTCAGCATACATATGACATTCATCATTCATACATAACGACATCATTAATGCATTCCTGCATTCTTCAATATTTGTTTCCATATCATTGGTTTAGATTACATTTACTCATGTGGTTGTGTCATCTCTCCAGCAGATTATCCCCAGGAAGAGAAATACATCTTTTCTCTACCCTAATACCCTGTTGAGATCATTCCTCATCGGGAATAAAGTCTTGATTGACCATTTCTTTCCAGTTCATTCCTGGATAGAACCTCGTCTCTAACCAACAAAGCAATAAGCAATAGCCTCGTCATCCGAGCTGCTTATCTCCTTTTCATCTTGAAACTTGTCATAAAAAGATTGTTCTTCTCAAAAAGTCCAAATCATGACAGTTCAAGAAAATCTCCACAGTCGTCTTTCTATCTAAATGAAAACCTGTGTCTTTTCAATCAAAATGACCGCATCTTCTCAAAGGAGAGATCCTCGGCAAGATTATAGCTGTGAAAATAGAAACTCATTTGAGATCTATTTCCATCATTAACTGTTATTCACAAGGCTGAATACTCAGCAATTCTCAAAGATTTACCTTGTTATAGTTATCACTTCGCTGATAATTGGTAGTATCTTTAGAATTCATTACCATGAACTATCACAAGGCTGATAATTGGTAATATCATTTTCATTTACCTTAAACATTGTCACAAGGCTGACAGAAGGTAATCTCTTCATTTCCCAAAGCGAAACAGATATTCACATGTTTTGTGAATCTCTTTTTCCCCAGCGAGACATATTGCTTGTTTCCCAACAAACAGGATTCTCTTTTCTTAGACAGATTGAGTCATCCTCACAAATTTTTACCCACCATGTCATTTCTTTGATATCTTCTGGGTGAATCTTGTTTGCAATCATCTTACATCGTCTCGCATTTTTGGTATCTTAGGTCCAAAATTTGCGTATTTTGATATTTAAGTCTCTTCACACCTATCAAAACGAAGATCTTCATCTTCATATCTCAGGTTAAAGAAACTTAAATAGGGGCATCTGTCATACCCCAAATTTTGACCTAATATACCACCTTACATTTGCATCATTGCATCACTAACGCCGTAATGTAATTAATCGGTAGCTTCTACAGGTCAAAATTAGGGTTTCATCAAATTTTTCATCTGATTCAAGAGGCAACCAATTAGGGTTTGAGTTTCATTCACTTCATTTGATCTATCTTGGTCAAATCATCAACCTCTGATCTTCAGATATCCAACTTCTCTCATTGATCTATCAAGGATCGACCAATTAGGGTTTTCATCGAGGATGTGCAATCTCTGATTTTCTGATCAATGAATGACTTTTTTGGTTAGAGAGTGATCTTCATATCTTAGATACAACATGTTGACCTAATTTCTGGATTCAAAACATCTCAGAAGCTCACAGGATTCATCAGTCAATTTCTGAAACATCTGATGAAATTTCATCTGCATAGAAAAGTCAAACTTTGACTTTTGGTCAACTTTTTTCAAAACAACACTTTTTCAACCATCAAAATACTTCAAATGATCCATCATGATCATAAAAAATCAAGAAACATAGAGAAATTAGAGAAAACTTACATACATATTTTCCTTGTACATATCAAATTCTTTTCATATAAATACAAATTTTTACTTGTAAATAATACAGATACCTCTGTAAATACTCAAACACAGATAAACTTCGATCGTTTGTTTCCGTTTCATCTGTATATATACATTGAATACCATTGGTATTGAAAGGAGCATTATTCCCGGTGAAACTGCTTTTAAACCAATGGGCCACCCTCATGGTGTAAGTCCCAACTGTTCGCGTTAAAAGGTGACGCGCTAGAGGATGCAAACGTGAGTTTGGATTCTCTGGCTCGAAACGATTTAATCTTTTGATTTGTTTATAAAGATGCCGCGAGCATCAAGCTTTATTATTTTCAACACAAGAAAGATGATTTAATGATTATTAAAAAGGGGAAAGCTAAAATACCCTCAATTGATATTGGTATGCGTAACGATTAGCGCAAACTAGACGCAACGCATTGGGGAGATTCTGAGTAAGGGGGATTGTTATATAAAGGGAATAGATGGAGCACCCTAAATATATATAGTTATCTATAGCTTTTATATATGAATATGTTTGATATGTTTGTGTGTTTTAATTGCTATTTCTATGATTGGGAAAGTTTCTCCTTTGGGATTTTAAGAAATCGTAGATTATGAAGGATTCTAGGTTTGTTATTATTGTGCTCGCAAAGATCTGTGGATCTTCTGCATACATATCCCCTAGTGGGAATCAGAGCATTTGTAGCTCGGATCTACAGGGTTCTATGGTTTGTTGGTCTGAGGGAGAAAGAAATTTGCTCGGCAAGGATGAGACCTTGTGCCTATGTATTCTCAAAAGGATGTTGAGAAAGTCAAAGCAATCGTAGTTCCCACTTATGCTAGTGGAAAGCAACGGATGTTAGTAAGAGATGATAAATGTCATCTTAATGAAAAATGTATCTAATCTATTTCATCACATACATTTTTGAAAAGTTTGATTAAAATCTTTCATCGTAAGCATTAGGTGCTTTTCTTGAGTGTACAAGCGTTACCACTTACATGTTTAAGAAAGATGTTTTGAAAAAAGATGATTGAATCTTTTAATTGTAAGCATTGGGTGTTTTGCTTGAGTATACAAGCTACTACTTACAATTAAGAAATGTTTTGTTTGAAAATAGTTTGAAAAGAGTTTTGAAAAGTTTTGAAAAGTTTTGATCAGATGTGATGTGATAGATGAGATACTTCTTCCATAGAGATGATAGATGTCTAAATCTCAAGGAGAAATTGATTGATTAAAGGGATGCTTTTAAGAAGCCCGTGGGTCCTTGTATTGTTAGCCCAAGAGAAGGCATTCCGAGGGTCATCGAGGGTCCTTGTATGAAGCTCAAGAGGAAGCTATGTATGGTCGGCTTTGTGTTAAAAGGGATTTCACCGAGAAACCATCCTTTGAATTAAGAGCAATTTCACCGAAATTTTACTCGATTTTGAAAGTGATTTCACCGGAAACCATCCTTTCACGGTTCTATCTTAGCTGGTGATTCTTTGTATTGAAGCCCAATAGAGGTCGTTAAGAGATTTCCTATCTCTATCATTGTATGATGCCCAAGAGAAGGCTAAACTCAATGAGGAGTTCTTTTGAACGAAGCCCAAGAGGAGGCTGACTCAACAGGGGAGTGTGTCTTATATGAAGCCTAAGCGGAGGCTAAACTCAGATGAATGAGTTTTTTCTTATATGAAGCCTAAGAGGAGGCTAACTCTGTGAGGAGAGTTATCTTGTATAAAGCCCAAGCGGAGGCTACAACTGTGGGGAACCTATTGGTTAGACTAATTGTTATGTTATGATTAGACAGTTGTAAAAACAAGTGTGTGTGATATGTATTCACAGGAGTTTATGAAGGAAATATAAACAATGCATTGATGTTTATTTACAGAAGTTTATGAAAGAATATAAACAAGTGTATGTGAAACGAACGTTTAAAACGAGCGTAACTTGATTATTTACAAGTTTGAACTGTGTACAAGGAAGTGAATATGTACACGAACGAGTATTTATGTACAAAGAAAGATGGATGTACATAAGGGGGTTGGGACTTACACCATAAGGGAGGCCCATTGGTTTGAAAGAAGTTTCACAGGGAATAATGCTCCTTTCAATACCAATGGTATTTAGTGTATGTACAGACGAAACAGAAACGAACAATCGAATTTTGTCTGCGAAAAAGTATCTGTATTATGTACAGATAAAAGTTTTGTATGAAAAGAAATTGATATGTACAAGGAAAAGATATATGTACATAAAAAATGTTGGTTTGTGTATACACAAGTGAAATGAAAAACAAACGATCGAAGTTTGTCTGTACTTGAGTATAAAAAGTATCTGTGTTATGTACAGATGAAAATTTTGTATGTATTTTAAGAGAGTTTGATATGTACAAAGAAATATTATGTACATAAAAGAATGTTATGGGACTTACACTGAGGGAGGCCCATTGGTTTGAAAGCGCTCACAGTGAATAATGCTCCTTTCAATACCAATGGTGTCGTGTATAAACAAACGAATGAAAACAAACGAACGAAATTTGTTTATGTTTGAATATTGACAATGATGATTTGAGTATGTACAAGTAAAACTAAATATGTACATAAAAGGGTTGGGACTTACACCATAAGGGTGGCCCATGATCGATTGAGAAATTCGACAGGAAACGAATTTGATTTTATCGTTTAAATCGGATCGATCGTGGTAAAAGATGTAAGTTTTGATGAAATGTTTTGAAAAATGATTTGAAAATGATTTGAAATGTGAGGTTCATTTATGAAAAGTTTTGAAAAAAATCGGAAGTCGAAAACTTGAAAATTTCACCTTAAAAGGAGGTTTGAAAAAGTGTTCAGAACGTCGTTTTCGGCTCGATTAAAATATAATCAAATGAAAGTTTTTTCTGAAAATTTTTGCACTATCATAAAATAGATGTATTTATTGACAAGTGTTCAAAAAATCACCTTAAAATAAGGAGTTTTGATTGGTCAAAAAAATTATGAAAGTTTTGTAAAAAAACATGAAAAATTAGAAAGTTTGAAAAAAGAATGGTCCTGATGGGAGTTGAACCCATGACCAAAGGGATGACCACGTGTCAGAAAGGACTAAAGGCAAGCAAGCTATCACCAAGCCAAACGCGTTTTGATGTTTAGTGGACTAGAACACGTGTAAACAAAGCATTGGAAATTTTGAAAATTTAAAAATGAAGAACACGCGCGCAGTGTTCTTCGTTGTTTTGATCTTCAGATTCTATGATCCAAGCTACAATCTTCGTTTCTCAACGAAATTCAATGATGTAAACATCAAAATTGCTCGATTTTTCAACACGAACATGAATATGACTGTTAATTGCATTTATATTAAGCCTAGCATGTTTGGATTTCTGGGAACCACTATGAACCCTAAAACTGAGAATTCAAATTAAATTATGTATGAGTGATGATTCCTTGATTTTATTGAGGGCTATTGATCGTTATGAGTGCGTAAACAAACGCCATGAGCTTTTTCGTTTTAGTTCAAAGAAAATGGATATCCAAGTTTGTATTCATACCTGTTAAAGTGAGAATCGAAGAAGATCTTAGAGCGTTTCCAGAACTTGTTTCTTGATCATTTGAGCTTCATCGGCATGTGTGGAAGCTGTGTGAATGATCTGCTTGTCTTGAATTGCCTTGGAACTCCTCAGTCAAGTCTACCTGCACAGACTGAAAAATGGAACTCGATTTTGATGTTAATCGTGTTACAGTTAGCTGCTGATGGTCTGGATCGTGTCCATGGAGTATGGTGATGATGTTTGAGTGATCAAAACAACAATTGCTTAAGCCAAACTAGAAATTCGATGGTTATGGCAGTTTGCACAAGTTTGAAAACATGAAAAGTGATTTCTGATTTTAACTTGTTCTTGTGTTGATTTTAATGTTCAAACATGTTTCAAATTGATTTTAGAATGTGTTTGACACCAAAGTTTATCATGATTTTCACTGAATTTAAAAAATGCAATGTTTGGCAACTTTGCACTATATTGCTTGATTTTCAAGAAAGAAGAGTGAAAGCATAAACTTGCATTGCTTTGGTGTCTTTTGAATGGCAAACAAGACCTGTATTTATAGGCAACAAGTTCTGAAATGTTAGGCAAAGAGGTACAAGCTTTTGGAAAATCAAGGATAGCTTAAGGGGTAAGAAAGACATTTGCCAAAAAAGGAAACTTCCTTTTTTCACCATGTGCTCATTTTTACAATTTGATCCAATCCTCTCAATTATTACCTCTAATTGATATTTATCAGTTCAATCATCCATTTGGCAAGGTTAGATTGCTTCTAGATGAAGAAAACATAAAAATGACCTATAATTGAAGTTATGGATTTTGGAAATCAAGTTTCATGAAGCCTTATGTTTCAATTTCAAACGTATGGCTAGACTCCATGTATTTGAGAGTTCTTGGACATTTTGGAAATCTTGTTTCACAAGCTACAACTTTCATGTTTTGAGTTTTTTCCAATTCAAAATGGAACTAGGTGAAAAAATGGCATGAAGTTTGGAAAAAATAAGAAATTTCAACACTTCGAAATTTTTCTAAGTATGAAAACTTTTGACTTTTTGTTGACTTTTTCAAAATCTTTTAATTTTTATGATCATGATGGATCATTTTAAGTATTTTGATGATTGAAAAAGTTTTGTTTTGAAAATTTTGACCAAAAGTCAAAGTTTGACTTTTCTCGTATGAATTTTCATCGATGTTTCAAATTGACCGATGAAGTCTGTGAACTTCGTGATGTTTTGAATCCGTAAATTAGGTCAAGATGTTGTATCTAAGATATAATGACCAATCTCTATCCAAAAAGTCATTTCTTGCTCAAAAGTCGAGAAAACTCATGCCCGATCAAAACCCTAATTGGTCGATCCTGATCGATCCGTGAGAGAAATGGATATCCGATGATCGAGGTTGATATTTTGATCAAGATAGATCAAATGAGGTGAGAAAAACTCAAACCCTAATTGGTTACCTCTTGAATCGATGAAAATCGATGAAACCCTAATTTTGACCGTGAAATCCACACCCGACATGTCGTTCGAAATGTTAGTTATGCAAATGATGCAAATGTAAAGTGGTATATTAGGTCAAAATTTGGGGTATGACAGATGCCCCTATTTAAGTTTCTTTAACCTGAGAGATGAAGATGAATGTCTTCGTTTTGATAGGTGTAAAGAGACTTGAAAAAGTTCCACCCAGAGAAAAATCAAAGAAATGACATGGGGGGAAATCTGTGAATACGTCCCTGCTGGGAAAGAAAGATTCACAAAAATATATGAATATCTGTTTTCACTTTGGGGAAACAAAGAGATTACCTTCTGTCAGCCTTGTGACAATGTTTAAGGTAAGTGGAAATGATATTACCAATTATCAGCTTTGTGATAGTTCATGGTAATGAATTTTGAAGATGTTACCAATTATCAGCGAAGTGATAACTATAACAAGGTAAATCTTGAGAAAAAATTTGTTGTGTATTCAGCTTTGTGAACAACAGACAAATGAAAGAAACAGATTTAAATGGGCTTTAAAGATATTACCAATTATCGCAAAGTGATAACTATAACAAGGCAAATCTTTAGAAAATTGTCATATTCACCTTTGTGAATAATGATGTTGAAAGAAATGTAACTCAAATGAGTTTTGCTTTGGATACAATCTTGCCGAGGATCTCTTTTTTTTTTGAGAAAATGCGGCATTTTGATTGAAGACACAGTGTTTTTTAGACGAAAGACAATCATTGAAATTTCTGATAGTCATGATTTTGACCTTGTTGAGAAGACAAACTTTTATGACAATTTTATGATTGAAGAGAAAGATAAGCTGCTCAGATGATGAGGCTATTGCTTATTGCTTTGTTGATTATAGATGTTGTTCTATCCAGAATGAACCGAAAGAAAAATCAATCAAGACATTATTCCCAATGAGGAATGATCTCACTGGGAATGTGGTGGAGAGAAGAAAATGTATTTGTTTGGGAACACTGGGTAAAAAGATGTATTTTTTCTGTTTGGAGATATTCTACTGGGGAAAGACTTGTACTTGCATGAGTAAGCGTGACTAACACCAGTGGTATGAAAGCAAACATTTCAAGGAATGCAAAAATGCACGAATGATGCTATTATGTATGAATGTCATGAATGTTATATGCATGCTAACAATACTTGACAAAGACACTAAAGAGATATCTGGGAAAAGGACCACGTCACAGTTCGAACAAATACTCGGTGGAAGTTGCAACAATGGTGCAGACGTTCGCTGATGAAAAATTTTGAGTTGCATGCTTTAAACTTTCAGAGAAAGGCATTTCATTGGCAACTTGGCTAGGGATTCTTTTTGGGATAAGAATACCGTCCTTTGATGATTTCTGCTGAGGAGAAAATTGTCAGAGTGCTTGTTTTTATCCTTCGGAGATTGAAGCACTTACGGAGAAAACCGTTGAAGTTCTTTCTGTGTCCATAGTTCAAAGGAAAATTTTTGCTTTTTGTTTCAAAAATTTTGAAGTAAAATTCATTTAAAACATTTTAGTTTCAAAAAGTGATTTTCACAAATAAAAGCGTTATTTTGCAAAACAGAATGAAGTAGGAATTGAAAACAAAAAGCACAAGGCTCAAATTTATTGATAGAATGGTAATCAGCCAAATGCGTGATTCCATAGACTATTTACAAAAGTTGGAAATGATAATTTATTGGGAAAGGCTACATTGAATTCCCTAACAACTTTGAATTCCAACTGTGTTTGTTGCTTCAGAAGAGTTGATTGAAGATCCGTTGATGGAAAATTCTTCATATGGACAAAATACAGACTGACTGCAGTTACTTTGTCATTTTTGTATCCTTGTTTTTGCCTAGATTGCCTTTTTTCGTGTTTTCAATCTATCGATAATTTCGCTTATTGTGTCTAATTTTTGCCTCGATCGCTTTTCGTGTTTTCAATCCACCGAGACGCTATTTTTGCCTAAGCCGCCTTTTCGGTTTTCGACTTACCGAGCTGTTTTTTTGTTTTTTAGACAAAGTATTTTTGACCGCCAAGATTCACAGGATGCGGAGTTCATCACCGTCCATGGTTGTGAGAGTCATAGCACCTCCAAAAGCTTCTTTAACGATGTATGGGCCTCCGTAGTTAGGAGTCCATTTGCCCCTAGAATCTGTTGAAAAGACAGTAATCTTTTAAGCACGAGGTCGCTTCTCGAATTCACGAGGTCGGACCTTTTGTCGAAAGCTTTTCATTCTTCTTTGATAGAGTTGTCCATGACACAGCGGTTAGGCTTTTCTTCAATTAAGTTCATTGGTCGATCCGCTTTGACACCATTCGCCTCGATAGCTTCGCCCATGAGAACTCTCATTGATGGATTTCAACTTCTACGGGAGCACCGCCCATGTCGTATACTAGAGAAAAGGAGTTGCCCTTGAAGTGCGGTCAAGCACGATACCCATGTAGAGCAAATGGCGATTTCGCCTGTAAGTGATGACCATCTTCGGACGATCTTTTGATGTTATTGTTGGTCGCTTCAACGGCGCCGCTCATCTTTGGCCGGTAAGGAGATGAGTTATGATGCTCGATCTTGAATTCTCACACGCCCTCATCATTTTGTTGTTCGTTAGATCCATTGTCCGAATGATCTTACTTGGAATTCCATATCGGCAAATGAGGTTGTTCTTGATGAACCTCACAACCACTTGTTTGGTAACGCTGGCAAGATGCCGCTCACCCATTTGGTGAAGTAATCAATAGCCACCGATCGAAGCGATGTCCGCTGGACGCTTTTGGTTCGATTATTCCGATCATGTAAATGCCCCACATGGAGAAAGGCCATGGAGAGGAGAGAACGTTGAGTAGAGTCGGTGGCACATGGATCTTATCTCGCGAGATCCGCACTTGTGACATCTTTTGACGTGTTTACAAAGAATCGGATTCCATCGTTATCCAATAGTATCCTCGCCTCAAGATTTTTCTCGACATTGCATGCCCATTTGAATGGGTTCCAAAGGACCTTCATGCACTTCATGGATGATCGTGTCTGCTTCTTGTCTATCGACGCATCTGAGCAGAACCATATCGAAGTTTCTTTTGTGTAGCACATCCTCGTTGAGGAAGAAATTCCTGGAAAGCCTCCTTAGAGTTTTCTTATCCTTGTACGATGCCCCGAGTGGGTACTCGTGTTTGAAGGAAACGCTTGATATCGTGGAACCACGGTTTATCGAGAACACCGCTTCATAATACATATGCAGTCTTTCAAGGCCCGACACGGATTCGGCATATCATTCCAATCGTTGACTTTGAACATGGAAGATAGAGTAGCCAAGGCGTCGCCATTCGGTTCGATCTCGAGGATATGATGCGCTTCTACTTTGTTAAAGAAAGTCAACAATCGCCGCATAATCTCTGTAAGGAATTAGACCAAGATGATGAGTTTCATACTTGTCTTTGATTTGATTGATCACTAGGGTGAATCTCCATATATGTCAAGGACCTTGATCCTTAAGTCGATGGCTTCTTCGATACCCATGATGCATGCTTCATATTCGCTATGTTGTTGGTGCAATCAAATAGCAACCTGGTAGAAAACGGGATATGAGAACCCTCGGGAGTGATGATGATCGCCCAATTCCATTACCAAAGACATTAATCGCCCATCAAAGACTAAACCCCATCCGATTCCGGATTTGGTCCTTCTCCGTAGCGGTTCGTCACAATCTTTCATCTTCAAGTACATAACATCCTCGTCGGGAAGTCAAACTTGAGAGATTGGTATTCGTTGAGCGGCTGATGAGCCAAGTGATCGGCGAGGATGCTTCCTTTGACCGCTTTTTGAGCGCGGTACTGAATGTCGTACTCAGATAATAGCATCTTCCATCGAGCGATTTTCCTTAAGGTGTTTTCAAATACGCATTTGATTAGATCCATTTTGGAGATTAACCAAGTCGTGATTGATCATGTATCAGCGGAGACGCGAAGCCCACACCAAAGCGCAACATTTTTCTAGAGCATGGAGTAACGAGTTTCACAGTCTGTGAACTTTTTACTCAAGTAATAAATGGCATGCTCCTTCTTACCGGTGTCATCTTGCTGTCCAAGTACGCAGCCCATGGACTCTTCTAGTACGGTAAGGTACGTGATTAGCGGTCTTCCTTCAACCGAGGGATCAAGATTGGTGGTTCGATGTATTCCTTGATACCGCCGAATGCTTTTGGCAATCGGCTGTCCACACAACCTTTGATCTTTGCGGAGAAGCTTGAATATCGCCCATGTAGCAACATCCGAGATAACCGAGATGTAATTCAATCGTCCAAGAAATTTCTTACTTGCTTTTCCGTACGTGGCGTAGGCATCTCTTGAATAGCTTTGACTTTGTCAGGGTCCACTTCAATTCCCTTTTGACTGACGATGAAACCTAGGAGTTTTCCAGATCTTACCCCAAAGGTACATTTGTTAGATTCGACGGAGTCGAATTTCTTAGTCGTTGAAACAACTTTAAGAGATAGTCTATATGTTCATCTTCAGTGTCAGACTTTGCTATCATGTCATCTACATAGACTTCGATCTCCTTATGCATCATGTCATGAAAGAGAGTAGTCATTGCCCTTTGGTAAGTTGCGCCTGCATTCTTTAATCCAAACGGCATTACTTTGTAGCAAAAGGTGCCCCACGGCGTGATGAAGGAGGTCTTCCATGTCCCTGAGCCATTCTCGATCCGATTATAACTAGAGAAACCGCCCATGAAGGAAAAGACGTTGAATTTTGCAGTGCATATCCACTAGCATGTCGATATGCGTAGTGAGAAATCGCCTTTTGACTTGCTTTGTTCGATCCCGTAGTCAACACACATTCCGACCTTTCCATCTTTCTTGAGACAGTACTATGTTGGCTAGCCATCGAGGATATTCGTATGACGAGGAAACCAAGTCGCTTTTGAACTTCCTTTTGATTTTATCACCATTTTAGGGTGAACTCTCCTCGCCTTTTGCTTAATCAAGGCACTGTTTTAACGGCAGTGATGCTCCACGATGTCGGTATCCAACCCTAGCATGTCCCGGTAGGACCAAGCTTAACACATCAACATATTCTTTGAGAAGATTTATCATTTGCTTTTGACATCGTTGTTGAGTGAAGTCTGATATTTACTTTTTCTATCTTCCTCAGAACCCAAATTGATTGCTTCTAGAGGTTCTTTATGAGGCTGAATGATCCTTTCCTCGTGCCTTAGCAGTCGGGAAATTTCATCTGGGATCTCTTCTTCAACCTCTTCCTCGGCGATTTCACAGGGAATTTCAAAGTTGGGAGAGAGCGTAGAGTTATTGCTTTCAATGGATTTGTCCATCTATTAATCTGCATATTTGATTTATGTTTGATTAATTAACTCTTTGTCATCATTTTTTTTTGAAGAAAGTTAAGGTGAAAGTGTATGCAGATTAATAATTTTTTTTTGAAGGTTTTTTTATTTATTTATGTGTTTTTTAGGAAAATAAACACACAGTGTGGAAACAAAACAACGCGTTTTATTTATAATTTACACTATGAAACAGAGCCCTAAAACACAAACTCATTCGCCTTGGACAAGACGAAGAGAAATTATTTAAAAGCTAAAACCCTATAAAACATCTCTACACTTTGGGTGAAGTGAGAGTTCAAAACAAAAGCAAAGATAAACTACTTAGAGCTATGAACATTAGTCCGAACTTCAACGGGTTTCCAGTAATGACGAACTCCTTGGAAGTCGAGGTACTCAGGTAATTTTCCGCTTGGTTTAACCCTTGAGTAGACTTTGGTTGTTGTTTGAGCCGGCTTTGAAGACTCTGGACGATGGCCCTTGCCTTTTGTGCTGCTAAAGCGATCTTCTTGATTAACAGATCGGGAAGTATGAGATGTAGCATTTGTACTTCCTGCTGATCTTTGTGTTGAATACTTGGGATGTACCTTCCAGTCTTCTGAGTAAAGAGGCTCGTTGTCAGCGACACTTTCTAGATCGTATCCCGAGTCGCACTCTTGATCTTTAGTGATCACGTTGATGTAGTGGTAACCAGGATTTGGTTCAGTAAATTCCACAGGTGTGTTGAAGAAGAGATATTCATTGGGGATCTCGATCGGCTGATTAGACTGAGAAGACGAGTATACATCTTCTGTTTGACTAGGATAATCAAAAGAATCACCCCATCCTGTGGGCTGGATATCTTCGATCCGGATTTTCGAGCTTTCTAGCGCAGTGTATTTCACCATGTAGTCGAATTTGCCACTTGGTTCTCCCAAGGTATCCCAAACTTCAGCAGGGACAAGTGGATTTTCATGCCTTTGCAGGGACATGTCTTTGAATTGATTAGTTGGCGCATATGACTCCTCTTGAGACACATACTCAGGGCTGTTTAAATAAGTGCTCCATTCTTCAGATTCAGATGGATCGTCTTCATCTTCTTCGATGGTTACAACGCTAACCTCTTGGAGAACAGGATTTAGGAAACCCCCACTGCTGAAAACTTCTTTGATTGGACGCAGTGTTTCATCCTTTTTCTTGTCTTTGGAGAATACGGGTGTGAACCCGAGTTCGGCTTTTGTTTCATTCTTGACAGGTTTGATAACTTGTCCCCATCCTTTAGTATTGCCATCTTTCACCATTTGTGCAGCTTCTTTATACGAAGAGATAGATGATCTGTTTTTGTTGGTAGATTCATCTTCTAACGGATTTTCTGGGAGATGCGTTCCTTCAATGTCATTAGCTGTGATGAAAGAGAAACTGGATAGATGACTTACAAGTAAAGCTTGTTCACCACTGATGGTCACCAACTTTCCATTTACTGTGAATTTTAACTTCTGATGGAGAGTAGAAGTAACTGCTCCTGCATCGTGGATCCAAGGTCTTCCTAGTAGGCAATCAGAAGTACCGGTACATCCATGACTTGAAAGTAATTTGAAAAGTGTGCGGGCCAATTGTCATCGGGAGATCAACTTCCCCAATAACTGACTTTCTTGATCCATCGAAAGCTCTTACTATTATATCATTGAACTTCATTGGCGTCCCTTTGTAAGCTAAACGAGCGAGTGTCGTTTTCGGCATTACGTTCAAAGATGAACCTGTATCTACCAATACATTGGACAGGGAATCTGACTGACAAATCATTGAGATGTCAAGGGCCAAGTTGTGATCTTTCCCTTCTTCTGGAAGTTCCTCGTCACTGAAGCTTAGATTATTGCAAGCTGTTATGTTGCGATTTATTCCTCCAAATTGGTCTCGTAGTCACATTGTGATCCACATACGCCCGGGTCTAGTACTCTCATCAAAGCTTCTGAGCTTGAGTTGAGGAGTAGAGACAATATTGAAATTTTGGAAGGAGTCTACATCACCGATCCACGACTGTTATTCGCTTCTTTTGATTAACTTCAAGATCTCATCAAAATCGCGTTGAAGTTGGCTCTATCGAGAACCAACATTCTTGCTTGGATTAACAATCGGAATCGCTGATTCTCAAGTTATGTTAACTGATTTTGCTCTGACAACAGAACTCAGAGGCGGTCTTGGTGGCAATGGAGTGTGCACTGCCCACTTCGTGTTACTCGTCCTATTTCGTTATATTGACATTAGCCGGAAGGGTAGGCATGGGTTTCTCCTTCCCATCCTCTATCGTGGTTGCATTGTATTGGTAAGGAATTGCTTTGGTAGAACCGTATGGAACAGACCGTAGGCAAATTACCAAAGGAGACTCGAGGTGCTAGAACTGCTGTATTCAATCTCCACATGCTTGGGTATGTTAAACAAGGATGATGACGCTTACTCGTGGTTTTCCGAGTTGATATCTCGAGACTAAAAGCTCATGCGAAAATGCCCCACCGATTTACGCCATGATCATCTCTGCTTCGTAAACTTGTAGATCACCGATGTCTAACAAATACGGATATCCGCCTATGGTGGAACATCCTTGAATATTCGGGAGCAGATGCAAGTCGCGAATCATGCTTAGTGAAGGTGCTCATGGTACCGATGCTTCATGAAGATGCACCGAGTTTCCTTTGATCGTTTTACGCCTGTAACGAGATACCGTCTGTATTTCTCAAGATCAAACTTATCGAGTGTCCACCGAATCGAAGCGGATTGGCTTGCACATTCGGACTTGTATTTCAAGGAAAGAAGATTAGATCTCACTAATCTCGCATTTCCGCTTTAATGCTATACAATGCTCAAGGTCATGGCCGGTGCCCTTGGTGAAAAGGGCAAGATACGCCCTGCTTTGTACCACCATGGTAATTTTTCAGAACCGGAGGTGGTGACCTTGTTCAGACGATTCTTTCTATTAGCGCAGGTAAAGTTCCGTACGCTATCGATCAGTCGAATTGCGTAACCCGAGGCGCATTTATTTTGATTGTCGAATCACGAGCCCGCTGACGAGGTCGTTGATTTTGTTGATTTTGTTGATTTGTTGGAATTATGGAGCAATTCCGTGTTTGATTTGTGTTGACGGCATGGCACCGCCGTTGTTGAATGACATTCTTACGTGGTTTCTGGATACCATTCCTATGTCATGCTCTTTTTCCTTGGAAAACTATTTCCAACTTTCTTTGTTCCACTAGAAGATCCCGCCTTGGTCAAGCGCCGTGTCGAACCCTCTTCTAATCGTATTCCCATGCTCACCATCTCGAAATCTCCGGGAGCGGTCATTCGCTTCATAGTAGAATGAGCCCAGAGTATTCAAGAATACCTTAATCATCTCCTTCTTCCAATGGTGGGTTGACTTGGGCAGCAATTTCCTCCATCACAGTATATTCCTTGAATGTCTCCCTTCTTTCTCGAGACATGGAGCGGAGTTGATCCCTATCAGAGCCATATCCAAGTTAAACTTGTATTGCGACAAAGGTTTCACCTAAGTCATTGAATGTTTGGATATTCGTGTGCCTAAACCCATGTACCACTTCAAAGCACCGTGAGACTATCTTGGAAGTAATGGATTAGCAACTGATGAACCTCATTGTATGTAGACATTTTCCGGCATACATCGTAAGATGACTTTATGGATGGAGTTTTTTGTACTTTTCAAAGTCAAGGACTTTGAATTTTGCGGGTATTCTTACACGAGGAACTAAGCAAAGATCCTGGGCGTTTTTCCCAAACAATTCTTTCCCTCGAATTGTTTTTATCTCAAGCTGCATTTTGTGGAGCTGTTCCTGGAGATTTTCCATTGAACCACGTGGATTTGAGTTACTGCCTGGAGTATGATGAACTTCTTCGTCTAAGGTAGTGTGTACTACGGAAGCTGAGTTCGTCATGATTGGTTGAGAAACCGACATTGTTACTTGTGGAAGAGTTACTCCATGTTGCGGAGTAAATGTAGAGTTTTGTTGCAAAGTAGGTATTTCAAGCGAGGTTGTTTGAGAAGTCGGTTGGCGAATTCCGATGCCAAAGTTAAAAGGCATGCCCTATGGATAGCCTTCCGCATATCAAGAGTGAGCTACTAGTCATGATAGTTGAAATTGAGTAGTAGTATCCTCAAATTGCCGGTTCATTTTGACTGCTCGATGCTGCTTGTTGACTTTGCGCTGTGGCCAATGAGTTGACCAAAGATGTGAGTCTCTCCACTTCTTCTTGTAGTGTAGTTACTGTACTACGAAGTTCAGCATTCTCTTGTTCAAAATTCTCCATTACTTTTCTTCTTTTGATCTAGTATCGACGCTCGAGTTGGTGTGGACGCGTCGAGAACTCTAAGACGCCGACACCGACGATCTTTTCCTATCTGCTCAAACTTTCAAGTCGCTCAAGCCGTGTCGCTCAAGTCGTAAAGTATGAAACTGTTCAAGTGAGACTCTAGACAATAGACTTAAATGCAAAGTATGATGCATGATTATGATTGTAAAGAAAAGAAATTTCCAAAGAATTTAATGCTAAAAGAGATATTTCTGGCAAATATTTGGATGGAAACAACACACATTTATTGATTAAATGGAAGAACATTACAACAATTGTTTTTTGTTGGAGCATTGCTCACACGAATGATAAAATAAATGATAAAATTACAAACTAAATTGAACTAATTAAACGTCTTCGTCGGATGAAGATCCAAAGGCTTGATGCAGCTTTAACTTTAGGATTTCCTTTCCATAACGAGCTTTTAGTTCAGCTTTCTTGGCTTTTAGCTTGCTGATGACTCTCTTCCACTCGTCGGGAGCAGGATCGCTGGTTGTCATTTCCTCAAGCTTTCTTTTCCTTTCTTTGACGTATCTTTGGATTGCGTTATCCTTCTGGCGAACCTTCTCATCTTTCTCCATGAGCCATTCATCCTGGAAGTAAAGCGTCTTTTCATGATCTTTGACTTGCTTCTTGAGTTTCTCGTTCTCAAGATTAGTCTTAAGGAATTTGTTTTCCAAAGCTTCTTTCTCAAACCTTATTTTGGTCAAGGTGTGATATGGTGAACTGAATTTTTAGTGTTTTTGTATCGCAAATGTGTGGATAGCAAGAGTCGCCACCGACTTTTATTTTTATCCAATTAAGGGAAGGTAAAAGTACAGAAAAAGACCTTCGTTAGATTCTGAGTACGGGATAATGGTTATGGGAAGGGAAGGTATTAGCACCCCTTTCCATCCGTAGTTATCTACGGGCTCTTAGTTGCTCTTAGATCACTTTAAAATTGTGCTTTCTGTGTGTTTGACAAAAATGTTTTGAAAAGGCATTTCGCTTTGACTTTGTAATGATTCATGTAGAAATGTATACAAAGTGTTTGGAAATGTTTTGTTTTGAAAAGAGTTTGAACTTTGACAAAAGTGTGAGGTGTGAAAAGCATTTGATTTGAGCAAGCAACTAAAAGTCTTATTACCTACTCAGAATTGGTCGTTTTCGTGTTGTTTTACGTTCCTTTAGAATAGTGTCATCCATACCATTAGTTGGTAGGTAACTCCATTCGTTGGATGTAAGCGGGACATTCGAAGGGACATCGGATGGTCATAGAAGGCAACTTGTAGGAAGTATCCTAGCACATTCGAAGGGACTATCATCATTTTTCGTAGGCGACAATCGAGGGTCAAGATCATGTATTCGGAGGCGACATCGTGGGTCTTATGATCTTTGTATCGAAGGGACTATGATGATTTGTTTGAAGGCAACGGTGCTAGAATACCTCTACGTTCGAGGGACATGACCATTTGAATTCGTAAGGCATCGAGAGAGAATTACCCTAAGGGGTGCATGTGTGAAAAGAGTGTGTTGATTTCAGATATGTTTATCTTTGAAAATTAGTGAGCTATGTTGATTATTATCTTGCCATACATGCCTAGTTACTAGCAATTTATAGGGTGCGGAAATTAAAATGCGGAATGTAAAGTGCGGAAAGGTAAATGTCCTACGCTATTACATGGCTTTGGGGCAGATACATAATTTAAACTTTGCGGAAAATAAAAGCCTAATTTAAACTATTACATTCCATAGACAGTTACATTATTGGAAACAAAATAAAATGATAAAGAAGAATCGTCTGAATCGGATCAACCTGTAACAGAATGAGAACTCGGAAAATACGATGAAATCGAATAAGAGAAAAGATGTTAGAAAAATGCAAGTTTTTAATTGGGAAAAATATGACATGCTGGAAATAATATAAATATGCTAAAATAATTTTTTGGGATTTTTTAGATGCTATTTAATAATTTAAAATGAATTAAAAATGATTTAAATGCAAAATTATGAATAAAAATAAATATGCATGCAAAATTGTATTTTTTAATTTATTAAATTAAATAAATGTTTTCTGGAAATAATGTAAAAAGAAAAATAATTTTTGATGATTTTTAAATGCATAAATAAAATTATGAAAAGAAATTAAAATGATGCAAAATATTAAATAAAAGAAAATATGAAAATAATGCAAGTTTTGTAAAAGAAAACAAAACCGGTGCATGAGGATCGAATCGATGACCCTTGAGCATCCGGGAACAGAAGTGTCTTAACCACCACGCCAAGTGTGCAAGCATGTTATGGATCGAAACGTGGATGATGCAACACGCCGCCATCCGGAGAGTCAAGGCACGCCACCGTGGGGTCCAGTTGAAATGAGAGCGAATCGAACGCGTTATAACGCCACGCAGCCCCTCGCCGGTCAAGCAAACGTCAACGACGGCGGAGCCCTAGCTCCGGTCGTCTTCTCCGGCCAACCTGGAAACGGAACAAGCAAAATACGAACGATAAATGGGAAAGGGAGACCCCCCTAAATCGACCTCCGAATCCATTGGTGGTATCGGCTAAAAGTGTCAGACGATTGGTTCGATTCAAACAGTTCATCAAACCCTAGCCATGGCAACGTATCATTTATGCGTGTATGCTTGCATGAGATGCATCATTCCTGATCTATTGAGTGTCCTGAGTTCATTCAAACACACAAAAGCAGTTAATAACGTATGAAATAAGAAATTCGATTTTCAAGCTTTTACCAAATCGGAGCAAACTCTAGATCGAGTTCTGGGCTGCCTTTGCTTCAAGTAAGGACTGGAATCGATTCCTGGAGACCTTTGGGAGATGTTTGGGTGGCTGGAAGAGGCTGAGAGAGGCTGGAAATTGAAATTCGAATTTCTCAAGTTTATGAAAATTTTTGACAACATAAGGGTTCTTTCTTGGGCTAGGGTTTCGTGTTACTTGTAGTGTGTAATGCTGGTTATTTATAGAGGCAATTGAGAGAGGAAAAAGAGTGAAAAAACATTTGATTTGGAGCATTCAATATTTTTCAAATAAAAATCAAATTTTGAATGAAATTTGATTTACTCTTTAATGCATGATCATGCACGAATTTGGCAAGTGTTTTGGGCTTTCTTGGACCTCAAGTTTGGTATAAAATCAGCCCTTTTGGAAAAATATATTATTTTCATATTTTATATAATTTATTTTTGAATTAAATGTTCTAAAATTCAAAGATAAATCACAAAAATAGAAAATCACCATGGCCAAGCATTTATGGGTCAAGAATAATGTCATGAACAAGTTTGGATCAAAAGATTTTAGGCCCATTTGGAAAATTTTGCATTTTGACCAAAATGTCCTTTGTGCAATCATTCAAAATTGCCCAACTTCTAAATAGTGTATCTTGCTCAATTTTCCACATTTTTGAGTGTTCTTGGAATTTTTGGAAAGCTCTAAGAGTCCTCTAACCAACCTTTTTGGTCTCATCTCAATTGGAGTTTCCATGATCAATATATCCTCAAAACAAAAAGTTGACTTTTTGTTGACTTTGAAAATGACCTGAATGTTTTGAGCCATACCTCTCAAATGAAGCATTTTTGACATTCTTGTGAGACATGAAGTTGTAGAGAATTGAATTTCCTTCAAAAAAGAGGTGGTGGAAAAATTTCGAGAAAGTATGAAGAAGTTATGATCAACAAAGTTCATTGACTTTTCATCTAGAAACCCTAATTTAGAAAGTTTGACTTTTGAGCAAATCTTGAGTTTTCTTGATGAATCATGATCAACCCTTGATCAAATGATGAATGTAACTTCAAAATGAGGATGTTGACCAAAAATTATGAAGTTTGACTGTATGTTGACCACAGTTGACTTTTTGTCCAATACAACTGATTTTCAACCATCTGAGCAATTGTCTGAGGAAACTTGAATTGTGAGGCTTGAAACTTGACATGGAGAATCTTTGAAGCATATGAGGAGGCATGAAGACCATTGGAGATGCTAGAAGTCCATCTTGACCTGAGAATTGTCAAACCCTAGTTTGGGTTGATTGTCTAGGAGAGAGTTTGTCTGATCAACTCTTGAGGAATCCTTGAGTATGGATGTATGAAATATCTTGAGAAGATGGAGGGAAAATTTTGGGGTATGACAGCTGCCCCTGTTCAATCTTCTTGTACTCGAAGGTTAGATTGACACGCCTATCTTTCGTGACCAAGGTAGAAGATGATTGAACACCGAGTACACCGAAAATTTGCACTGCTATCGATGATGCGGAATGGGCTTATAGATGCCATTTGAGAAGCCGGATACTACTGGGGATCATTCGACGCTAGACTCGAGAATGTCGATAGGAGAATTGACGGGGATGGGCTTAAGATGCCATCTGGAAAGATCGATGCTGGGGAGTGAGCCGTACGCTAGGCTCTGTAGTCGTTTCTGGAAGTGAAAGGAGCATGGAGATGGGCTTAAGATGCCATCCGGAGGGAGTCGTATGTTAGACTTCGTGCTCATCTTTGAATGAAGTTATTGATTTGTATTGATTTTTAACCAAATATGCAGCATTCTGAAGGCGAAGAAATGTTGACAAGTAGTCGAAGATGGGCTTAAGATGCCATCTAAGGCAACTGAGTCGTACGCTAGACTCTGTAGTTATTGTTGATAATAAGAAGAGATCAGAATAAATCTTCGTGTCGGTTACTCTGAGGGAGGTAGTAGTTGGCAAAATATGGATATCTTCCCTGTTATGCATCGGGTGTTGATCCATTGCCTGTTATCGGAGGATAACCAGGGGCGGTCTTTCAGATAGTTTTCCGCCGATTCGGGCTTAATCTCGACCACCGTCGGAGGACAACTAGGGTGGTCTTTCGATAGTTTTCCGCCGATTCGGGCTTAATCCTCGACCATTGTCTGAGGACAACTAGGGTGGTCTTTCGATAGTTTTCCGCCGATTCGGGCTTAATCTGGACCAACGTCGGAAGTGACTTTCACTGCTTTGGAAAAACAAGAGAAACTTTGATAGAATATTTGTTAGTCTTATGCAAAGTATGATGCATGACAATGTATATGAATGACATATGCATGAATTATGACTTTATGAGTAATGTATGAATGATAGATGTTGTATTTCAAAACATATCCATCTTGAAGAAGATGTGGATGTTCGCTTGAGGATTTCCGCATGGGGAATTGAGTAGGTGAGAACCCCGCTTTTGAAGGAGAAGAAAGATATCCCGATTCCTCCGATGCACTATCTGACCAAGTCTTGGGCCTAGATATTGTTGAGGAAGGTAGAGATTTGAGAAGCTCGCCGTCGGAGATCTCATACATAGACCCGCTGGGAGAGTCTGGGAAGTCCGTTGGGATCTTGCATGTAGATTTGGGAAGAATTACGGGCGCCTACTAGGGATTTTGAGCGTAGATCTCGCTGTAGGATGTTTGATGGTTGCCGGAGATCGGGTCAGTCTGGGAATCTCCGATCGGGAATAGAGATGTAGATTTTCTCCGTACTATCTCGACCAAGTCTCGAGTCTGGATACCGCTGCTGGAGAAAAGGGGAATTGTTGAGAGATATCCGCTGGGGATAAACATCTTAGCTGGGATGAAGTGTTACCGCCGAGATCGATGTAACATTTCTCGCTTGAGTGGAATCACCGCCGTGGATTAACATATACTACTGGGAGGTTTAGTGAGTGACACCGGGATTATGTTCTGGGGAATGTTTTGGTGACCTTCGTCGTCATCTCAATTCCTAGAGCCGTAGTAACTACTTTTGTATGCTCGTCAGATGTTTGTGATTAGATTCTTATTGTCAAATGCGATAGTCATTCAAAACAAACGTTGGACTTATTACAAACGACAACAACAAAAATTGTAAAGAGAAAGAAGTTTATGCTTATTTGAAAGGTGGCGTATGGCCAAGTAGTTTGTACACAAGAAAGGTAAAAGCTATGCGGAAACAATCTCGTTAAGTTCCAACTATGCTAGTACTCATATATTTCACTATCTCATCTCCTTGCCGTCAGAGAAAGTGAGTAGGCGATCTTCGCCATTTGAATCTTGAATGCCGATAGTAGTCAGAAGTAGGTGATCCGAAGAGACATAGTCGTACGCTTAAATCCCTAACTTTTGCCTAGACCGCCTTTCGGTTTTCGCCACCGATACCTTTTTGCCCAAGCCGCCGTGTTTTCGACTTGCCGTGTACATGTTTTGTATATATCCTTAACTTTTGCCCGAACCTTTTGGTTCGCCAGATGCCCTTATTTTTGCCTAGGTTCGCCGACCTAGCGGTCTATTTCATGCGTAGTATTTTTGACTATGTCTACGCTCATGTGGTGTGAAGTCTTCACCATCCATGGTGCTAAGTATCATAGCTCCGCCGAAAACACTGCCTTGACTACAAATGGTCCCTCGTAGGTGGGAGTCCATTTGCCCCTCGATCACCTTGTGGAAGAATGATGCGCTTGACTACTAGATCACCGACTTGGTAGACTCGGTGCTTGACCTTCTTGTTAAATGCTCGATCATTCGCTCGATAGATCCGTCCATGGCAAATGGACGCGAGTCGCTTCTCATCAATCAAGTTAATTTGGTCAAGGCGAGTCTCGACCCAATCGCCTTCGCCTAACTCGCTTCCGAGGACTCGTTGAGGGTATCTCGAACTTTGATGGTAAGACGGCTTCCATACCGTATACAAGAGAGAAGGGGTTGCCCTCTGATGTTCGCTACAGAAAAGCGATAACCATGAAGAGCAAATGGTAACATCTCATACCAATCTTTGTAAGTCACCGCATCTTCTCAGATAATCTTCTTAATGTTCTTGTTGGCGGCTTCCATCGCGCCATTCATCTTAGGCCGATAAGGAGAAGAGTTGTGATGCTTGATCTTGAATCTGTGCAGAGTTCGTGATCATCTTGTTGTTAAGATTGGAACCGTTATCCGTGATAATACTTTCGGAGTGCCATATCGATGATAAGATTATGCTTGATGAATCGAGCCACAACATTCTTAGTAATGATGCTAACAAGGTCGCTTCTACCCACTTGGTGAAATAGTCAATTGCCACAAGGATGAAACGATGTCCATTGGAAGCGGTGGGCTTGATTTCTCCGATCATGTCAATGCCCCACATTGCAAAAAGACCAAGGAGAAGTTAAAACGCTCGAGGTACCGAGGTACGTGTACTTTGTCTACATAACCGCATTTGTGACAAGATCGAGCGAAGGTGACAATCGCCCATGGTGGACCAATAGTAACCTGTTCTCAAAATCTTCTTAGCTATGGTGTGTCCACCGGAGTGGTACCAAATGCGCCTCGTAACTCTTCCATGATACGTATTGTTGTTTTCCGATCTACATAACGGAGTAAGCACAAGTCGTGGTTCGCTTTGTATAAGATGTCGCTGTCGAGGAAGAATTTGGATGCAAATCTTCTCATGAACTTTATCATTGATGATGCCCTCGGATATTCCCGAGTCTCAAGATACCTCTTCACGCCATAGTACCAAGGTTTCTCTCTCAGATCAAGCTCATAACAATATGCCGGTTCACAAATTCTCAATGATGATCTAGGGAGCCTCGTTGTCCCATCTAACCTTGAACATAGACGACATAGTAGCCAATGCGTCCGCCAACCGATTCTCGTGGAATGTGATCAAAAGTAATTTTTCAAGTAGGGATCAAACTCAACATGCTCGATAGGAATAAGATTCGGATGCTTCGTATCCCACTTGCCCTTAATCTGACTGATCACTAAAGCTGAGTCTCCATATACTTGAAAGAACTTGATTCTTAAATCAATAGCAGCTTTGATACCCATGATGCACGCCATATTCGCCATGTTGTTCGTGCAACCAAACATAATCGTGGTGAAAGGCGATGTCCTACCGTAGGGATGTAATGATGGCGCCAATGCCATTGCCAAGTGCGTTGAGGCTCCATCAAAGACCATGGTCCATCGGGATCCTTGTTCAGTCCTTCGTCCGGCCCGGTTCTTCACAATCGCGACTAGTAAAACATCTTCATCTCGAAATTGAACCGCATAGATCGATAGTCATCTACTTGATGAGCCAAATGATCGGCTACTACACTTCCTTTGATTGCTTTCTCGAGAAGTGTACTGATCTCGTATTCGGTCAAGATCATTTGCCATCTTGCTATTCTTCCCGAGAGAGCTGGTTTCTCAAATATGTATTTTATCGGATCCATCTTGGAAATCAACAAGGTAGTGTGAGTCAACATATACGCCTTAGTCGGCAAAAAGTTAAAGCTTGCAAGTTTTCTCGAGCTGTGAGTATCTTGTTTCACAATGGTAAACTTTTGCTAAGGTAGTATATTGCATGCTCTTTTGACTGACTCCATGTTGCCCCAACACACATCCCATTGAATTCTCTAGCACCGCGTACATGATAAGAGGTCTTCTTCGGCGGCATCGATGGGAGGATTCTCGAGGTACTCCTTGATTTTGTCAAAAGCGATCCGCAATCGTCATTCCATTCCACTACTTGATCTTTCTTTAGTAACTTAAAGATTGGCTCACAAGTAGCGCTAGGTGTGCAATGAATCGCAATGTAGTTCAATCGCCCAAGAAACCTCTCGACTTCCTTCTCGGACGCCGCATCTCTTGAATAGCTTTAACCTTGGCGGGTCAACCTCAATACCTTGCCAATCGACAACAAACCCTAAGAGTTTTCCTGATCCGACTCCAAAAGTGCATTTGTTAGGATTAAGTCTTAGTCTGATTCTTCAATCACAAACAGCTTCGCAATGATCAAGATGTTCTTCTTCACCGTGATCGAGCTATCATGTCGCCGACGAGACCTCTATCTCGTGATGAATCATGTCATGAAATAGTGTTACCATAGCACGCGATAAATGGCGCCTGCTTTTCAAATCCGAACGGCATAACCTTGTAGCAGAAAGTGCCCCACTGTGTAACAAAAGTAGTCTTTTCCATGTCTTCAGGAGCCATTTTGATCTGATTGTAACCGGAGAAACCATCCATGAAGGAGAAAACCTTATGCTGAGCGGTGATGTCAACCAGAACATCAATATGAGGGAGTGGGAAATCATCTTTTGGACTCTCTTTGTTCAAATCTCTGTAATCCACACACATTCGTACCTTGCCATCCTTCTTAGGTACGGGTACCACATTCGCAACCCATTGTGGATAGGAAGTAACAGCTAGGAAACCGGCGTTGAACTGCTTCATAACTTCGGCTTTGATTTTCTCTGACATCTCAGGACGCATGCGACGAACTTTTTGTTTCACTGGGAGAAAACCTTCTTTTGTCGGCAATCGGTGTACCACAATATCAATGTCCAAACCCGCATGTCTTCGCATGACCAAGCAAAACCTCAATATAGTCTCATAGCATCCGAACCAACCTTTCTTAACACTTTTCTCAAGATCCGCCTCCTATCTTGATCTCTTTCTGCCTTCACAAGACTCAAATTCACAACCTCAACTTGTTTTCGTGGTGGTCAGATAACTCGCTTCTTCTTGTGTAGCCCGCAAGTTCTCCGGCACTTCACAATCTTCCTCACTTTCGCCTTCGCTTGGTAGATCGGATTATCAAGTCATATTTAGCAATAGCATAGTGTTATTAACTAGATTCGAGTGACTCGCAGTTGTATCACATGGGTGTGTAAGAAACACATAGCTTTTTGAAGGGGTGATAAAGTAAAAGAAAGAAGACAAACAATTGAATGCAAAAGTCCAACGATTTTACTGAATGAAAATATGCAAATGACAGATAATAACCCTCACAACGAGCCATGATGCCCCAAGGCACTAGGCTTTCAAAGTGTATTGTTCAAAACATAAAGAAATACGAAAAGCAAAACAAAACAAGAGCAATTACTCCTGACTAAAGGAGATCGGTATGACGTCTTCAGTCTTCCAATTGCTGAGCCCATTGTTTGGAGTTGGGAAGATCCACTTGCCGATGTCAAGTCGTTGTCGCCGCCTTCTATAGCATGGATTCCACTGCCGATGCGGAAAGGAAGTTGTCCAAGACGTCACGCGTATCATCTTCTCGACCGATGGTGAAACCTAAACCACCTTGTCAAATTTGAAAGGAAAATCGAGTTGACCCAAACAAAGACTACCTCTTTCTTCAACAAAGAGCTTGAGCATCCTTCAACGAGGCCATCCTAGGCGGTACTTGTGTAACTTCGTGAGAGTCAACAGCATGACTGGTATTGTTTCAAAAGCTTGACAGGAGTCTCAAGAATTCACCTCCACCTCGAGGTATCGGAATGACCAGATGATCGACCATATACTCTTCTTCACCACATATCAGAACAACCTTCCCTTTCACTGGTACTTCACTGATGTAAGGTAGAGGTAACACCGCCGCCCATGTATCCAAGGGCGCCGAGTAGTCAAGAGTAAGTTGGACGGATGTCCATGACAAAGAAAGTGGAATCAAAAGTCCGGGAACCGACTTTAACAGTGTAATGAGCTCTCCAAGTACTGCTCGCTTAGAACCATCAAAAGCTCTCACAATAATGTCACCGGTCTCGTAACCAACCCTTCGACATCAAGTCGATCAAAAGCGCCTTTGAAGGATATTCGAGCAGTAAACGGATCTACCAAGACATGAGACAATGTAGTGCCCTTGCATTCAACAGAGATGTGCAAGGCTTTGTTGTGTTTCTTTCCATAGAGTCAAATCAAGATCGAGAAGCCTAGGCCGTTGTTGGCAGCCGTGATAGCAATACAAACTTCAAATTGATCATGGTAGTGTCTTGGCACATGAGCATTCTTCGTAAACTTCACCAAGGCATTAGCATGAGCCTCAGAGCATAAGAGCAAAGCGAGCATGGATATCTTGGACGAGTCTCGTTCCAACTGCTCCACAACATTGTAGTCACTCTTCTTGATAATCTTCGAATTTCTCCATTTCTCGTTGGAGGTGTCCTCGAACTTCCTTTGGTACTTCCGTCGAAAGGTGATGAGTCACCGTTCTTTCCTCTAGCTTGGGGCATAGGTTGAATAGCTGGAATGCGAGCTGGAGTCGCAGTGTCTTTTGGAGGAGAGATATCTGGAGAGAATACCCTTCCGATTCTGGTCACCTTACTTGATCCGGTGATGTTGTCAATGTCAGGAATGGTAGCTTCAACTGTAAGATATTCAATGGTCAGAGGGTCTTGCTTGACGCCATGATAGTAAACATCAGATCCATAATTCCAAGGAACAGCTTTGTCAGAGGAGTACGGAACTGGTCTTGGAGAAGTAATGATGAGAGGCGCCATTCTAGGCACAGGATCAGCAGAGGAAATCCTTATTGTGTTAACATCAGCATAATCTTCTGGGAGATCGTCACCCCATCCAGTTACCTTAACATCTTCAATAGGAATCTTGTAGCTCTCAGGAACAGTGTACTTTACCATGTAATCATACTTCCCACTTGGCTGCCCCAAGGTATCCCACATAGATGGTACTGTTTCATTCGCATTGTCAATCTTCAACTTAGACATTTCTTCACACGCTTCCGCATGTGGTTTCGTAAATAGTATCTCACGGTTATCCATCATGCAATCGAACACGCCTTCTCAACCAAGCACAACCATTAGCGCGGATGGGCACCAACGATTCTCGGGCATCCGGTTGACACCGCATGTAACAAATTCTTCTTAATACCATCGAGGAATGGTCAAGTCATTTATGTTGAAAACATAAGTATCGCCACCAACAGATTGGAACTCTTGTCATGGTTAGGCATAGGCGTTGATCACATTCGAGTCTCAACAGAGGGTCAAACTCAATCGCTTAGCTTCAATCATATCTTGAATCTTATTCTTCGTGAGCCCAACAATCATCAAGATTATGTTCGTGGCTATTGGAGTGGTAAGCACACTTAGCATTAGGATTGTATCTCGGAGAAGAGGTATTGACACCGAGGAGGATCCTCAAGGTAATCACCGCTTTCAACATGTGTTGCAAGGCTTGCATAAAGGCATGTTGATCTTCAGAACCGCCTCGCGCTGCTCGTTACGCACGTTGTCTCACCGAGGTCAGGCCGATGTAGGATCGAGATCATAACTTCCCCACAGATTGAGCACGCACGGTCTTGGCTCGGCTTTTCCGACCATACACAAGATTGGCTTTTTCTTACCACCAAAAGATCTCTTCGCAGCTTGAAGATTTCTATCCAATCTTTCCACTCTTGATACCACCAATACGTCATAAAATCACTTGAATCCGGTCAAGAGTTTCCAATCGATGATTGAAGAATAGCCCGCTGTTCCCATGAACATATCAACCAACTCCCTATTGGACAAGGGTGGTTGAACTCGCCGCTAGATCTCTCCACCGAGCATACTCCTTGAACTTCTCATCACGACCCATAGATATGCTTTGTAGCTGCATGCGAGTGGGTGTCAATTCAGCATTGTACTCATACTGCTTGTAGAAAGCATCTGCTAAGTTACTCCAGGTACGGATACGGTCATTCTCTAGCTGATAGTACCATTCCAACCGTTCCGACAAACTCTCTTGAAAATAGTGCATCCACAACTTTCTCTCATCAGTGGGATTGATCTTCCGAACATAGGACTTCAAATGCAGCTTCGGACAAGACATGCCATCATACTTGGAAAAAGTTGGAACTTTGAACTTAGGAGGAATCACCACACCAGGGACAAGGCTCAGATCATCGAAATTCAACCCGACATCTTCGTGTTTTCCACAAGATTCAGCGGTCTTCAAGTTGTTTGTACTTGTCATCTTCATCGAGTATTGTCCATTATCATAGTTCTTCAAGCTCAGCCGACCGCCTTCACCATCACCCTTGTTACTTTGCTCATCCTCCTTCTTGACACTTCCTTCGAGAGCTCAATTCGCTAACCACTCTAGGACCTCCTTTGTAGCGCCGCCCATGTTGAGAAGACCAACAACCTTCTTCTTTCTCGTTGATGAGCTTCTTCGATCTTCTTGGCCTTGACCAAGCCGGTGAACATCTCAAAACCGAGCATTCGAGCTTGAAGATCTTTGACAAACTGCTCAAGAGCCATTTCTGCTAAAATAAATAGCGAGCAAATGAGAAAACCAATCTTCAATGTACCTGTGATGCAATGTTATGCTATGCTATGCGATGTTTATGCGAATGCAATGCAATGTTTTCAAGGACCTTAGAGATTTAAATTTGTTAAACAAGCAATGAACAGACATTTATTAGTTCTCTTTTCATTATTCTTTTTTTTTATTTAAGTACAAAGGATAGTTCAAGACAAATAAAAGAAAATCTTAAAGCTCTAAGTCTCCCATGGGCGCTTCCTCTTGGTGCCGATGTAGGCGTTGATGTTTCGCTCCTCGTGAAGTAGCTTGGTCAACTCTAACACTTTCTTCTCGCTTGCATAACACTGAGCTTCAAAGGTATCCCTCTCTTCCTTGAGTTGAATCTAGGATCTCTTCAAGTCTTCAAAATCAGTAGGCATGTCGGGATAGAGAACGGTATAGGACTCGTCGCCTATAGCAACAGGTTCCATAGTTACTGGTAGAACAGGCGTGAATGGCATCATGAGGTTTTGAGCTCGAGCTCGCACCCATTTGAGGTAAGGTTCCCAAGGAATAGAATTTTGGTGCCCCAAAGTCTTGGTATCAGTCTTCTTTACCATGCCCCAAGCGTGTGTATGAACCTTCGTCGGTAATTCTGGAGATCGTGATTGTAGTCGAACACAATATCTTGGAGAAGCATATCATGCGGACCATCTCTTCGAGCAAAACCAAACTGACGTAGAGCTAGAGAAGGGTTATAAGTGATACCTCCCCTTATACCAAGGAGTGGTACATTAGGGAATTCTCCACAACGCTCAATGAATGTGAAGTCCTTTTGAGAGAAAAGATTCCAACGGATATCTGAATGAGAGAGTGACATTAGTCTTTGAGACCATCTCAACCTTTGTTCGTTCTTCAAAACTGATGGAGGAATGTGCGAAATAAGCCACCTGGAAAGTAACGGGACACAACACATGAGAGTTCCTTGTCTCTTGGTAGTACGAGTGTGGAGAGAATGTAGGATGTCTCCAAGTAAAGTAGGCACTGGATTACGGGTAAGAAACAACTTGATGGCGTTGACATCTATGAATTGATCCGAGTTAGGGAATAGAACCAAACCATAAATTAACAAGGCCACAATATCTTCGAATGCATGGAAACTCATAACCTTGAGGAATTCTCGGGCTTTCTTGATTAAGAACTTGGAAAGTAAACCCTTAACTCCACTTCTAGTTTCCCAATTGGCTTCAACGTCTGAGCGTTTAAGATGTAAGGCTGATGCAATGTCTTCGTACTTAGGGACCTTTTCCAAACCGGTGAATGGCATTTGATCAAGAATAGGTATCCCAAGTAGCTTAGAGAATTCTTCCAAGGTAGGAACCAACTGATAATCTGGGAATGTAAAGCAATGATGCTTTGGGTCAAAGAACTGAAATAGGACATGCATCATATCTTCTTCAAAACCGGAGATAACCAAATCAAGTAGATAACCATGTCTTTTGATGAACTGAGCATGGTCGGGAATCTCTGAAACCAATTCTTTGAGCTGAGAAGGTATACCCATGAAGTTGATTCGGATAGTCTTTCTAGAAGCCATAATACCCTACAAAATAGAGCAAAGATAAATCCCTAGGTCCTTGAAATAGTTAGAAATGATATGCAATGCAAATGATGTCATGATGTCATGTTTGGCACATACAAGCAATTCACACAATGAGCCTAGGGTTAAGGCTTGCATGAGGTATAGGTGATTACCCCACCAAAAGTTTGAGTTGGTTCATCCTGTCCTATAATAGTAACCGGGTTCTAGGAATCTCACATCATCGATCTTTCTCGTAGGCGTTTATTTCAATACGACTACCAAGTGGTCGATCAAAAATATCCCAAAAGTCTGATCTCAATGAGCGTAGCATCGAGTACCAGCCAACCTTAGTCTGTACCAAAGTCGGCCATGTCACTACCTTCTAATGGCCAAGATGGGTCAATTAAGGTTCTAAAATTTTAGTTAGAGCTTGATGACACCACGCAGAAGCCAAATACTATCCTCAACTTGGGAATGAAGAGTATCGGGACAACCAAAGTGTCACGCTAACGTAGCCATCATGTTGACCGTTTTGATATACGTCTAACGGTCGCGATGATTTATTGCTACTTACCTAAAAGGAAACCCGGATCCGGATGTAGGATCCCCCAACAATATAATACCCAAGCAACCCTTAAAGATAAAGCAAGCAAGTCAATTAAAAAGCAGTAAAGGTGATCTAGAAATCCCTAAGGTAATTCTCTCTTTAGGGTGTGTCCCCAGCAGAGTCGCCAGTTCTGGGATACGGTGAACTGACTTTTTAGTGTTTTTGTATCGCAAATGTGCGGATAGCAAGAGTCGCCACCGACTTTTATTTTTATCCAATTAAGGGAAGGTAAAAGTACAGAAAAAGACCTTCGTTAGATTTTGAGTACGGGAGAATGGTTATGGGAAGGGAAGGTATTAGCACCCCTTTCCATTCGTAGTTATCTACGGGCTCTTAGTTGCTCTTAGATCAATTTAAAGTTGTGCTTTCTGTGTGTTTGACAAAAATGTTTTGAAAAGGCATTTCGCTTTGACTTTGTAATGATTCATGTAGAAATGTATACAAAGTGTTTGGAAATGTTTTGTTTTGAAAAGAGTTTGAACTTTGACAAAAGTGTGAGGTGTGAAAAGCATTTGATTTGAGCAAGCAACTAAAAGTCTTATTACCTACTCAGAATTGGTCGTTTTCGTGTTGTTTTACGTTCCTTTAGAATAGTGTCATCCATACCATTAGTTGGTAGCTAACTCCATTCGTTGGATGTAAGCGGGACATTCGAAGGGACAACGGATGGTCATAGAAGGCAACTTGTAGGAAGTATCCTAGCACATTCGAAGGGACTATCATCATTTTTCGTAGGCGACAATCGAGGGTCAAGATCATGTATTCGGAGGCGACATCGTGGGTCTTATGATCTTTGTATCGAAGGGACTATGATGATTTGTTTGAAGGCAACGGTGCTAGAATACCTCTACGTTCGAGGGACATGACCATTTGAATTCGTAAGGCATCGAGAGAGAATTACCCTAAGGGGTGCATGTGTGAAAAGAGTGTGTTGATTTCAGATATGTTTATCTTTGAAAATTAGTGAGCTATGTTGATTATTATCTTGCCATACATGCCTAGTTACTAGCAATTTATAGGGTGCGGAAATTAAAATGCGGAATGTAAAGTGCGGAAAGGTAAATGTCCTACGCTATTACATGGCTTTGGGGCAGATACATAATTTAAACTTTGCGGAAAATAAAAGCCTAATTTAAACTATTACATTCCATAGACAGTTACATTATTGGAAACAAAATAAAATGATAAAGAAGAATCGTCTGAATCGGATCAACCTGTAACAGAATGAGAACTCGGAAAATACGATGAAATCGAATAAGAGAAAAGATGTTAGAAAAATGCAAGTTTTTAATTGGGAAAAATATGACATGCTGGAAATAATATAAATATGCTAAAATAATTTTTTGGGATTTTTTAGATGCTATTTAATAATTTAAAATGAATTAAAAATGATTTAAATGCAAAATTATGAATAAAAATAAATATGCATGCAAAATTGTATTTTTTAATTTATTAAATTAAATAAAGGTTTTCTGGAAATAATGTAAAAAGAAAAATAATTTTTGATGATTTTTAAATGCATAAATAAAATTATGAAAAGAAATTAAAATGATGCAAAATATTAAATAAAAGAAAATATGAAAATAATGCAAGTTTTGTAAAAGAAAACCAAAACCGGTGCCAGTGAGGATCGAACTGATGACCCTTTGGAGCATCTGGGAACAGGAAGTGTCTTAACCACCACGCCAAGTGTGCAAGCATGTTATGGATCAGAAACGTGGGATGATGAGCAACACGCGTCGCCATCTGGAGAGGTCAAGGCACAGTCAGCTGGTGGGGTCCAGGTTGAAATGAGAGAGCGAATCAGAACGCGTTATAACGCCACGCAGCCCCTCGCCGGTCAAGCAAACGTCAACGACGCCGGAGCCCTAGCTCCGGTCGTCTTCTCCGGCCAACCTGGAAACGGAACAAGCAAAATACGAACGATAAATGGGAAAGGGAGACCCTACCCCCCTAAATCGACCCTCCTGAATCCATTGGTGGTATCAGTTTTGGCTAAAAGTGTCTGTATCGATTGGTTCGATTCAAACAGTTCATCAAACCCTAGCCATGGCAACGCATGATTTATGCGTGTATGCTTGCATGAGATGCATCATTCCTGATCTATTGAGTGTCCTGAGTTCATTCAAACACACAAAAGCAGTTAATATGAAATAAGAAATTCGATTTTCAAGCTTTTACCAAATCGGAGCAAACTCTAGATCGAGTTCTGGGCTGCCTTTGCTTCAAGTAAGGACTGGAATCGATTCCTGGAGACCTCTGGGAGATGTTTGGATGGCTGGAAGAGGCTGAGAGAGGCTGGAAATTGAAATTCGAATTTCTCAAGTTTATGAAAAATTTTGACAACATAAGGGTTCTTTCTTGGGCTAGGGTTTCGTGTTACTTGTAGTGTGTAATGCTGGCTATTTATAGAGGCAATTGAGAGAGGAAAAAGAGTGAAAAAAGATTTGATTTGGAGCATTCAATATTTTTCAAATAAAAATCAAATTTTGAATGAAATTTGATTTCCTCTTTAATGCATGATCATGCACGAATTTGGCAAGTGTTTTGGGCTTCCTTGGACCTCAAGTTTGGTATAAAATCAGCCCTTTTGGAAAAATATATTATTTTCATATTTTATATAATTTATTTTTGAATTAAATGTTCTAAAATTCAAAGATAAATCACAAAAATAGAAAATCACCATGGCCAAGCATTTATGGGTCAAGAATAATGTCATGAACAAGTTTGGATCAAAAGATTTTAGGCCCATTTGGAAAATTTTGCATTTTGACCAAAATGTCCTTTTGTGCAATTGTCCAAAATTTCCCAACTTCTGAATAGTGTATCTTGCTCAATTTTCCACATTTTTGAGTGTTCTTGGACTTTTTGGAAAGATCTAAGAGTCCTCTAACCAACCGTTTTGGTCTCATCTGAATTGGAGTTTCCATGCTCAATATATCCTCAAAACAAAACGTTGACTTTTTGTTGACGTTGAAAATGACCTGTAATGTTTTGAGCCATACCTCTCAAATGAAGCATTTTTTGGACATTCTTGTTAGACATGAAGTTGTAGAGAATTGAATTTCCCTCAAAACAAGAGGTGGTGGAAAAATTTCTGAGAAAGTATGAAGAAGTTATGATCACCAAAGTTCGCTTGACTTTTCATCTAGAAACCCTAATTTAGAAAGTTTGACTTTGAGCAAATCTTGAGTTTTCTTGATGAATCATGATCAACCCTTGATCAAATGATGAATGTAACTTCAAAATGAGGATGTTGACCAAAATTATGAAGTTTGATCAGTGTTGACCACAGCTTGACTTTTGTCCAATACAACCGATTTTCAACCATCTGAGCAATTGTCTGAGGAAACTTGACTTGTGAGGCTTGAAACTTGACATGGAGAATCTTTGAAGCATATGAGGAGGCATGAAGACCATTGGAGATGCTGGAAGTCCATCTTGACCTGAGAATTGTCAAACCCTAGTTTGGGTTGATTGTCTAGGAGAGAGTTTGTCTGATCAACTCTTGAGGAATCCTTGAGAATGGATGTATGAAATATCTTGAGAAGATGGAGGGAAAATTTTGGGGTATGACACAAGGCTTCTTGGTATTCTCCCACAGCTTCGACGGGAAAATTTTTTGATTTAGAAACGATTGAGAACATGGGATCCTCATAAGCGTAAGGCATTCGAAATTCCTTCGCTCTTTTCTTTACCCAAGAAGTGTAGGTTTCCATGGCTATACAATTCTTTGCCTTCCCTTTTTCTTTCCTTCGGATGTGATGCTAAGCTTTGATCATCCTAGCTTTCAATCCCTGGGAATCCTCTCCTTCGTGGTAGAAGTAGCTTTCTACAGAATCCAAGAGGTTTACTAGAGTTTATGATCCGAGTTGGCGCCCCGCCAGAATGGGTTGTAGTTGATTCCTCCTTTCGCACTCAATGAGAGGTACGCTGGCAAATTCTCCACAGCTCTCAATGATTTCCATCTCATTGTCCGCCAAGGTATACCAATGGATATCTTCGCTTGTAAGAGACATGAGTCTTCTTGACCAATGCCACTGCCTTTGTTTTCGGAAGATAGAGATTTAGGCAAGTGTGAGGTAATCCATTTGAAAAACAGAGGTACACAACACACGATAGTTCCGCCTCCTTGACGATTCCTGTGATGAATAAAGACGACGTGTCACCAAGCAAGTGGGAACGGATTTCCAATCGAAGATCCTTATGGCGCTAATATCAACGAAATTTGGGACGTTGGGAAATAACACCAATCCATAGAGGAGTAAAGCTAAAATAGCTTCAAAGGCTACCATACTACCGGCCAGAGAATTTAAGAGCCTTCTCCATTAGGAACTTTGAAGTCACCCTAAGAGTTTTCCTCCGTAGTTAGATTTTTGTCTATCTCGATTTCTTTAAGTGAGTCATCGCTGCAATGATCGGTGACTTGGGAATGGCTTCCAAACCATTGAAAGGCACTTTGTCCGACATCGAGATACCTAGGATATGCGCGCATTTTCCAAAGTAGGCATCAACCGATAATCGTGGAAAGTGAAACAAATAGATCGGATCGTAAAACCGAACGAAAGTTTTGAGAAGTCCTTCATCAACGTTAGCGCTCGTAAGAGTTAAAAGAGATCCATAGTGTTTTCTCAAACCGAGGGATCTTCTACCAAGGATGCTAACTCTTTCAACTTTCCTACGCCAGAATTCTAAAACTGTATCTTTGGTGAATCTTCCTCTGACGTCCATCACTCTAACCTAAAATATTTTACAAAGAAAAATCTCTAAATTCTTTGGAAATGGGAAGAGAAATGAAGTTTTTTTTGTTTTGTTTTTGAATGAATGAATGAATACATGAATGCGGCAAACATGGTTAGTAGTTATACACACGGGCAAGCGTTCGAAGTCACGAGCATGAAGCCAACGATAAGAATCAACGTGGTTAAGTTCTAAGGGCTTATTTATCTGTGAAACGGGTTCTACTGATAATACAGGCTCCACACTCCTCTTTGAAATATTATCGGATTTGTTGAATACCGATGGTCCAATAATATTTTCAAGAGACACTCGCCGATCGTAGTCTCGCATGACAATTACTCTAGGCTTACACCGAATAATCTCTCACTACATCCTAATGGCCAGGATGGGTTATGTGTTCTACAGCCCACTCACTTCTCGAGTTTCCTCGAAGCACAACGCTTCGCAAATACTTGCTAAACACAATACCCCCAAGACAACCTCCATCGAAAGGGAGATATTAACTTCAGCATTGAACTTCTCACGATTAATACCTCCACCTAGATCTTAGAAATGTTTCTTAAACCGGTTAGATTTCTTTCCATCGATGAAATCGCGAAACACACAATAAAGAAAAAGATACATGCAAAACATAAAAGCTTATCCCTTTCTTTTCTTTTTGAAAACAAAAAGCTTGGTGCTCTCGATCGAGTAACGCTGCTTTATTTCTTGAAAAACAAAATTTCAACAGACTCCCACAGAGTCGCCATTTTTCCTGCTCAAAAGGTGACGCTAGAGGATGCAAACGTGAGTTCGGATTCTTTGGCTCGAAACGATTTAATCTTTTGATTTGTTTATAAAGATGCCGCGAGCATCAAGCTTTATTATTTTCAACACAAGAAAGATGATTTAATGATTATGAAAAAGGGGAAAGCTGAAATACCCTCAATTGATATTGGTATACGTAACGACTAGCGCAAATTAGACGCAACGCATTGGGGAGATTCTGAGTAAGGGGGATTGTTATATAAAGGGAATAGATGGAGCACCCTAAATATATATAGTTATCTATAGCTTTTATATATGAATATGTTTGATATGTTTGTGTGTTTTAATTGCTATTTCTATGATTGGGAAAGTTTCTCCTTTGGGATTTTAAGAAATCGTAGATTATGAAGGATTCTAGGTATGTTATTATTGTGCTCGCAAAGATTTGTGGATCTTCTGCATACATATCCCCTAGTGGGAATCAGAGCATTTGTAGCTCGGATCTACAGGGTTCTATGGTTTGTTGGTCTGAGGGAGAAAGAAATTTGCTCGGCAAGGATGAGACCTGGCTCACGATTCTCAAAAGGATGTTGAGAAAGTCGAGCAATCGTAGTTCCCACTTATGCTAGTGGAAAGCAACGGATGTTAGTAAGAGACAGACAAATGTCATCTTAATGAAAAATGTATCTAATCTATTTCATCACATACATTTTTGAAAAGTTTGATTAAAATCTTTCATCGTAAGCATTAGGTGCTTTGCTTGAGTGTACAAGCGTTACCACTTACATGTTTGAGAAAGATGTTTTGAAAAATGATGATTGAATCTTTTAATTGTAATCATTGGGTGTTTTGCTTGAGTATACAAGCGTTACCACTTACAATTAAGAAATGTTTTTGTTTGAAAATAGTTTGAAAAGAGTTTTGAAAAGTTTTGAAAAGTTTTTGACTGTATGTGATGTGATAGATGAGATACTTCTTCCATAGAGATGATAGATGTCTAAATCTCAAGGAGAAATAGATTGGATTAAAGGGATGCTTTTAAGAAGCCCGTGGGTCCTTGTATTGTTAGCCCAAGAGAAGGCATTCCGAGGGTCATCGAGGGTCCTTGTATGAAGCTCAAGAGGAAGCTATAGGGTATGGCTAGCTTTGTGTTAAAAGGGATTTCACCGAGAAACCATCCTTTTGGAATTAAGAGCAATTTCACCGGGAAATTTTACTCGATTTTGAAAGTGATTTCACCGGAAACCATCCTTTCACGGTTCTATCTTAGCTGGTGATTCTTTGTATTGAAGCCCAATAGAGGTCATAAGAGATTTCCTATCTCTATCATTGTATGATGCCCAAGAGAAGGCTAAACTCAATGAGGAGTTCTGTTGAACGAAGCCCAAGAGGAGGCTGACTCAACAGGGGAGTGTGTCTTATATGAAGCCTAAGCGGAGGCTAAACTTAGATGAATGAGTTTTTTCTTATATGAAGCCTAAGAGGAGGCTAACTCTGTGAGGAGAGTTATCTTGTATAAAGCCCAAGCGGAGGCTACAACTGTGGGGAACCTTTTGGTTAGACTAATTGTTATGTTATGATTAGACAGTTGTATAAACAAGTGTGTGTGTGTGATATGTATTCACAGGAGTTTATGAAGGAAATATAAACAATGCATTGATGTTTATTTACAGAATTTTATGAAAGAATATAAACAAGTGTCTGTGAAACAAACGTTTAAAACGAGCGTAACTTGATTATTTACAAGTTTGAACTATGTACAAGGAAGTGAATATGTACACGAATGAGTATTTATGTACAAAGAAAGATGGATGTACATAGGGGGGTTGGGACTTACACCATAAGGGAGGCCCATTGGTTTGAAAGCAGTTTCACAGGGAATAATGCTCCTTTCAATACCAATGGTATTTAGTGTATGTACAGACGAAACAGAAACGAATAATCGAATTTGGTCTGCGAAAAAGTATCTGTATTTTGTACAGATAAAAGTTTTGTATGAAAATAAATTGATATGTACAAGGAAAAGATATATGTACATAAAAAATGTTGGTTTGTGTATACACAAGTGAAATGAAAAACAAACGATCGAAGTTTGTCTGTACTTGAGTATAAAAAGTATCTGTGTTATGTACAAATGAAAATTTTGTATGTATTTGAAGAGAGTTTGATATGTACAAAGAAATATTATGTACATAAAAGAATGTTATGGGACTTACACCGTGAGGGAGGCCCATTGGTTTGAAAGCAGTTTCACAGGGAATAATGCTCCTTTCAATACCAATGGTGTCGGTGTATAAACAAACGAATGAAAACAAACGAACGAAATTTGTTTATGTTTGAATATTGACAATGATGATTTGAGTATGTACAAGTAAAAACTAAATATGTACATAAAAGGGTTGGGACTTACACCATAAGGGTGGCCCATGATCGATTGAGAAATTCGACAGGAAACGAATTTGATTTTATCGTTTAAATCGGATCGATCGTGGTAAAAGATGTAAGTTTTGATGAAATGTTTTGAAAAATGATTTGAAAATGATTTGAAATGTGAGGTTCATTTATGAAAAGTTTTGAAAAATCGAAGTCGAAAACTTGAAAATTTCACCTTAAAAGGAGGTTTGAAAAGTGTTCGTAACGCTTTTGCCTCGATTAAAATATAATCAAATGAAAGTTTTTTCTGAAAATTTTTGCACTATCATAAAATAGATGTATTTATTGACAAGTGTTCAAAAAATCACCTTAAAATAAGGAGTTTTGATTGGTCAAAAAAATTGTGAAAGTTTTGTAAAAAAACATGAAAAATTAGAAAGTTTGAAAAAAGAATGGTCTTGATGGGAGTTGAACCCATGACCAAAGGGATGACCACGTGTCAGAAAGGACTAAAGGCAAGCAAGCTACCACCAAGCCAAACGCGTTTTGATGTTTAGTGGACTAGAACACGTGTAAACAAAGCATTGGAAATTTTGAAAATTTTAAAATGAAGAACACGCGCGCAGTGTTCTTCGTTGTTTTGATCTTCAGATTCTATGATCCAAGCTACAATCTTCGTTTCTCAACGAAATTCAATGATGTAAACATCAAAATTGCTCGATTTTTCAACACGAACATGAATATGACTGTTAATTGCATTTATATTAAGCCTAGCATATTTGGATTTCTGGGAACCACTATGAACCCTAAAACTGAGAATTCAAATTAAATTATGTATGAGTGATGATTCCTTGATTTTATTGAGGGCTATTGATCGTTATGAGTGCAGAAACAAAACGGCCATGAGCTTTTTCGTTTTAGTTCAAAGAAAATGGATATCCAAGTTCGTATTCATACCTGTTAAAGTGAGAATCGAAGAAGATCTTAGAGCGTTTCCAGAACTTGTTTCTTGATCATTTGAGCTTCATCGGCATGTATGGAAGCTGTGTGAATGATCTGCTTGTCTTGAATTGCCTTGGAACTCCTCAGCCAAGTCTACCTGCACAGACTGAAAAATGGAACTCGATTTTGATGTTAATCGTGTTACAGTTAGCTGCTGATGGTCTGGATCGTGTCCATGGAGTATGGTGATGATGTTTGAGTGATCAAAACAACAATTGCTTAAGCCAAACTAGAAATTCGATGGTTATGGCAGTTTGCACAAGTTTGAAAACATGAAAAGTGATTTCTGATTTTAACTTGTTCTTGTGTTGAATCCAGAAATTAGGTCAAGATGTTGTATCTAAGATATAATGACCAATCTCTATCCAAAAAAGTCATTTCTTGCTCAAAAAGTCAGAGAAAACTCATGCCCGATCAAAACCCTAATTGGTCGATCCTTGATTGATCTGTGAGAGAAATGGATATCTGATGATCAGAGGTTGATATTTTGATCAAGATAGATCAAATGAGGTGAGAAAAACTCAAACCCTAATTGGTTGCCTCTTGAATCAGATGAAAATCTGATGAAACCCTAATTTTGACCTGTGAAATCCACACCCGATTAATGCTGTCTGAGCTGTTAGTTATGCAAATGATGCAAATGTAAAGTGGTATATTAGGTCAAAATTTGGGGTATGACACCAACCCTCCTATGTACATCCACAACTCCTGTACATAAATACTCGTTCGTGTACATATTTACTTCCTTGTACACATTCAAACTTGTAAATGATCAAGTTGCTGCTTTTAAACGCTCGCTTACGTACACTTGTTTATACTTCCTTCATAAACTCTTGTAAATAAACATCATGCATTGTTTATATTTCCTTCATAAACTCCTGTGAATACATATCACACACACACTTGTTCATATAACTGTCTAGTTATAACATAACAACTAGTCTAACCAATAGGTTCCCCATAGTTTTAGCCTCCTCTTGGGCTTCATATAAGACAACACTCCCCTGCTGAGTCAGCCTCCTCTTGGGCTTCATTCAAAAGATCTCCTCATTGAGTTTAGCCTTCTCTTGGGCATCATACAAGAAAGAGACCAAGAAATCTCTTAAAAGCCTCCTATTGGGCTTCCAATACAAAGAATCACCCACGTTAGGATAGAACCCAGAGAGTATAATTTCCCGGTGAAATTGCTCTTAATTCCAAAAGGATGGTTTCCCGGTGAAATCCCTTTTAAAGCCAAAGTCAGCCATACCCTATAGCTTCCTCTTGAGCTTCATACAAGGACCCTCGATGACCCTCGGAATGCCTCCTCTTGGGCTTACAATACAAGGACCCACGGGCTTCTTAAAAGCATCCCCCTAATCCAATCAATTCCTCCTCGAGATTTAGACATCTATCATCTCTATGGAAGAAGTATCTCATTTATCCCATCATATACAATCAAAAACTTTTCAAACTCTTTTCAAACAAAAACATCTCTTAATCGTAAGTGGTAACGCTTGTACACTCAAGCAAAACACCCAATGCTTACAATTAAAAGACTCAATCATTTTTCAAACATCTTTCTTAAACATGTAAGTGGTAACGCTTGTACACTCAAGCAAAACACCTATAACTTACGATGAAAGATTTCAATCAATCAAACTTTTCAAAATGTATGTGATGAAATAGATTAGATACATTTTTTCATTAAGATGACATTTGTCTATGTCTCTTACTAACATCCCGTTGCTTTCCACTAGCATAAGTGGGAACTACGATTGCTCTGACTTTCTCAATATCCCTTTGAGAATACGTAGGCACAAGGTCTCATCCTTGCCGAGCAAACTCCTTTCTCTCTCAGACCAAACGAACCATAGATCCCTTTAGATCCGAGCTACAAATGCTATGATTCCCATTAAGGGATATGTATGCATAAGATCCCAATGATCTTTGCGAGCACAATAATAACAAACACTAGGATCCCACATAATCTATCCTTCTTTAAAATCCCAAAGGAGAAACTTTCCCAATCATAGAAATAGCAAATTAAAACACACAAACATATCAAACATGTTCATATATAAAGTTATAGATAACTATATATATTTAGGGTGCTCCATCTATTCCCTTTATATAACAAACCCCTTACCTGTATACTCCCAAATGCGCTATGCCTAGTTTGCGCTTAGTCGTTACGCATATCAAAATCAATTGAGGGTATTAACAGCTTTCCCTTTTCATAATCATTAAATCATCTTTTCTTGTGTTGAAAATAATAAAGCTTGATGCTCATGCATCTTTATAAACAAATCAAAAGAGTAAATCGTTTCGAGCCAGAGAATCTGAATTCTGATTTAATTCTCTAGCACGACACTTTTTAACGCGAACACAAATATTGCGGATAGCAAGAGTCGCCACCGACTTTTCTTTTATCCAATTAAGGGAAGGTGAAAAGAATAGAAAAAGACCTTCGTTAGATTCTAAGTAAGGGAGAAGGTTATGAAAGGGGAAGGTATTAGCACCCCTTTCCATCCGTAGTTATCTACGGGCTCTTAGTTGCTTCTAGCTCATTTTTAAAAGTACTTTCTGTGTGTGTGACAAAAATGTTTTGAAAAAAAGGCATTTCGCTTTGACATTGTAATGATTCATGTAGGAATGTATACAAAGTGTTTGGAAATGTTTTTGTTTTTTGAAAAGTATTTGAACTTTGACAAAAGTGTGAGGTGTGAAAAGTATTTTGATTTGAGCAAGCAACTAAAAGTCTTATTACCTACTCAGAATGGTCGTTTTCGTGTTATTTTACTTTCCTTTAGAGTAGCGCTATCCATACCATTAGTTGGTAGGTAACTCTATTCGTTGGATGTAGAGGGACATTCCACGGGACATTGGATGGTCATAGAAGGCAACTTGTAGGAGTATCCTAGCACATTCGAAGGGACGATCATCACTTTTCGTAGGCAACAATCAAGGGACGAGATCATGTATTCGTAGGCGACATCGTGGGTCTATGATCTTTGTATCGAAGGGACTATGATGATATGTTTCGTAGGCAACAGTGCTAGGATACCTCTACGTTCGAGAGAGAATTACCCTAAGGGGTGCATGTGTGAAAAGAGTGTGTTGATTCATATATGTTATCTTGGAATTAGAAGTGATCTATGTTATTTTTATCTTGCCATACACGCCTAGTTACTAGCAGTTTATAGGGTGCGGAAAATAAATTGCGAAAAGTAAAGTGCGGAAAATAAAAGTCCTACGCTATTACATGGCTTTGGGGCAGTTACATAATAAGAGTGCGGAAAGTAAAAGTCATAATTAAACTATTACATCCCATGAGCAGTTACATAATATTTGAAAAGAAAAGCTAGAAAAATAGTCCAAAACATTACAACCTGTGAACGAATACATAATCAGAAAATGTAAGAAGTTCGCATAAGAGAAAAATGTTAGTCAAAATAACGTTTTTGAATGAGGAAAAAGATTTTAAGTTAGTCATGCTGATTAGATGATATAGACATTTTTTAGGAATTTTCTAGATCGATTTTGATAATTAAAAGCAATTAAAAGTCAAATTAATGGTTAATTAGTAATTAATTAAAATATGCATGCAAAAATATTAATTTTAATGTCAAAAATTAAATAAGTAGTTTTCTGATTAAAATGCAAAAGGAAAATATTTTTGGTGATTTTTAAATGCATGAGAACAATATTTGAAGATAAATTAAATTGAATGAAAATATTAAAAGAAAAATAAGAAAAAAGAAAGTTAGTTTGGAAAACTGTTAAAAAGAAACTGCCATGCCAAGGATCGAACCCAAGACCTCCTGGAGAAATCACCCAACGCGTTGCCATCTGAGCCAAGTGTACTTGGTGTTTTTAATCTGCAATCAATGGATTATAAGTGGTAAACGTGTTATATTTTTAATTTTCAAAGCACGGTCGCGCGTGGGGCCCAGGTGTAGCGAATCAGAATGCAAGGAAGTGCCACGCATGCCTCGCCGGTCTCAGGGACAGTCAACGACGCTGAAGCCCTAGCTCCGGTCATCTTCTCCGGCAAGCTCGACGGCCAATCCTGCAAAATAAGTAAAATCAAAGCAAAAGAAAGACCCTATCCCCCTAATTCGAACCCCTGCGAGTTCAATGGTGCCCTCCGTTTGGCCTGAAAACGTCTGTATGATGAGTTTCGAAGAAGATAACATAAATTGCCCTAACAATGGCAGATCATGTTCCGACTGTTAAAAGCTTCATGTGATCGTCCAGACCTGCTCTATGGTGTCTCAGGAATGCATTGCAAGGATTAGTTTCAACCAAAACACGATAAATAATAAAAATCGAATTCATGAAAAGTATGCATATGTATGTTGATGTATGGCACGATTCAGGCATGTTTGGCCATGGATAGTGATGTATACTTACTCAATCTTACCTCAAGAACACAATGGAATGGTTGAAAGTGGCTGGAAGCAAGATTTCAAAATTTCCAACTTTGTGAAAAATTTGAGAGAATTAGGGTTGTTTCAAGGGGCTAGGGTTTTGTCCTTTGGTCTTGTGAATGCATTAGGTATTTATAGAGCAAGAGATTGGAGCAAAAAGAATGAAAAAAGATGTGGCTTTTAATGCAAAAATATTTTCTCTTCAATTTTAATCAAATCTTTCCAAAATTTGATTTTCTCTTCCTTGTATGATCTTGCACGAAATTGGCATGTATTATGGGCTTCCTTGGTCCTCAAGTTTGATAAAAATCCAACCCAACTTGTTTTACACCTTGTTTTCATATTTTATTTAATTTAAATTTGAATTAAGTGCTTTTAAATTCAAAAATAAATCAAAAAATAAGAAAAGGGTCGTGGCAAGGCATCAAGAGGTCTTGAATAATATTATGATCAAGTTTGGATCATAAAATTATAGGCCCATTTGGAAAAAAATGGATTTTGTCAAATATATTCTTTTGTGCAATTCTTCAAAAATGCCCAACTTGTGCAAGGTGTATTTTGCTCAATTTTTAACATTTTTGAGTGTTCTTGGACTTTTTAGAAAGCTCTAGATGTTCTATAAACAACCTCTTGTTTTTCATCTCAATTGGAGTTTTCATGCTCAATAACACTTCTTTACAAAAAGTTGACTTTTTGTTGACTTTGAAAAGGACCTGTAATGTTTTGATCCATATCTTCAAAATGAAGCATTTTCTGACCATGCTTGTGAGACATGAAGTTGTAGAGAATTGAATTTTTTTCAAAATGAGAGGTGGTGGAAAATTTTTTGATAAAGTATGAGAAAGTTATGCTCAGTCAAAGTTCAGTTGACTTTTCACTAGAAAACCGTAATTTGGAAAGTTTGACTTTTGATCAAATCTTGAGTTTTCTTGATGAATCATGACCAACCCTTGATCAAATGACGAATCTCACTTAAAAATATGGATGTTGACCAAAAATCATGAAGTTTGACTGTATGTTGACCACAGTTGACTTTATGTCCAATACAACTGATTTTCAACCATCTGAGCAATTGTCTGAGGAAACTTGACTTGTAAGGCTTGAAACTTGACATGGAGATTCTTTGAAGCATATGATGAGGCATGATGATCATTGGGGATGTTGGGAACCACCTTGATCTGAGAATTGCCAAACCCTAATTTGGGTTGATTGCTTAGGAGAGGGTTTGTCTGGTCAACCCTTGTGAAATCCTTGAGTATGGATATGTGAAATGTCTGGAGAAGTAGGAGGGAAAATTTTGGGGTATGACACCAAGGTATGTGTTTATTGTTGTCTTAGAATTTAGCATGAGTAATCTACATAAAAACAATTCATTCAATCCTAAGCCATAACATGTTTTCCTTATGAATCACTTAGTTCCAAAACAAGAAAAGTGAGGCAAACCTTCCATTGTTCACCATATGCTTAGGAGACTGAAAACATTTGTTAGACAGTGTGGAAAGTGATCGAGAGGGGGGGTGAATAGATCACTTCTTTTATTATCACAGATTTAAAAGTACTTGTCAGAGTTAATGCTAAAACTGCGGAAAGCGACACACAATCCTGAATTGACTTCCATCTATTCTGAACCGACTACTAGAAAATCGGACATGTGATAGTTTGCTGGATTTTAATTGAGATGAATAAGATGAATTAACACAGAATTTATATTGAATTAATTCACTTATCACTATAACACTACTTCCAATGAATAATGTAATGCCCCGTTTTAATTAATATTATATTATATTAATATTTTCGAGTTACCGATCGATATTTATTTTGCGACGAGAATATTTATATTAATCAATATATCTGATAATATATTTGGCGACGTTTAGATTTGGTCCGGTTTTTATTTCGTTCGGTTCGGTAAAATATTACTCGAACCGATATTTAATTCCCCGGAATTATTTTAATTAATTGACGTAATAATATTATTAGATATTATTAGTGTGTTAATTTATAAGAACGGATAGGGGTGTGAGGAGCAATTTCCTAGGATTGGGTTTACACCCTTGGCTAGTATCAAAACATCATATAAACCATTTTTCCCCTTTTCTTTCCATTTCCAACACCAAGCCAAACATAGAAGCATGGAGAGAAATAGAGGGTTTTGGAAGAGGAAGAAGAAGAGCAAGAGCAAGCTTGAAGTTTGGAATTGGTTGAAGCATCTTGCAATCATCCAAGCACTTGAGGTAAGGGGTTTGATTCTCCATCTCATATTGCTAGGTTTTGATAGTTATATTTTGGATTTGGGGGAAAAGTTGATAGTTGATTTATAGGGTTTTGGTTGATTGTTTGTTATTAGAAAAGTTGGATTAGGAGTATGGATTGTGGGTGTTTTAGGCGCTAGCTTGTAGAAACTAGAAGTATTAAAAATGGAAACAATGAAACTGTGAAAAACTAGAAAGAAACAAACTGTCTGTTATAAAAACGCAGGGAAGAAGAAAGGAAATTGATGGAAGGAGTAACATGGGGGAGGCGCCCACCTCAAGCTGAGGGGTGGCCGTCCCCCTCCCTGAGGCACCCGCCTCCATGCTTGTACAAGGAGCAAGGGACGTTCGTCCCTGTGGAGCTGTGGAGTGAGACGAGTTTTTGCTGTTTTATGGTTTTTCTGTTTGTAAACTCTGTTTGTTTTGTGGTTTTTCTGTTTGTAAACTCTGTTTTCTGCAGATATAATTTTCCTGCATAATTTTATGGATGGCTTCTGTTTCTTTAAGTTTTCCCAATTTCACCTAGTAATACTTTATATCAATAAAATATAACTAGGACATAAGTTAGCCGATTAAATTTGGAACCCGATTATGTTCCAATTTTTTGATTTCGGTAATTTCGGCGACGGAGCAAGTTGCTCCGAATTCAACGAAAATTGACGTGCTAGCTAAGTTCGACGTGTAGAACGTAGTGGTGAGGTTAGTTTTTAGAAATTACAAGTTTTTACGAAATGACCCGAAATAGGCTTAATTACGGTTAAATTGAATCAGATTGCGTTTTAGTCAATTTAGGACACGTATGGAAAATCCGATTGCGATGTTGACGATTATGATTAATGTCGGTTATTAAGAATAGCTTTCGCGATGATTATAGGTGTTTGTCTATTTTTGTGTATTTGGAATTTAGTGAATGAATCGATAATGATGTGGTGTGATTAAACATGATGTTTGCGACGATGTATTTATTAATGAATACTTGATGATATGCGATGCAATGATATATGTCTTTGTACATGATGGTGTGATGATTATATTGTTGTTGTTAGTAAATGCTTCCGATTTATGAATGCATGATTTTTGATGATGATGAATTATTGGTGATGTTTTGCATAATGCAAATATGATGCGATGATATATTTATCTTGATGTGGATAAATTATGACGATGTGGGCTTTATGCCAATCTTGATGAGCGATGATGATGTTTTTGGTCGTGTTGTTTTATTGTCGAGTCACATACATTTCATTGGCGATGAGGGATTTTATGCCAAGCGACGAGGCTTTTATGCCAAGCGACGATGGGCTTTATGCCAAGTGTTCCTAATTATGGACAAAGTGACGGGTACCACATGCATAACATAGTCGTGTCTCATGGAGTCGGTTATGTTTATGTTTGAGTTGTTTGGCGTTGGGTTTTAATTGATGGATGATGTTGAATTGCGATAATATATGATGCTTTGTTTGGTGATGATCTTTATGATGAACATGAAATGAATATGACTTGATAATTTCATGATAACTATGCGATGAATATAAATGATGAGTTTTGCGATGATTTAACTTGATGAAATGCTTAATGCAAATATGATGTGATGATGTTTGTGACGATGGGCTTTTATGTCAAAAGCGACAATGGGATTTAGCCAATTTGTGATGATTTTATTTATATTGCTTATGTTATTAGCATTGTTTGATGTTGTTGTTTATGATTGCCGTGACGTATTAACTTGTGATGATTTCGTGGTGATGAACATTTATGTGTTGTAGTGATGATTTATGCCGATGAGGTTATGACGATAAAGTGTAGATTATACACATTAGAATGACGATAAGAGTAAGTGAGTTTTGGATATGTGTTGGAATGCACTTATTAATCTATTCCCTTTATAATTCCGAAACTATATACATATATATGTTATCATGCCTTTAATTATATGTTTTGGAGTATCTCACCCTTTACTTGTTTCGCCATTACCTTTATACTGGTAACGTGTGTCATACCCTAAAATTTTCCCTGCTACTTCTCAAAGCATTTCATACCTCCATACTCAAGGATTCCTCAAGGGTTGATCAGACAAACCCTCTCCTAGGTAATCGACCCAAATTAGGGTTTTGGAAATTCTCAAATCAATGTGGTTTCCAACATCTCCAATGGTCATCATGCCTCCTCATATGCTTCAAAGAATCTCCATGTCAAGTTTCAAGCCTTACAAGTCAAGTTCCTCAGACAATTGCTCAGATGGTTGAAAATCAGTTGTATTGAACAACAAGTCAACTGTGGTCAACATACAATCAAACTTCATGATTTTTGGTCAACATCCATATTTTGAAGTGACATTCATCATTTGATCAAGGGTTGATCATGATTCATCAAGAAAACTCAAGATTTGATCAAAAGTCAAACTTTCCAAATTAGGGTTTCTTGAGGAAAAGTCAACTAAACTTTGACTGAGCATAACTTTCTCATAATTTATCAGAAATTTTTCCACCACCTCTCATTTTGAAGAGAATTCAATTCTCTACAACTTCATGTCTCACAAGCATGGTCAGAAAATGCTTCATTTTGAAGATATGGATCAAGACATTACAGGTCCTTTTTAAAGTCAACGAAAAGTCAACTTTTTGTAAAGAAGTGTTATTGAGCATGGAAACTCCAATTGAGATGAAACCAAAGATTTTGTTTAGAGGACAGCTAGAGCTTTCTAAAAAGTCCAAGAAAACTCAAAAATGTTAAAAATTGAGCAAAATACACCTTGCACAAGTTGGGAATTTTTGAAGAATTGCACAAAGAAAAATATCTGATAAAATCCATTTTTTTCCAAGTAGGCCTATAATTTTATGATCCAAACATGATCATAATATTATTTTTGACCCCTTCATGCCTTGCCACGACCTCTTTCTATTTTTTGGATTTATTTTTGAATTTAAAAGCATTTAATTCAAATTTAAATTAAATAAAATATGAAACAAGGTATAATTTAAGTTGGGTTGAATTTTTATCAAGCTTGAGGACCAAGGAAGCCCACAAAAAATTCCAAATTCGTGCTAGCTCATGCAAGGAAGAGAAAATCAAATTTTGGAAAGATTTGATCAAAATTGAAAGAGAAAATATTTTGCATTCAAAAGCATATCTTTTTTCATTCTTTTTGCTCCAACCTTTTGCTCTATAAATACCTATTGCATTCACAAAGACCAAGGACGAAACGCTAGCCTCTTGAAGCAACCCTATTTTCTCAAAAAAATTTCTCAAAGTTGGCAAATTCGAGTTTGATTTTTCAGCCACTTCCAGCCACTTTCAACCATTCTATTGTGTTCTTGAGGTAAGTTTGAGTAAGTACACATCAAAAACCATGGTTAAACACGTTTGAATCGGGCTGTACATGAACATACATATTTATATTTTTCTTGATTTTGAATTTTTAATATCTGTGTGTTTTAACGTTTCAGACAATTTTTCTCGCTTTTCTTTTCAATATTATTGTTAGTGTTTTAAGTTGGCATTAATTTTTGTAAAACTAGGCTTTAGCAATGTCTTGATAAATGTCATGACATTCAGAGATTGAAGATAAATCCTACTTGCTAAGGATGTTAAAGGACAGCTTAGAACAGGAAGCTAAAGTTGTGCTGGAAATTCTGCAGAAAACAGTCTGATGTCATAACAGATGTTATGACATTCAGTGTGACATTCTGTTCTGCAGAATCTGTTTGTTCCTGAGATTTTTCAGGAAGTTTGTTGAGCTGCTAAATATTGTTTTTCTGTTATTAGAAAGCATGCTCACGTGGCTGCTAGGTTAAACTTAATTAAACCTAAATTGGTTGTTGAAAAGACCATGTTTTTAGGAGTAAATTAAGTGAACCCTAGCTATCTTTATGGAAGCCCAAAACTGAAGTTTCAGGACTGCTTCTATAAAAGGAAAAGAACCCTTACAACTGTGCTGCGCCCTTTGAATGTATTGAAGAGATAGCAGCTTGTGTTTGTGTACTGTTAGGATTTGTAACAGTTGGTATTGTGTAATTCTAGTTTCTCTTGTGAGCCAAGCAACTATCAATTGATAAGTGCATTGGACTAGGATTTGCTGTAAGGGTAGTTTATCACTCAAAGCTTTAAAGCACGAGTGTTTGTCTCTTGATTGAAGCTTTGAAGCAAGATCAAGATATTTTATTGAAGTGTGTCTTCACAATTCAATTAGTCAATAGGTTGATATCACTGCTGTGATTGAGGGGGAGTGAGTAGGAACTCATATCTAAGTAGGACTTAGGTAAAAGGGTAATTGGGTAGTGATTAAGTGAGAAGGCTGTCAACTGGTGTGTTGGCTGTAGGGTCTTCGAATTGATACTGCTAATAGTGAACTTTCTCCCTGGCTTGGTAGCCCCCAGATGTAGGTTTGTTGAACCGAACTGGGTGAACAACTTATTGTGTTATTTACTGCTTTCTGTATTTACTGTGTGAATTGCTAACATAGTGTCAGATACTGTGTCATAACATTCTCTGTGACATTAAGTATCTGCTGCCAGGAATTTCAATTGGCATCAGAGCAAGCACCCTGCTTGTTATTTCTGGGTGAGATCTAGGGATAATAGTTTCTGGCGTAATGGATAAAGAAGGAGGATTTAGAGGTAGACCACCTATTTTGGATGGGTATAATTATGATTACTGGAAGCCTCGTATGGTTGCCTTCTTAAGATCAGTGGACATTAAAGCTTGGAGAGCTGCTGACAAAGGATGGAAACATCCCACCAAGATTGAAAAAGATGGGACTACTGTCTTGAAACCTGAGGAGGAATGGAGCAAAGAGGAAGAGGAGCTAGCTCTGGGGAACTCTAAAGCATTGAATGCCCTATTCAATGGTATTGACAGAAATATCTTCAGACTGGTCCATCAATGTGAGCTGGCCAAGGATGTTTGGGACACTCTCAGAACTACTCATGAGGGGACATCCAAGGTGAAGATGTCAAGACTTCAGATGCTCACTACCAAATTTGAGAATTTGAAGATGAAGGAAGATGAGACTATTCATGAATTTCACATGAATATTTTGGAAATTGCCAATGCCTCAGGAGCACTTGGTGAAAAGATGTCAGAAGAAAAGGTGGTGAGAAAGATTCTCAGATCCTTGCCTAAAAAGTTTGCAATGAAAGTGACTGCAATAGAGGAGGCTCAGGATATCAGCACCTTGAAGGTTGAAGAACTTATTGGATCTCTTATGACGTTTGAGATGGGGATCATTGAAACTGTTGACAAAAAGAACAAGAGCATAGCACTTGTATCCAATACTGAAGAAGGATGCAAGGTGGAAGATGAAGAAAAGATATCTGAAGCTATAGCAATGCTTGGAAGATAGTTCAACAAGCTCATCAAGAGGATTGATCCAAAGTCAAGGTCAAATGTCAAGGACATTTCATCTGACATCAGCAGATCTTATGACTCCAGCAGAAGATCCAAATCAGAAGAGAAAGGAAGTCAAGGCAGTGGAATCCAATATCATGGATGTGAAGGATTTGGACATATTAGAGCTGAATGTCCCACCTTTCTAAAGAAACAAAAGAAATGAATGGCTGTCACTTGGTCTGATGGTGATTCAGGAAGTGAATCTGAGGAAGAAGGTGCCAAACTTGTCACTGCTCACTCTGGAGTGTACAATTCTGATATGGATTCTAGTGATGAGGAAGTGACATTTGAAGAGCTTGCTGAAACCTACAGGAAGCTGTGTATAAAAAATGGTGAAGTTTGTCAGCAAAATGAGGAACAAAAAAAGCTGATTGAAAAGTTGAAAGCTGAGAATGTGAAGCTAGAGGCTGAGAAAAAGGAAAACACAGCCACTATAAATCACCTCAATAGTGATATTGTAATGTTGAACTCCAAACTTGATCAGATGTCTAAATCTGTCAAAATGTTGACATCTGGTACTGATAAGTTGGAAGAAATTCTTCAGCTTGGACAAAATGCAGGAAATAAGCATGGTCTAGGATATGTGGCTGAAAAGAAACCTGTTGGTGACATTAAGAAGAAGAGACATGGGAAAACAATGTCAAAACAGGTGTCACAACATAAAACAGGAAATGTGTCTGGCTCAGGGTATGTGGCTGCAAAGAGATTTGCTAATAACCAGGAGTGGAACAAACCTGGGAAGTCAATGGCAAAGAAGAGGTCATACCACAAAACAGGAAATAGGTCTGCCTCAGGATATGTGGAGACCAAGAAATTTGTTAATAACAAAAGGAAGAACAGACCTAATGAACCAATGTCAAAACAGATGTCACAACATTGGGATCAACATCAAAATCATAGAAACTTGAACAAAAAGTTTCAAAGATGGAGATGTCATTATTGTGGAAGGTTTGGCCACATAAAGTCCTTTTGCTATAGGCTACATGGATACCCCAATCAGACTCCCTATGTTAAGCCTAAGAACATCAAGGTACCCTACACTCAAAAGTGGAAGAAGAGGACTGCAGCTCTGATAGCTCACACTTCTCTTAGAGTGTCTGCCAAGGAAGATTGGTACTTTGACAGTGGGTGTTCTAAGCATATGACTGGAGACAAAAATCTTCTTAAAAATGTTAAACCTCATTCTGTCAGTTCTGTTACTTTTGGAGATGGAGCTAAAGGAGAAATCAAAGGTATTGGAAACTCAAACTGGTCTGGAGTTCCAAACCTAAATGAAGTGCTGCTGGTAAAAGGTTTGACTGCAAATCTCATTAGCATAAGTCAGCTATGTGATATGAGATTCACAATCAACTTCACTAAGGCTGAATGTCTTGTAATCAATGATGAACAAGTAGTGATTATGAGAGGAGTCAGATCAAAGGACAACTGCTACATGTGGGAATCTGAGAACACCACTCTGCCCTCTGTGTGTTCTACAGACAAAGATGAAGAAGAAGTAAAGTTATGGCAGCAAGAATATGGTCATCCACATCTTAGAGAAATGAAAAGGATCAGTTTCATAGAGGGAGTCATAAGGATACCAAGATGTCACATGGAAAAAGGGAGAATCTATGGTAAGTATAAGGCTGGACAGGAAATCAGAATGTCACACTCAATGTCTAGACATCTGACCATTCCTAAAGTACTGAAGCAAAGTACTTGGATCTGGCATGAAAGGATAACCAAGCATCTTACTGTCAAAGGATACAGGAGAAGAACCTTGGATGAAACTCTCTTTGTCATAGGAGGAAAGATCATAATGCTTCAAACTTATGTTGATAACATAGTTTTTGGAGGAATACCTGACACAATTGTAAGACATTTTGACAACCAAATGCAGGCTGAATCTGGGATGAGCCTCATTGGAGAGTTGATTCACCTTCTTGGACTGCAAGTCTCAAAAATGAAAGACTCAAAAGTCCTTTCACTGAGCAAGTATGCAAGGAACTTTGTCCATAAATTTGGAATGAAGAATGGGAGCCACACTAGGATTCTTACCCCTCCTCATTTAAAAGTGTCCAAGAAAACAAGTGGAGAAAGTGTTGATCAAAGCTTGTGTCAAAGGTCCAAGAAGCAATACTGTGTGTTCCTATACAATGTTGAAGCTGAACACATAGCAGCTGACAGCAATTGCTCTAAGATGATCTGGATGAAGCAGATACTGATTGAGTATAATGTCATACAGGATGTCATGACATTGTACTGTGACATTGCTACTAAAGCTCTTGAGGCTGGTCAATTTAAGACTTTAAGGGACAAATTGGGTATTTGTCAATATGAGGAGTTGTAGCAATTAACTGTGCCTACAATAAGGGATGAAAGGGATTTTTTATTTCAATTATTTTTAAGAGGGTTATTCAGTTTTTTTTCTTATTTTAAAAGGTCCAAGACTAGGAAGAGACACTCTCATATAATAGCTTCTTCTTTTGAAAGTAGTATCACTCTTTCTTCTCCCAAAAGAAACTCTGAAACTCTCTGCTATTTTCGCTTTCATCCTCTCAAAAACCATCAGCGAAAAATGTCTTCATCATCCTCATCATCTCAAGAATCAGGATCTTCATCTCCTCCATGGTCAAGTCGTGGCAAATAATGAAGCCATGCAAGTCAAGCATCGAGGGTTACTCCATTGCGCAATAGCTACCGACCCGTAAAAGTCAAGAAAATGCGCACAAGGAATGCATGAAGGACTCAAGCATCTCCCTCGGGTAAGACTTCTGTACCATCCTCTTCTGTTCCCCCAGAAATAGTGAACACAGAGGAGTCTAGGGCTGTGCATATAGCCATTGCTAGATTAGTAACCAGGATCCTCAACGAAGACCAATCTGTACCTGGGGTTTCAATTCCCCTAAATTGTAAGTCTGCTAGCCCTAGTTTAGCAGTTGATCCAGATGTCACTGAGAATGTCGAGACATCTGGTGATCATGATACTTCCCCTGCCAAGAATTATGAAGATCCTTCAGTTAAAGACTTTGAAGTACGTGTTGATGATGTTTGTAATGAAACCCCTATTGATAAGGAAGATGTGATTTCTGATAGTATCCTTGAAGAATCCCCAGCTAAATTTGCCTCTGAAAAAGCCCCTGCTAACTATATTTCTGATAGCATTCTTGAAGAATCACCAGCAAAGTGTGCCTCTGGTAAAGTCCCTGATGACTACATCTCTGACAGTATTTTGGAAGAGTCTCCAGTCCAAGAATCTGATCATTTAACTGAACCTCCAGTCATTGACTTAGATGAAGTGTTCTCAGACAATGATCTTATTGCCAATGTCAATCCAAGCATTGCAAAGAGAATGATGAAAAGGAAGGGAAAACAGGCAGCCTCACAAAGTCCTGCTAAAGAGAAGGATACTGAAGATGTGTGCCAGACTGAGAAGTATCACAAGGCTGGACCCTCTACGAGAAGAAGTAGAGTAAAAACTGTTGGTGGTGACACAAGACCAAAGAGAACACCAATTGTGAAAAAGAGGAAAGAACCTGAATCCTCAGGTTCAGATCAAGACTCTGAATTTAATGTTGAAGAGAATGTCACAGACATTCATCCCAGAAAGAAGCAAACTCTTGGGAAACTGCTCAAGGTGCCTGAAGTGGCCATTGATAACATTTCTTTCCATCATCCTGAAAATGCTGGAAGATGGAAGTATATTTGCTTAAAGAGGGTGGCTCTAGAAAGAGAGTTAAATAAAAGTGCTCTTGAATGCAAGGAAATTGTTGACTTGATTAAAGAGGCTGGTCTGATGAAAACAGTTGTGAGTTTCTCAAACTGTTATGAAGGTTTGGTGAAAGAGTTTATAGTCAATCTGTCAAATGGCTGTGGGGATAGGAACTCTACTAACTACCAGACTGCATATGTAAGGGGAGGAAAGTCAGATTTTCTCCAAATGTGATCAATAGCTTCCTGGGTAGATCTGATAATGCTCAACCAGAGCTGGAGGAAACTGACAACAAAAATTTGTCAAACCATCACTGCCAAATAAGTAAGACAATGGCCTTTAAAGGGAAAGCTCTCAGCAAGCAAGTTGAGTGTCATATTTGCAATCTTGCATAAGATTGGTGCTGCTAACTGGGTCCCAACCAATCACAAATCCACCATCTCTAATGGACTGGGAAGATTCATATATGCAGTAGGCACTCAGGCTACATTTGACTATAGATCCTATATATTTGAGCAGACACTCAAGCATGCTGAAAGCTATGCTATCAAAGGACCCATAGCTTTTCCCTCCCTACTGTGTGGTATTATAACTGATCAATACCCTGACATCCTGGTTGATAGAGATTCAGTGTGTAAAAGAGCTCCTGCCCTTGGTTTCCACTACAAGCTATTTCAAGGGAAGCATGTTTCAGACATTGTCATGACATCTGCTGAGACATCAAAAGTCAAGGGAAACTCTCAGAAGGTAAATGTCATTGCTGTGCTAAAAGAGACCTGTAGGGAACTTGAAGCCAGGAAGCAGACCCTTGAAGAACTGATCTCTACACTTGAAAAGGAGGAAGACACAGGGGTTGAGGAAGAAAGGCTTGTTGGTGACGATCCTGCTGCCAATATGGTTGAAGATGCAGATGCTGACCAAGCAGCTGCTGGTGAAGAAGGCTCTGAAGATGTTTCCTTCCACAGTGCTTCTTCTGGAGAAGAAAGCACTTAAGTTTTTCTTCTGTGCCTTGTTGCTTCTGTCTTTATTCTGTCAATTTGTTCTTGTTCTTGTTTTTTTTTTCCAAATGTCTGTGTTTTGGATGCTTGTAATTGTCTGTTAACTAGCACTGTAATCCTTGACTAGCTAATTGTAATCTGTTGAATGCTGGTAATTAATTGCATAATGAATGTTTGGGGCAATTGTATTGTTTCCTTTCGCCCTTTATGGCTAAAAAGGGGGAGAAGAATCATTGTGGGAAACTGTGTGACAGTGGCTGAAACAGTGTAACAGTGGCTGTGGCTGGGAATTTTGGGAACTGTATGGCCTGTTTAAATTTTGTATGTGGGCAATTGTGGCAATTGTGGGATTTTTGTATGGGTAGAATTTATCTTATCTCTAGGTTCTAGTTTCTTTAAGCTTAGAACTAGTTTGTCTTCTGCTGCATAGGTACTCTGATGTGTTAAGTAGTTTTAGCCAAAAATATGCCAAAGGGGGACTTTGTTAGTGTTTTAAGTTGGCATTAATTTTGGTAAAACTAGGCTTTAGCAATGTCTTGATAAATGTCATGACATTCAGAGATTGAAGATAAATCCTACTTGCTAAGGATGTTAAAGGACAGCTCAGAACTGGAAGCTAAAGCTGTGCTGGAAATTCTGTAGAAAACAGTCTGATGTCATAACAAATGTTATGACATTCAGTGTGACATTCTGTTCTGCAGAATCTGTTTGTTCCTGAGATTTTTCAGGAAGTTTGTTGAGCTGCTAAATATTGTTTTTCTGTTATTAGAAAGCATGCTCACGTGGCTGCTAGGTTAAACTTAATTAGACCTAAATTGGTTGTTGAAAAGACCATGTTTTTAGGAGTAAATTAAGTGAACCCTAGCTATCTTTATGGAAGCCCAAAACTGAAGTTTCAGGACTGCTTCTATAAAAGGAAAAGAACCCTTACAACTGTGCTGCGCCCTTTGAATGTATTGAAGAGATAGCAGCTTGTGTTTGTGTACTGTTAGGATTTGTAACAGTTGGTATTGTGTAATTCTAGTTTCTCTTGTGAGCCAAGCAACTATCAATTGATAAGTGCATTGGACTAGGATTTGCTGTAAGGGTAGTTTATCACTCAAAGCTTTAAAGCACGAGTGTTTGTCTCTTGATTGAAGCTTTGAAGCAAGATCAAGATATTTTATTGAAGTGTGTCTTCACAATTCAATTAGTCAATAGGTTGATATCACTGCTGTGATTGAGGGGGAGTGAGTGGGTACTCAGATCTAAGTAGGACTTAGGTTGAAGTTGCATTGGGTAGGTTTTAAGTGAAGGAGATAAACTGGTTGGTTTATTCCTGAATTAATTCTACTAATAGTGAATTTCCTCCCTGGCTTGGTAGCCCCCAGATGTAGGTGTAGTTAGACACTGAACTGGGTAAACAACTTATTGTGTTATTTACTGCTGTTTATATTTACTGTGTGAATTGTTAACAGAGTGTCAGATAGTGTGTCATAACATTCTCTGTGACATCACGTATCTGCTGCCAGGAATTTCAATTATGTAACTACCTATGGGATGTAATAGTTTAATTAGGACTTTTACTTTCCGCACTCCTATTATGTAACTGCCCCAAAGCCATGTAATAGCGTAGGATTTTATTTTTCCGCACTTTACTTTCCGCAATTTATTTTCCGCACCCTATGAACTGCTAGTAACTAGGCGTGTATGGAAAGATAAAATCAAAATAGATCACTTCTAATTCCAAGATAACATATCTGAATTTGACACACTCTCTTCACACATGCACCCCTTGGGGTAATTCTCTCTCGTTGCCTTTCGATTAAATGGTCAAGTCCCTCGAACGTAGAGGTATCCTAGCACCGTTTCCTACGAAATATATCATCATAGTCCCTTCGATACAAAGATCATAGACCCACGATGTCACCTACGAATACATGATCTCGTCCCTCGATTGTTGCCTACGAAAAGTGATGATCGTCCCTTCGAATGTGCTAGGATATTTCCTACAAGTTGCCTTCTATGACCATCTGATGTCCCTTCGAATGTCCCTTCTACATCCAATGGATAGGGTTACCTACCAACTAATGGTATGGATAGCACTATTCTAAAGGAACGTAAAACAACACAAAAACGACCATTCTGAGTAGGTAATAAGACTTTTAGTTGCTTGCTCTATCAAAATACTTTTCACACCACACACACTTTTGTCAAAGTTCAAACTCTTTTCAAAAACAAAACATTTCCGAACACTTTGTATACGTTCCTACATGAATCATTACAAAGTCAAAGCAAAATTCCTTTTCAAAACATTTGTGTCAAACACACAGAAAGCAATTTTAAAGTGAGCTAAAAGCAACTAAGAGCCCATAGATAACTACGGATGGAAAAGGGTGCTAATACCTTCCCTTTTCATAACCTTCTCCCTTACTCAGAATCTAACGAAGGTCTTTTCCTGTTCTTTTCACCTTCCCTTAAGTGGATAAAAGAAAAGTCGGTGGCGACTCTTGCTATCCCTAACATTTGCGATAAAAAGCAAAACAAAAATCACAATGTCAGTTCACCGTATTACAACGTGCAGGTTATGAAGACGGAGTTTATAGCTGCTATTAGTCGAGTTGGTGTCGCTCTGATACGTAGCACTCGGGGGGAATATTTATGTTGTCTTGTTGTTGTTCTTTTGTTGTTTTTCCTTTTGTAAATAAGAATCATACTTTATGAAAATATGATTTGTTAAGGAAGTTTAATTAAGAAGATGTTTTGATTATTATATATCAATTTATGCTTTTCGACGATGCTATGTATCCGAGATTTATACTTTAAAGCAAACTGTTTAAAGTGACTTGGTTTTGAAGGTGTGACGCCTCAGTATTTAATTTATGAAATTTTAAATTACTCTAATTTATGCATTTAAACCTTGGGTAATATTGGGGTGTTACAAATAAATTCAAGCTAGCACTTTTGTCAAACAGTTGGAGTATGCTAGTTCAATGATCAATGGCAATGGAGTTTTGATAAAGAGTTTCTTCCAACCTTGTATCAATGAACATGAAAAGTTGCACAACAATTGAATAACAAATGTGTTATAAAAGTAAAGAGAGAAAGAGAAAGAATACGATACGCAAAGAAATTTGGTAAGGAAGTTCTCCACTATCGTCATCGCGTGTGGGTACATCTCCCTCTCAATTTCCAAATTGGAATTGAGAACTTTCTTTATCAATATGCTGAAAAATGTTTACAAGGTTGCGGTACAAAGACAGAAAAACAAATCCCACGGAACTTCTTCTTCTTGTATGAACCTTCTATTGATTTGAGTTGATCAAGAACATACCTGGAAGATTCACAAATAATTCACCACTTCCACGACCTGTTTGTGAAATCACCCCGATCTCTAAACCCTACGCTATGGCTGAATCTGCTATTTGCAATCGTGACTGACAAACCCACAAAACACCTCCATTCTTCCTGGACAAACCTACTGGTTTTACCTCGAAACCCCCTTCCGAATCTTCAACTTAGCTAGATCACTGATTGTACCAATGAACGTGATCTCTTTGATCCCTTGATGCAACAAATAATGATGATTATGTGTCAATGTTCTTGAACCAAGCAGATTGAGAAGATGATGAAGATGAAGTCTCTTTCAGGATTCTAATTTCTCAGAAAATGGATGCTCACCAATTGTATTTGTGACACCTGTTTAACTAAACTGCCAAGATTTGCTTATATATGAAAACAAAAACATGTTAGAACAAAAACAGACTTATGCATCAATAGAAGTTTCGTATGCGTCGATACAAATCACTGAATATATTGATACACATGATTTTATATTGATGCATACTATATTGAAATTAATTTCAGGGAGTTGAGATCAGTATGAGTCGATACAAACTTTGCATGTGTCGACACAAGTCACTATATGTATTGATACAAGTGATTTTGTATTGATACATACTGTACTGAAGTGGTTTCCAGAAGGTTGAGTTAGGTATGCGTCGATGCATGGCAAAGATGTGACAATACAAGTACATTATGTATTGATCCAAGAACTTATGTATTGATGCAAAATCTAAATCATGCAGGAGTTTAGAATCTCAATTCACGTTTGTATCGATGCAAAACGCGTATGTGTTGATGCATACTGTATTAGATTTATTTCTAATATAAGTGAACTGATATGGATTTATACAAAAGGGCTTGTATTGATACAAATAACAAACATAATTGAATATTTAATCTTTGATGTTCATATGTATCGATCCATAGTATTATGTGTCGATGCAAAGCTTATGTCTTTGAGCCATCAAACTGACATGAACCGATACAAAAGTCGTATGAGTCGACTCATACTGAAGAGAAATTGTTTTTATGAACTCAATCAATTATATGTATCGATGCATGCCTTTTTGTATCGACTCAAAAGGTTTGCTCATGAGCAAAATCATACTTTGACCATTTTTTATGCATGTTATTATGTTTCGACAAGAATATATGTATTTAGGACAAAGTTAGACAATCAAACACATGTATTTGCAATCATACAAAACTGTCAATTTATGCAAAGGTTTGCTCACAACTTTTTGTTTTAACTCGTCCAATTCATGCTTAATCTTGCATTCATGTTGATTATAGTAAAGACATAGAAGAGATCATGGTATTTATTTGTTAATTGAGCATAACTAGCAAGCCAAATTATAGCCTAATGTGTCCTTGTCAGTAGTGATCATTTGCAAACCACTTTTGAGCCATATGACATGAATACATCAGTTATGAACTGAATAATGCATTAAGTATACCACTTAGTGTATATTATTCCACATCTTTGAAAAATCATCAAAGTTCAAAATTAATAGATTCTACTTTTCTTATATTGAACCTGGCAACCATTTATATCTTATACAAAACCTTTAAGAACATTCAAAGAATAGTAGGGTTTTGTTCAAGTTGGGGAGGAAAATAAAAAGATTTAGTTCAAAAGAAAAAGTGAAAAGTGGAAGAATCAAAAGAAAATAAAGGAAAAGAAAGATGAAAAGAAAAAGCAAATGAATATCAAAGAAGAATGAATCAAAAGGAAGAAACAAGAAAGGATTGAAGGATTATAATTGTACAAAAAAATAAATATGAATGCTCTCCTAAAATAGAAAAATAAAAAACCTCTTTGTTTCGAAGTAGCCTTAGGAAATATCACTTCTTTGGTACCTTGGCCACATTACAACCATGAAAAGACCTTAGTGATCTTTGTCTTTGCATATCAAACATGTTTTTCTTAGATGAATGCATGAATTAATCAAGATGTTAGCAAAGTTTATCATGTGAGAGATCAAAATACCTCATCAATTTCATTTATGCAAAAAAGTGTGATAGGTGTGACTCATGGTTAACATGTTTATTGCTTTGTATTTTTTGACATGAATTTTATGTAGAAAACTCTTGTCATAAACTTGTCTAAATACTAGGAAGGTACTAAGCATGGAATTCTTGGTTACGCAATTCAATATGGTATACCTTGCACTTGATTATTTCTTTTAAATTTTTTGGTTGATTATGTGAAAGATGGTATAGAAACTTTGCTTTTGCATTTCTTTGATTGAGGACAAACAAAGATTCAAATTGGATAGAGTTTGATGAATGCTTATTTCATAGTAAAATATCACCTTAAAATCATGGCATTTATCTTACTTAAATGACAAGGTTCTCACATAAAAACCCCAATTATTGAATAAATATGGTTTTTACAGATTTACTTTGGATTTGAGTATCTTTTGTGCATGATTTGGCCATTAAATAAAAACCATAAAATAGACACTTCGCTAAGAGGACGTTGCAGCGAATAGTTCGCTTAACGAAGTAAAAAAAAACAAAATTCAGAATTCAGAAGGAAGCCTGATTTGCTTAGCAAGATATAATTCTCATAGCGAAACCAACTCAGAAAGAAAAACATCTAGTTTTTCTTGCAGCGAGCAGCAGCACAAAATAATTTGCTTAGCGAACTAAAATCCGCTTAGCGAAACAGGGCAGCCATAAAAAGATATTTTGAAGACTTTAGGCTGAAGAAAGCAACTTCGCTAAGCAAGCCATATTTCTCTTAGCGAACTTTGGTAGTAAACAATTTGACAACTTGATTTGAAAACTTAGCACAGAAGAAAAGACTTCTCTTAGCGAAGTATAGTTCGCTCAGCGAACTCAGGCGACCAAAACTTCTATAAATAGAGCAGAACTTAGTTCAGTTAGGATTCCAGTTTTTATCACTTGTAGAAACATCCTGTAATATTAGTGTAATAGTGTAATAGAGGTTGTAAGGAGAAGGAGGTGGATTTGCATCAAGAGTCGGGAAATCTTCGTTGATGTCGTTTCTACTCAATTCGTCATTTGTGCTTCAAGCTACCATGAGTAGCTAAATCCCTCTCTTGTCGGGATTGGTCGTAGTTCACCGAATCAGTCTGTATTTACTTTGATCATGGCATTATATATAAATTATGTTTGAATCTTTATCGTTGTTATCTTTGCTTTACCGTTTATTTAAAGGATTAAATCGATATTGACAAATACGGTTTTAATCTCGATATAAGATAACAACTATTAAATTCTAGCTTCTAGACATAAAGTTAGGTTTAATATTCACATAGTATCGAATCTTAATGTTGCCGTATTGTTTAATAGGCTGAGAAATCATCGATTAAACCATAAGGTAAGAAATCAAATCAAAGTTTAGACATAAGCTTTGTTTGTGTGCGATACGTGATGATCTTGAAACATTCATAAGTTATGTATAATTGATCTAAGTTTTGCATATCGAATCGGTGAATGAAAACTAATTCCTAACAAGTCTATTTCTCTGAATTTATTTTTCGTTATTTACGTATTTTACTTTTCGTCACTTGTAAACCAAACAATCTTGAAACTTATGCTTAGAATTGTAGAAATCATTAAACGATTTTGATATTGCTCCAATCCCTATGGATACGATAAAGGGAGCTAGGAAAAGATGCCTTGGCATGCAAGGAAGTTATCGACCTAAAAATTGATGCTGGGTTAATGAAAACAGTAACAAAGCTGCCAAAGTGCTATGAAAATCTAGTCAAGGAATTCATAGTTAACATCCCATAAGATTGTGATGACAAGAAAAGCAAAGAGTTTTAGAGGGTATTTGTTAGAGGAAAATGTGTTGAATTCACACCTACCATTATCAATCAATATCTAGGAAGGAGTGAGAAGGAATAATGTGAGCTTGAAGTCACTGATGACCAAATATGTATGACTATCACTGAAAATCAAGTCAGGACTTGGCCTATGCAAGATAAATTGTCCGCTGGAAAGTTAAGCGTGAAGTATGCTATTATGCATAGAATAGGAGCAACAAAGTGGGTACCAACAAACCACAGTTCAACTATCTCAGTGGGATTGGGAAAATTTATTTATGCAGTTGGCATGAAGATACCATTTGATTATGGTACTTATATCTTTGATCAGACTATAAAGCATGCTGATACTTGTGCCACAAAGCTTCCCATTTATTTCCCCACTCTCATAAGTAGAATAATTCTTCATCAACATCCTGGAATTCTGTCAATAGTGGATGCTGAATGTAAAACAGCAACCCCTTTGTCCCTTCATCAGAAGTTGTTTGTAGGAGCACATGTCCCAGACATTGTCTCAACATCCCCACGTGCTGAACATAAAACTGCTAATAAAGGGGATTTGATTGCTGAAATTACTGAAACCTGTAGAGAGTTGGATGAGGTCATACGCATTAGCTCAGCAAGGAAGCTGAAACTTGAAGAGACCGTCCTGTTGTACCCCAATTTCCCCCCCTAAGATTCACTCATACTTCATACCATTGCATTACACAAAGATCAAATGGTCTCTCTCTCTCTCTCTCTCTCTCTCTCTCTCTCTTATGGGTTTGCCTTTGGGAGATCACCAAGCACCATTGAATGCATGTGATGATTAATGTTTGACTAATAATAATGTGTGTATACTTCACTCTCTAAATTTTGTAGGTGAATGATGCACAAGTCTCTTATTAAAGGAGTCAATAGGTTCATGTGTTTATTTCCATGCCTTCTCTCCTAAATTCTCAAGATTTTTGAAAGTATTGTCTCAAATTGAAGATTTCTCTTGTCATTAGCTATGGTCTCTCATCTTGAGTATATGCTTCATGTTTGAAAGAGATCATCAAATTCAAAGAATTCATCATTCTATGGCCATCTGCCTTGAATTAGAGTTTTGGACTTTTGATGATCATATCTTGGTATTTGTGTGAAGTTTGAGGATGATTTCAAAGTCATTTGATTCTTAAGAGGACTTATAATATGAATATGATTGGATCAAAGGAGTTTGATTGATGAGAAGATTGTTTTAGAAGTCTCTGATTGCCTATACTCTATATTGATACTTCATTTATCTTGTATGACTTCAAATGATCATAACTTGGTCATCCCTTGTATCCTTGAGCTCATTATTATTTCACAATGAACCTAAGGATGTCAAATACAAGTTAGGTCAAATTATTGGTGTTAGTGTTTTTAAGTTGGCATTATGTTTGGTAAAACTAGACTTTAGCAATGTCATGATGGATGTCATGACATTCAGAGATTGAAGATAAATCCTACCTGCTAAGGATGTTAAAAGACAGCTCAGAACTGGAAACTAAAGTTGTGTTGAAATTTCAGAAACAGAGATGTCATAATGATGTTATGACATTCAAGTGACATTCTGCTCAGAACTGCTTGTTCTGAGATTTTTCAGGAAGTTTGTTGAGCTGCTAAATATTGTTTTTCTGTTATTAGAAAGCATGCTCACGTGGCTGCTAGGTTAAACTTAATTAGACCTAAATTGGTTGTTGAAAAGACCATGTTTTTAGGAGTAAATTAAGTGAACCCTAGCTATCTTTATGGAAGCCCAAAACCAAGTTTCGGATCGCTTCTATAAAAGGAAAAGAACCTTACAACTGTGCGGCACCCTTTGAATGTATTGAAGAGGTAGCAGCTTGTGTTTGTGTACTGTTAGGATTTGTAACAGTTGTAATTGTGTAATTCTAGTTTCTCTTGTGAGCCAAGCAACTATCAATTGATAAGTGCATTGGACTAGGATTTGCTGTAAGGGTAGTTTATCACTCAAAGCTTTAAAGCACGAGTGTTTGTCTCTTGATTGAAGCTTTGAAGCAAGATCAAGATATTTTATTGAAGTGTGTCTTCACAATTCAATTAGTCAATAGGTTGATATCACTGCTGTGATTGAGGGGGAGTGAGTAGGAACTCATATCTAAGTAGGACTTAGGTAAAAGGGTCATTGGGTAGTGATTAAGTGAGAAGGCTGTCAACTGGTGTGTTGGCTGTAGGGTCTTCGAATTGATACTGCTAATAGTGAACTTTCTCCCTGGCTTGGTAGCCCCCAGATGTAGGTTTGTTGAACCGAACTGGGTGAACAACTTATTGTGTTATTTACTGCTTTCTGTATTTACTGTGTGAATTGCTAACATAGTGTCAGATACTGTGTCATAACATTCTCTGTGACATTAAGTATCTGCTGCCAGGAATTTCAATTGGCATCAGAGCAAGCACCCTGCTTGTTATTTCTGGGTGAGATCTAGGGATAATAGTTTCTGGCGTAATGGATAAAGAAGGAGGATTTAGAGGTAGACCACCTATTTTGGATGGGTATAATTATGATTACTGGAAGCCTCGTATGGTTGCCTTCTTAAGATCAGTGGACATTAAAGCTTGGAGAGCTGCTGACAAAGGATGGAAACATCCCACCAAGATTGAAAAAGATGGGACTACTGTCTTGAAACCTGAGGAGGAATGGAGCAAAGAGGAAGAGGAGCTAGCTCTGGGGAACTCTAAAGCATTGAATGCCCTATTCAATGGTATTGACAGAAATATCTTCAGACTGGTCCATCAATGTGAGCTGGCCAAGGATGTTTGGGACACTCTCAGAACTACTCATGAGGGGACATCCAAGGTGAAGATGTCAAGACTTCAGATGCTCACTACCAAATTTGAGAATTTGAAGATGAAGGAAGATGAGACTATTCATGAATTTCACATGAATATTTTGGAAATTGCCAATGCCTCAGGAGCACTTGGTGAAAAGATGTCAGAAGAAAAGGTGGTGAGAAAGATTCTCAGATCCTTGCCTAAAAAGTTTGCAATGAAAGTGACTGCAATAGAGGAGGCTCAGGATATCAGCACCTTGAAGGTTGAAGAACTTATTGGATCTCTTATGACGTTTGAGATGGGGATCATTGAAACTGTTGACAAAAAGAACAAGAGCATAGCACTTGTATCCAATACTGAAGAAGGATGCAAGGTGGAAGATGAAGAAAAGATATCTGAAGCTATAGCAATGCTTGGAAGATAGTTCAACAAGCTCATCAAGAGGATTGATCCAAAGTCAAGGTCAAATGTCAAGGACATTTCATCTGACATCAGCAGATCTTATGACTCCAGCAGAAGATCCAAATCAGAAGAGAAAGGAAGTCAAGGCAGTGGAATCCAATATCATGGATGTGAAGGATTTGGACATATTAGAGCTGAATGTCCCACCTTTCTAAAGAAACAAAAGAAATGAATGGCTGTCACTTGGTCTGATGGTGATTCAGGAAGTGAATCTGAGGAAGAAGGTGCCAAACTTGTCACTGCTCTCTCTGGAGTGTACAATTCTGATATGGATTCTAGTGATGAGGAAGTGACATTTGAAGAGCTTGCTGAAACCTACAGGAAGCTGTGTATAAAAAATGGTGAAGTTTGTCAGCAAAATGAGGAACAGAAAAAGCTGATTGAGAAGTTGGAAGCTGAGAATGTGAAGCTGGAGGCTGAGAAAAAGGAAAACACAGCCACTATAAATCACCTCAATAGTGATATTGTAATGTTGAACTCCAAACTTGATCAGATGTCTAAATCTGTCAAAATGTTGACATCTGGTACTTGATAAGTTGGAAGAAATTCTTCAGCTTGGACAAAATGCAGGAAATAAGCATGGTCTAGGATATGTGGCTGAAAAGCAACCTGTTGGTGACATCAAGAAGAATAGACATAGGAAAACAATGTCAAAGCAGGTGTCACAACCCAAAACAGGAAATGTGTCTGGCTCAGGGTATAGGACTGAAAAGAGAGTTGTTAATAACCAGGAATGGAACAAACCTGGGAAGTCAATGACAAAGAAGATGTCATACCACAAGTCAAGGAATAAGTCTGCCTCAGGGTATGTGGAAACAAAAAGGTTTGTTAGTAACAAAAGGAAGAACAGACCTAATGGACCAATGTCAAAGCAGATGTCACAATATTGGGTGCCACATCAAAATCATAGAAACATGAACAAAAGGTTTCAAAGATGGAGGTGTCATTATTGTGGAAGGTTTGGTCACATAAAATATTTTTGCTACAGGCTACATGGATATCCTAATCAAGGGTCATATGTGAAGCCTAAAACCAACAGGGTATCATACTCTCAACAGTGGAAGAAGAAGACTGTTGCTCTGGTAGCTAACACTTCCCTTAGTATGTCTACCAAGCAAGATTGGTACTTTGACAGTGGCTGTTCCAATCACATGACTGGAAACAAGAATCTTCTCAATAATGTTAAGCATCACTCTACCAGCTTTGTTACTTTTGGAGATGGAGCCAAAGGGGAAATCAAAGGTATTGGAAACTCAAACTGGTCTGGAGTTCCAAGCCTAAATGGAGTATTGCTTGTAAAAGGTTTGACTGCAAATCTCATTAGCATAAGTCAGCTATGTGATATGGGATTCACAGTCAGCTTCACTAAGTCTGAATGTAATGTAATCAATGGTGATCAAGTAGTGATGATGAGAGGAGTCAGATCAAAGGACAACTGCTACAAGTGGGAATCTGAAAGCACCACTCTGTCCTCTATGAGTGTCACAGACAAAGATGAAGAGGAAGTAGAGTTGTGGCAGCAAGTATCTGGTCATCTACACCTCAGAGGAATGAAGAGGTTCAGTTCCATAGGGGGAGTCAAAAGGATACCAAGATTGTTCATAGACAAAAGGAAAATCTGTGATAAGTATGAGGCTGAACAGGAAGTCAGAATGACACTCTCAATGTCTAGACATCTGACCACTTGTAAGGTACTGAAGCAAAGTACTAGGATCTGGCTTGAAAGGATAACCAAGTGCCTTATTGTCAAAATATACATGAGAGGAGTCTTGAATGAAACCCCTTCAGTCAGAGGGAAAAAGATCATGGTGGCCTTCATCTATGTCAATAACATAGTATTCAAGGAATGTCGACACATTGATGGAAGGCTCAACACTTCCTTCACGAGCAAGTATGCAAGGAATTGTGTCAAGAAGTTTGCATGAATAATGGCGCTTCTAGGACTCTTACCTCTTCACATCCAAGTGTCCAAGAAATCCAGGGAGAAAGGGTTGTTCAAAGCTTGAGTAAAAGTCCTGTTGATGGATGTTCCCGCTTAAGAAACAGCCATGTTTTGGATCGAAGAAACAAACTGCCTAACCTTATACAAGGTTGAAGTTGATCACATAGCACCTGGTAGCAATTGTTCTCGATGATCCGATGAAGCAGATGTTGATCAATACAATGTCATATGATGTCATGACATTGTATCGTGACATTTTTACTAAAGTGCTTGAGACTAGCCATTTGAAATGTTAAGGGCAAGTTGGGTAATTGTCCAAATGAGGAATTGTAGCAATTAATCTTGCCTACAACAAGGGATGAAAGGAGTGTTTGTTTCAACTTTTGTTTAAAAGGTTATTTAGGTATTTTCCTCCTTATTTTAAGAAGTCCAAGAATAGGAAGAGACATCCTCATATAATAGTTTCCTCTTTTGAAAGTAGTACCATCCTTTCTTCTCTCAAAAGAAAACTTGAAACCCTTTGCTATTTTCGCTTTCATCCTCTCAACAACCATCAAAAATGTCTTCATCATCCTCATCATCTCAAGAATCGGATCTCCATCTCTCCCCATGGTCGAAATTAGAGCAAACATCAAGCCATGCAAGTCAAGCTCGAGAGTGACACCACCGCTGCATAATGGCCACTAACCCGAAAAGGTCAAGAAGTTACGCATAAGAAATGCAAGAAGGCACAAATATCTCCTTCTCGTAAGACCTCGACCATCATCCTCTGCTTCCCGTAACTAGTAAATAGAGAAGGATCTAGGTCTGCATGAGGCCATAGCTAGGATAGTGTCCGATATCCTAAATGAGAATAAGTTTGTGCTGGATTTCGCCTCGATCATAAGTCCGCTAGCCCTAGCCTAGCGCTTGATCCAGATGTCAATGAGAATGTCAAGACATTTGGTGATGATGTTGATTCCCCAGTGAAAAATGATGCAAATCCTTCTGCTCCAGCTCCTGAAGGATGTAAAGATGATAATGTAATTGAATCTCCTGCTGCAAATGTGAATGAGATTTCTGATGAGGTTCTTGAGAAATCTTCAGAACATAGTGGCTCTGATAAATCTCCTGCTGCCTCTGCTGACAACATATCTGATGGCATTCTTGAAGATACTCCTGAGAAGAACACCAATCAGAATATGGTTTCTCATGTCATCAATCTAGATGAGGACTTCTCTGATAATGACCTCATAGCCAAGGTTAATCCCAGCATTGCTAGAAGGGTAATGAATAGGAAAGGGAAGAAAAGTGCTGCTCAAAGCCCTGTTCAGGAGAAGGTTTCTAAATCTTCTCATAGGTCTCCTAAGGCTGGGAACAAGACTGTTGATGAAACTGGTAAAGAGAAGGCTAAAACTTCCAAAGGGAAGAATAAGATGAAGAGTACAAGTGGTTCATCTAAGGCAAAGAGCACCTCAATGGTGAAGAAGAGGAAGGCACCGAGCCATCGTAACATGATGATTCGACCTTGATGTTACAGAATGTCTCGACATTCACTCAAGAAAGAGGTGCCTCTTGGGAAATTGCCTATTGTCCCGGTGGCAATTGACAACATTTCCTTCCACCACCCTGAGAGTGCTAGCAGGTGGAAGTATGTTTGTCTGAAAAGAATTGCTCTAGAAAGAGAATTGAACAAAAGTGCCCTTGAATGCAAAGATGTTATAGAGCTGATCAAGGAAGCTGGGCTGATGAAAATTGTGGTCAAGTTTTCTAATTGTTATGATGTTTTGGTGAAAGAGTTCATTGTGAACTCGACGGTGGTCGGCTTGATGGAAGATCAGCAGATTTCAAGATTGTGTATGTTAGAGGGAGAAAAGTGAAGTTTTCCCCAAGTATCATCAACAAGTATTTGGGAAGATCAGATGATGCTCAACCTGAGCTTGAAGAAATAGATAATCAAGTGTGCCGAACAATTACTGCCAAGCAAGTAAAACATTGGCCTGTGAAAGGAAAGCTTTCTGCTAGCAAATTAAGTGTCAAATTTTCTATCTTACACAAGATTGGTGCAGCCAACTGGGTTCCCACAAATCACAAGTCCACCATCTCCATTGGTCTGGGCAGATTTATCTACGCTGTTGGCACTAAGACAAAGTTTGACTATGGCACTTATATCTTCGAGCAAACCCTTAAACACGCTGAGAGTTATGCAATTAAGGGACCAATAGCCTTTCCCTCCCTCTTGTGTGGTATTATAACTGATCAATACCCTGACATTCTGGGAAACAGAGATTCAGTCTGCAAGAGAACTCCAGCCCTTGGCTTCCACTACAAGTTATTTCAAGGGAAGCATGTTCCTGACATTGTCATGACATCAGCTGAGACATCAAATGTCAAAACCAATTCTCAGCAGGCAGATGTCATAGCTGTGCTAAAGGAGACCTGTAGGGAACTTGAGGCAAGGAAGTAGACCCTTGAAGCTCTGATCTCCACTCTTGAAAAAGAAAAAGACACAGAGGTTGAGGAAGAAAGGCTTGGTGGTGATACCTCTGCTGCTCATATGGAGGAAGATGATGTTGCTGACCAAGAAGTTGCTGACAAAGAAGGCTCTGAAGATGTGTCCTTTCACAGTGCTTCTTCTGGAGAAGAAAGCGCTTGAAGCTGCTGCCCCTGTTGCCTCTAATGTTATTCAGTCAATTGTTCCCTGTTGCTGCTGTTCTGTCAATTTTCTTGTTACTTTTTCTTGTTCTTGTGCTGCTTTTTCCCAATTTTGTTTGATTGGTTGTAACTTGTTATTAACAGCATTGTACTCTTGAAAATTGTTGGTACCTCCTTTAATTATTTGCTTGAATGTTTGGGGCAAATGTATGGTTTCCTTTGGCCCTTTATGGCTAAAAAGGGGGAGAAGAACTACTGTGTTAACAGTAGTATGGGACTTTGGGGAAGTGTATCTTTGGCCTGAAATTTTATGGCCTGTTTTAAATTTTGTATATGGGGCAATTGTGGGAATTGTGGGATTTTTGTATGGGTAGAATTTATCTTCTCTAAGTTCTAGTTACTTAAAGCTTAGGAAAGCTTAGAACTAGTTTATTGTCTTCTGCTGCATAGGTTCTCTGATGTGTTAGGTAGTTTTAGCCAAAATGTGCCAAAGGGGGAGTTTGTTAGTGTTTTTAAGTTGGCATTATGTTTGGTAAAACTAGGCTTTAGCAATGTCATGATGGATGTCATGACATTCAGAGATTGAAGATAAATCCTACCTGCTAAGGATGTTAAAAGACAGCTCAGAACTGGAAGCTAAAGCTGTGCTGGAAATTCTGCAGAAAACAGACTGATGTTATAACAGATGTTATGACATTCAGTGTGACATTCTGTTCTGCAGAATCTGTTTGTTCCTGAGATTTTTCAGGAAGTTTGTTGAGCTGCTAAATATTGTTTTTCTGTTATTAGAAAGCATGCTCACGTGGCTGCTAGGTTAAACTTAATTAAACCTAAATTGGTTGTTGAAAAGACCATGTTTTTAGGAGTAAATTAAGTGAACCCTAGCTATCTTTATGGAAGCCCAAAACTGAAGTTTCAGGACTGCTTCTATAAAAGGAAAAGAACCCTTACAACTGTGCTGCGCCCTTTGAATGTATTGAAGAGATAGCAGCTTGTGTTTGTGTACTGTTAGGATTTGTAACAGTTGGTATTGTGTAATTCTAGTTTCTCTTGTGAGCCAAGCAACTATCAATTGATAAGTGCATTGGACTAGGATTTGCTGTAAGGGTAGTTTATCACTCAAAGCTTTAAAGCACGAGTGTTTGTCTCTTGATTGAAGCTTTGAAGCAAGATCAAGATATTTTATTGAAGTGTGTCTTCACAATTCAATTAGTCAATAGGTTGATATCACTGCTGTGATTGAGGGGGAGTGAGTAGGAACTCATATCTAAGTAGGACTTAGGTAAAAGGATCATTGGGTAGTGATTAAGTGAGAAGGCTGTCAACTGGTGTGTTGGCTGTAGGGTCTTCGAATTGATACTGCTAATAGTGAACTTTCTCCCTGGCTTGGTAGCCCCCAGATGTAGGTTTGTTGAACCGAACTGGGTGAACAACTTATTGTGTTATTTACTGCTTTCTGTATTTACTGTGTGAATTGCTAACATAGTGTCAGATACTGTGTCATAACATTCTCTGTGACATTAAGTATCTGCTTCCAGGAATTTCAATTGGTAGAGAAAATGCTTGGAAATTTACCTATGAAGTCAAAATATTACAAGTGCTTGATGAATTTCTCAATTGTTGGTCAATCAACTTCAAAAGATCATATCTTGATCATCATTTATCACCTTGAGGTCATTATTTTTGCACAACAATATTGAGGATGTGAACTTTATCTCCATATAAATTTTAAAGATTGAAAGTGTTTGGAAGTTGCTTGAAGAAATCAAAAGATTATAGGTCATTTCATGAAATTTCATCAACTTCACAAGGCCATAACTTTCTCAAATTTTGGAATTTTTTGGTGAATATTTTTGCCAAATAATCCTTAATAGGTCTACTTCATATAATCTTTGAAAGTCAAGAGCAAAGTTTGAGTGTAAGATCATTTTTGAAAAGAAAAGATTATAGGTCATTTATAGAAAGTTGGCATGCTTGACCAAGGCCTAACCAGAAAAATAAGTGTTTTTTCACAAATCCTAAAAGAGATAACTCTCAATTGAAGCATCCATTGGATTTGATTCTTTTTCCATTGTGTTATACTATTTAAATACTTCATTTGACTCAAGGAAAATTGGAAAACGCACAAGGGAATTTGATTTGGCCTCAGTTCAAAGTTTGTGCCAAAATCTGTTCGAGCACACCATCAGTTTGTGCATTTTGCGCTACCAATCAATTTTAAGTCAAAATTAAGCCTTGATTTCATGACTAATCACGTTTAGAAGTTGTCCAAAATTAATTATCACCTTGAAACACAAGTTTTGGCTGAGTTTTGATGCACATGAGGCCACACTTCCTTCGTGCACACACCTTGCACGATTTCGCTCCAAATCTCAATATTTCCCTATAAATAGAGGATCATTCCTCACTCATTTCCTCAAGCTTTGATAGCCATAAAACCCGTACTAAACTCTCTCTCAAACCAGATTTTTTACAACTTCGTTTTCACTCTCAAAGCCATTCTAGTTTCAAATTAACCATTCATTCTTCTTCCTTGAACCTCACTGAAGCTAACAGAACAAGAATTGTACCTTGAAGCTTCCTAAATCGTGCTATCCAAGTCCAGTTTCAGAGCTCTGAAAGTGAACTTCGTTCAGGTAGGAGTCTCCGTCAAACCTTGTAAAATAAAGCATCACTGCCCCTCTTCATCTCCCTGATCCTTGTGATCTTCACCATTTGTGTTTTCATCATGTATTGACTGAGAATTTCTGGAAACAAGTGCTCGTTATTATTTTTTATTTTTCTAAATTGTTCATGGTACAAGTGAAATAAATTCTATGCGAGGGTACCATTAGAACCGTCTTGAAGAGACGAAGAGAATGCCACCAGTTTGAAGAATTTATTTTAAAGTTTGAGGATCACGTATGGAGGATGGTCGAAGGTTGAAGACGACCTACGTGTCTGTCTTCAACCAATGAGGGCTTGACATGTAATATTTTTGAATTGGATCCTGTGATAACGTTTTACCATACGCGCGTCTCTGGAGCCCTTGGATCTGATTACTTTTGTGAGTCAGACTCGATCCAACGCGTGACATTATTTCTGATTTTATTTTTTAAAACTTAATTTAAATTGTAATCTGGTGTGAAAATCAAGGAGGTCCATATCAAGCACAGCGCGTGTGATCCTTTGGATCTGCTTACTAACGAGTTTTGATTGTGATCAGATGGTCCATATTTTTTGGCTTTTATTTTATTTTCTGATTATATCTTAAATGTTTTAAACTTCAAAAAATCATATAAAATTCATTTCTGACTCAAAAATTATGAAAAAATTCACAAAAATATTTTGAAATGTTATTTTTTTGAATTTTTATTTTTTCATAATTTTATTTTTAGATTTGATATTTTTTTTAACGATTTTTCCCTTTTATTTGAGGTTTTTAATTGTTTTAAAATACTTTCTAACATTTTAAAATTCTGGAAGGATCCAATGGTCATTTGACAAATATTGGTGACCTCATTTTATTTTTGTTTCTAATTTTACTATTTTTTTTCAACTTTTGGTTCATTTCACCTTTTACTTTATTGTTATAAAATATTTTCTGACTTTAAAAAGATTCTAAATTTTTTTGTCAACACTTGTTGACCTCTGTTTGACTTTGGGTAATTTTCTTTGAATTTTATTTTGATGAAAAAATACTATTTATGTATTTCTTCAATAAAGTCCAATTAAATAACCTAATTTCAAAATTAATTTTAATCCTTTTATTTGATTTTTGTTTTCATTTTATTTTGCAGAGTTTTGAATTTATTTTAGAGTCACAAATTTCTTCAACATCAATGGAATTTGGGTGTTGATAGGTCTCTTGACCAAATCCACCAAGAGAGTTGGCTGATTTTGATTAAGTAAGACCAAAATAAATTCATCTGATGCAAAATAAACTTGGAAATTATTTCTTCCTCTTCATCTTGTTATTGTTTTGTCCTGACTCAGAAAAAGTGATCAATTGGTGGCGTGAACTTTAATGTTCTAACATAAGCTCCAAAAGATGACTTGAGCTTTGATCTTGGTTCAACACCTGTGGCGCTTGTCATGTGGTCACGTTGATTTCTAATCAAGCTTCTGGCAAGTTTCCACTAACCTTGTCCATTTGAAATTCTCAATCATCTTTGACCAAGTGATGTGATAATTTCAAAACCGGTGATATACTTGATAAAAAACAATTGAACTTTCTGTGTGGTCACGTTGATTCTTTCAAACTTCTGGAAAGTCTTCATGCGTAAGTTTCAAGATGGTCACCTTGCTGACGACTAATTACTAACAATTCGATGTTATACTTGCCAAGTTTCATGAAGGTTACACTTTTCCAAACTGTACGTATGAAGCCAAGAAGATATTTTGTCCAGTGGGTTTGGATTATGTCAAAATACAGGCTTGTCGTAATGATTGCATCTTATATAGAAAAGAATTTGAAAACTTGAACGTGTGCCAAAGGTATGGGGTGCTGCGCTACAAACTGAAGGATAATGGTGTTGGTGACGATGATGGTGCAACTAGCAAGGGAGTTCCTATCAAGGTGATGTGGTACCTACGTATAACTCCAAGGTTTAAGAGATTGTTTATTAATGTTAGTGACACAAATAATACTAGATGACACGAAGATGAAAGGTTGTGTGATGGAAAATTCGTCATGTAGCTGATTCATTGCAAGGGAAGAAAATTGATTCATTGTTTATAGATTTTTCCCTTAAACTGGGGAACCATCGATGGAATGAACCTTTTTGGTAATATGAGTACTAACCATAAGTCATGTCCTATTCATATCTTAATGTATAACATATCTTGATGGTTGTGCATGAAGCATGAGTATATGATGTTATCGATGATGATTTCGGGTCCGAAACAACCAGGAAGCGACTTAGATGTTTATTTATGGCCATTGATAGAAGATTTAAGACTTTTATGGGAGAAAGGTGTTGATGTTGATGATTCCTATACATGTGATAACTTTAAGTTGTGTGCCGTGTTGTTTTGCACAATCAATAACTTTCCTACATATGGTAATTTGTCTGGGTACAACATTAAGGGTCATAATGCGTGTCCTATATGTGAATGTAATACATGTCACTATCAATTACCAAAAGGAAAAAAGACAGTTTATCTGAGGCATCAAAGATTTATAAGACCTAGTCATTCGTATCATAGATTGTGCAAGGCTTTTAATAGAGTGCAGGAGTTTCGTCCAGCTCCAAAATCTTTAATCGGGAAGGAAGTTTATAGGAAAAAATAACACATTAATGTTACCTTTGGAAAGAAAAGAAAAAATCCCATGGGGAAAAATTCATGGAAAAATAGGTCGGTGTTCTTCGATCTTCCATATTGGTCCAGTCTTGATGGAAGACATTGTCCTGATGTGATGCACGTGGAAAAAATGTATATGATAGTTTGATTGGAGCGCTTCTCAACATTAAAGGCAAGACAAAAGATATTAAGAAACCCAGTGAAGATATGGTTATGATGGGTATATGAAAAGAATTAGCCCCAAAAGAAGTAGGAAATAAAACCTATTTGCCCCAGCATGTCACACTCTTTCTAAAAAAGAAAAATAACGTTTCTGCGATTGTTTGCAGGTTATAAAAGTTCCCTAATAGTACTCAGCAAATGTGAAGAAATTTGTGTTAGATAATGATCATAAATTAATTGGCTTAAAATTTCATGATTGTCATATCTTGATGCAACAACTTCTACCAGTGGCTATCTGTGGCATCTTGCCATGAAATGTAAAGATGACTATAACCAGATTGTGTTTATTTTTCAATGTGATATGCAACAAAGTTATAGATCCTGGAAATTTAGATGAATTGGAACATGAATCTGCAATTATCTAGTGCTAGTTAGAGATGTTTTCCCTCCATCATTCTTTGACATTATGGTTCACTTAGTTGTTCATATAGTAAGAGAAATTATAATTTATGGTCCAGTTTATTTGCTGTAGATGTATCCGATAGAGCGGTACATGAAGATTTTCAAAGGGTATGCAAAGAATCATCACCGTCCAGAAACATCGATCGTCGAAAGGTACATCACTGAAGAAGCTATTGAGTTTTGTACAAAGTATTTGTCAGATGCGAACTTTGTAGGAGTGCCCGAGTCTCGTCATGACATATTTTATGAAGGTAGAGAGAGGTGTTCAAGGATTTGATGTTAAGACATTTAGTCGAGAAGTAGTTTTTCAAGCACATTTGTATATATTGAATAACCTTAGTGAACTTGATCCTTACTTGACAACACACAAAGATCTTATAAAGGAACAACATCCCCTGATGAATGAAATATGGTTGTTGAGGGATCATAACATAACTTTCATAGATTAGTTTAAGGATAGTATTTCCAAATAGAGTGGTGCATCAGATATTTGCAAATGGTTGTCACGTTTGCCTGAGTTTAATGTAATTACTTGGAGTGCATACGACATTAGAAGATATTAGTTATGTAAAAAATCAAAGGATGGTTGTACCACCATGCAAAATATTGGTGTTATGGTTGAGGCTGAATCCATGTACTTTTCTAGTTCCAAAGATACAATCGAGTACTAGCAGCTAGAGCGTTCTTTGGGATCATTGAGGAGATTTTGGAGATTAACTATATTTTTTAAAGTGCCTTTATTTAAGTGCATGGATTGACAGTAAAATTGATGTAAAAGCTGATGATTTAGGATTCACAAGGGTTGATCTTCGAAAGACAACTTACAAGAACGGACCATTCATTATGGAAAACCAAACACAGCAAGTTTTTTCATGTCACTGATCCATGTAATACTAGATTGCCAATTGCTTTGCAAATAAAACATCTTCCTGACAGAGTCGGCCTTGTGTAGGTGCAACAAGACCTATTGCACCGGGCACGCTAATTCTAAGGACCTCTTGAATTTTAGCTGGGGGCTCATATTATTTAGTGTATGGAAATTATACTGATTTAAAAGATTAGAAGGGTTGTCTCATAATATATTATATACTCGAGATATTGTATACTCGATATATTATTTATTTAGCTTAGAATATACCATACACTGATATTGTGTATTGCCTTGGTTCTGTATTCTGTTTTTTGTGGCTCTGTAATTTCTAATTTAGGTGCAAAAACAAATATATATATATATATATATATATATATATATATATATATATATATATATATATATATATATATATATATATATATATATATGACCTCTCGGTTTCTAAAAGTAATTGAAATAAAATTTTAATATATTATCACGATTAAATAGAAAACTGATTGTTATTAAGGGCAATGTCATCCAGTTATAAAATAAATACAAATTACAGATACACTTTTTGCCGTCGTTAGAGACTAGCACCACGATTTAGAATTTTTCATCTTCAACACACGCAATTTTGATTCCATAACCAAGTAAATATTAATAATAATAATAATAATAATAATAATAATAATAATAATAATAATAATAATAATAATAATAATAATAATAATAATAATAATAATAATAATAATAATAATAATAATAATAATAATAATAATAATAATAATAATAATAATAATAATAATAATAATAATAATAATAATAATAATAATAATAATAATAATAATAATAATAATAATAATAATAATAATAATAATAATAATAATAATAATAATAATAATAATAATAATAATAATAATAATAATAATAATAATAATAATAATAATAATAATAATAATAATAATAATAATAATAATAATAATAATAATAATAATAATAATAATAATAATAATAATAATAATAATAATAATAATAATAATAATAATAATAATAATAATAATAATAATAATAATAATAATAATAATAATAATAATAATAATAATAATAATAATAATAATAATAATAATAAATAATAATAATAATAATAATAATAATAATAATAAATAATAATAATAATAATAATAATAATAATAATAATAATAATAATAATAATAATAATAATAATAATAATAATAATAATAATAATAATAATAATAATAATAATAATAAATAATAATAATAATAATAATAATAATAATAATAATAATAATAATAATAATAATAATAATAAATAATAATAATAATAATAATAATAATAATAATAATAATAATAATAATAATAATAATAATAATAATAATAATAATAATAATAATAATAATAATAATAATAATAATTGTCATAAATAAACATTCTGTTTGTTTTACTCAGTCCCAAATTGCCCCAAAAGTTGGTTTAATTAATTAGTTGTTCGTTTGGTTACACCTATCACGTTGCCCATTAAAAATACTCAATCCCAAAATAACTATAGTTTGAAAAATCAAAATATATCAACTTTTTTATATTTTATGCAATATTTGTTATTTTATTATAATTTTACTCAAAGTAAATAGTGTGAATCACTCTCAAGTATATTTATAAAAATATTATTATTATTATTATTATTATTATTATTATTATTATTATGATTATTATTATTATTATTCAATGTTAATTAATAAAAATAATTTTCTAAATAGTTATTTTCATTTACTTATTACGAATAGCTTTTTTTTTTGTTACAACTTATTACGAATAGTTTATTTTATGTATATGTTAAGCTACGTTAAATGAGTATTATTATTTGAAGAAGAGAGTACATCGTGACCCAATTTATTATTTATTGGGCATTATTCATTTCACGTTTTTTATTGGTGTACATATTCATGAGTATTGATGTTAAACATGCACGGATTGTAGGAGCATAAATGTGTGACAGTTAACTAATTTAATGTTCCATGTCATTAAGTTAAGATTTAAATTTAAGTATTGATATGGTAAGTATTGATGTAAAAATTTAAGTAGGAGAAATTTATGTTGTGCTGTAATCTTCACTCTACGGATTGCGTAAGCTGAGGACGTTGTGCTTTCACGTATACACGTTCGAGAATTTTTTTTTTTGTCACTTCCTACAATATTTTGAGATGTTTTATATGTATCAGAAATTTCCTAAAAAATACTAAAAATTTTGTGGGATTTATTAATTTACCGTGTCTAATGTTATATATTAAAAATTTTAAATTTTTGGTACCAAATATTTTAGATTTTTAGCATGTACAATCAGTAAAAATACATAACGGAAATTTAAAATATCTTGTACCGAAGCGGACATTTCAAATTTCCGGTGTGTAGAATGTATATCAGAAATTTAAAAAATTTGGTACCGAAAAAATACCGGATATTTTAAATTTCAGGTATGATTTCAGTTCAAAAAATAATCGGACATTTGAAATTTTCGATGTATAAAAAATATCGAATATTTCAAATTTCCGATAATACTGGGACTTTGTTGGCTGCTAATTTCGACAGCAGTTGGTTCGAATGAGATATTTCATTATGTTTGGGCTTTTGTTCGAATGAGATTGAGAAAACCCAAGTTATGTGTTTCGTTCGAAGGAAAGAAGACTTTGGTTTGGAAAGTATCCGTTGGAGGATTCGAATTCAAATGCGTTGAAGATTCAATATTTACAACAAGAGGAGATTCGAATTCAAATCAGGGTGTTACTCGTGGAAGATGCGTGGAAGCCAGAGAATTCAAAAGACATGATCTTCGGACGTGGCGGCTTCTTGAGATTGGAGCATTAGAGTCGAATTAGTATAAACAGGGGTTTAAGTATTAAGATTTCTGTGTGTTCATTTTGTACAAATCACTCGAAATACTTAAAGTATCAAGCGTTAAGAGAAAAGAGTTACTGAGAAATGTACGTATAAACAACACCATTTGTTTAAGTTTTGAAGCATTTACTTTAATCAATACAAAGTCTTTTAAATATTGTCTTTACCTTCCAGTCAAAATCTTTATCCTTTCAGTCATTTATATTTTCTTTGTCATCCTTTACATAACCTTTACATTTCTTTAAGTTTCCATTAGAATTGTCCATTTTAATCATTTAAAGCCTTGTAACCGAAGTCACTTTAATTTACAATCTTTAAGAATCTTAGTATTGTAGGCATAGAGAATATCAAATATGGATTATAACACAAGTTTAATACCAAACACTTAGACACATGTCTTAGGATCAATCTAGTCGATCCTATAAGTGACCAAAGTTATTTGATTTGGAAGACTAGCGATTGTTTACCAGATTTACAAGTAAACAAATTGGCATGCCTAGTGGGACGATGTCAAAGTTTTGTGTTCGTCTAGATTTATGTCTTTTTAGTTATAATCATTAAGTTTTCTGTGATCTTCTGAGTCTAGATATTTGTTGTTATATGATCCTTAGAAGTGGTAAGATAACCAGCAGTAATCAAGCGTTACCCAAAAGAAAACATACCAAAAGAATGGCTAGTACAACTGCCCAAGACGGGGAACAAAATCCCCCATAAGAGACAGGCACAATTGTTTCTAGTTCGACTGATGCATCAACAACGATCCCAACTACACAGGCCATACCAGTATCCACAACCACTATGGCCACAGGCAGTTCGACTACGATGCCCTTTTCTTCAAGCACGATGGAAATACCATCGAACGTCGAAACATGGTCTGTTTTGTCATACATAGGAAACCAATCTCAACCCCCAGGCCTCCAAGGTTCGAAACTTTTAGGCCTCGAAGGGAAAACCCACCATATGGAATGGCAACTTCGTTCATGGCAGAATTGCATAATAGTACAACAACAACCTAATCCCCAGTCCAAGGGTCTAGTTCTGCGATGAATAATGTGGGTTGAAACATCCAGAACCAATGGTTTTTTACCCAAATGCCTACGCTAACAACGAATAATCAGGAAACGTTTAGGCAATAGATGGATGATCGTAATTGTAACACCCCAATATTACCCAAGGTTTTATATACAAAAAATCAGAGTAATTTAAAATTTCATAAATTAAATACTGAGGCATCACACCTTCAAAACCAAATCACTTTAAACAGTTTGCTTTAAAGTATAAATCTCGGATACATAGCATCGTCGGAAAACACAAATTGATTCATAAGGATCAAAACATCTTCTTTAATAAACTTCCTCAACAAATAATATTTTCATAAAGTATGATCCTTATACATAAAGGTATAACAACAATAGAACAACAACAAAACAACATAAATATTTCCCCCCGAGTGCTACGTATCAGAGCGACACCGACTCGACTAATAGCAGCTATAAACTCCGTCTTCATAACCTGCACGTTACCAATATAAAGGTAACGGCGAAACAAGTAAAGGGTGAGATAATCCAAAAAATATAATTAAAGGCATGACAATATATATATATATATATATATATATATATATATATATATATATATAGTTTCAGAATTATAAAGGGAATAGATTGATAAGTGCATTCCAACACATATCCAAAACTTAGTTACTCTTATCGTTACTCTAGAGTGTATAATCTACACTTAATCTCCTTAGCCTCATCGGCACAAATTATCACAACAACACATAAACCTCCGTCACCACGAAATCGTCACAAGCTAACACATCACTAATTAACACGACAATCATGAACAACAACATCAAACATTAACACTAAACAATGCTAATAACATAAGCAATATAAACAAAATCATCACAAATTGGCTAAAGCCCATCGTCGCTTTTGCCATAAAGCCCATCATCACAAACATCATCACATCCTAGTTGCATTAAGCATTTCATCAAGTGAAATCATCGCAAAACTCATCATTTATATTCATCGCATAGTTATCATGAAATTATCAATTCATATTCATTTCATGTTCATCATAAAGATCATCACCAAACAAAGCATCATATATCATCGCAATTCAACATCATTCATCAATTAAAACCCAACGCCAAAAAACTCAAACATAAACATAACCGACTCCATGAGACACGACTATGTTATGCATGTGGTACCCATCGCTTTGTCCATAATTAGGAACACTTGGAATAAAAGCCTCGTCGCTTGGCATAATAGCCTCGTCGCTTGGCATAAAAGCCTCGTCGCTTGGCATAAAAGCCCATCGTCGCCAATGCAATGTATGTGACTCGACAATAAAACAACACAACACAAAGACATCATCGTCGCTCATCAAAATTGGCATAAAACCCACATCGCCATAATTTATCCAAAACAAGATAAATATATCATCGCCTCATATTTGCATTATGCAAAACATCACCAATAATTCATTATCATAAAAAATCATGCATTCACAAATCAGAAGCATTTATTAACAACATCAATATAATCATCATATCATCATGTTCAAAGACGTATAACATCGCATCGCGTAATCAACAAGTATTCCATACAAAATACACTGTCGTAAACATTATTTTTATTCACACCGCATCATTATCAATTAATTCACCAAATCCCAAAAATGGAAAATTAGTCAAACACCTATAATCGTTGCGAAAGCCATTTCTAATAACCGGCATTAATCATAATCGTCAATATTGAAATCGGATTGTCCATACGTGCCTTAAATCTACTAAAACGCAATCCGGTTCAATTTAAACGTATTTTGGCCTATTTCAGGTCATCCCTTAATAACTCGTAATTTCTAAAAACTAACCTCACCACTACGTTCTACACGTCGAACTTAGCTAGCACGTCAATTTTCGTTGAATTCGGAGCAACTTGCTCCGTCGTCGAATTTACCGAAATCGGAAAATCGGAACATAATCGGGGCGAAAGTAGTGCAAAAATCAGAATATGGGAGGCTACAGATACATCAACACGGGCACCCATGTTAATCAACACGGCCCGTGTTGAAAAGCCACTAGAAAATGCAGAAAACCCAAAGTCAGTGAATCAACACGGGCACCCGTGTGAATCAACACGGCCCGTGTTGATTGATCTGTGTGAAAACTCCATTTTTAAAATTCCTAACTTCACTTTTACCATTCCCATTGATTCTAATCATCATCAACCTCATAATACCTACTCCTATTCCAACTCTTCTAATCTATTTCACTTAAACAATCAACCAAAACCCTATAAATCAACTTATCAACTTTTCCCCCAAATCCAAAATATAAACATCAAACCTAACAATATGAAATGGAGAATCAAACCCCTTACCTCTAGCTTGGTTCATTGCAAGATGCTCCAACAAAACCCCAAATCCATGCTTGCTCTTACTCGTCTTCTTCTTCTTCTTCAAACCCTCTCTTTTCCTCCATGTTTCTATTCTTGGCTTGTTTTTCCAAATGGGAAGAAAATGAGGAAATGTGGTTTTATAACTATGTTTTCTTACTAGCTTCCAAGTTCCCATGTTTGGTTTTGGTATTTTGAATGGAAGAAAAATGAGGAGAAATGGTTTATAATGTGTTCCTTACTAGCAACAAGGGTGAAAACCCAATTCTCATCAATTAATCCTCACACCCCCATCTATTCTTATAAATTAACACACTAATAATATCTACCAATATTATTAATTCAACCAATTAAAATAATTCCGGGGAATTAAATATCGGATCCGAATAATATTTTACCGGACAAAACGGAACGTCGCTAAATATATTAATAGATATATCAATTAATATAAATATTCTCGTCGCAAAATAATTATCGATCGGTAATTATCGGGACATGCCTACGCATTTGTCCACTCAATCCTCGCGTCAACTAAACAACACACAGAAGACATCAAAAATAAGGGTATCTCCCTAACCACAACGTCCAGTCAAGAACAACCATGCCGAGATGCAAAGCCCATACAATGCACTCGACAACCAATTAACACCCAACAACTAAACAAATCGCGGACACACCGGTTCACTCGAGAACCAAACAAACAAGATCGATACTATCCTAGCGTCTCAACCATAGAATTAGTCACACACACTCGAACCGACGCCTCGGAAACGAGTCACCAAAGATAGGAACATAAAGTCCTACGACACAACACCGACACCATCGCTAAAACGAAAACAACAAAATGGTTATACAAACCAAAACTGAAACAATCAGAAAAGGATAAAACCACGCGTGCTACACAAACACGAAAGAGATGCCTTCATTCACGCATAAGTACGAACTCAAGAATTACACCCGCAGTTATCGCTTTCAATCCAGAAAATCACAAGGTCACATCATCCTTGTAGATCACCAATGTACCACCCTTGAACAATAACAAGTTACCCAAACATAACAGAACTACGATACACTACGCATTCAGGGCTTATACAGAGGACTTACGACTATAACTTACTAGCCCAAATCCAAGAATCCCGCATACTTGCTAACAATTCAATGCTCGATAACTAAACCATGTTGCATCACTTTTATGCATAAGATGCCAACTGTAAAACAACTTGGTTAACCCCTCAACTTCACAATTACTCAGAATGGATACGTTCAAAGCGTACACCCATCAAGACACCTTGCAACATCAGCTTCATCAACTCGAAGAATCACTCTTTCATTCTTGATTGATCAACGTCCATTGATCCTCTAAAATACACGACATAGTTTGACCTTTTCAAATATTGTCCAAATATTCATTTGTGAACTTCAACATATACACTTGACTTCAACGAAGTCTCCTCTTGTAACAATTCAATTCCCAAAGTTTGTATCAAGTAATCACCATCCTCACACCGTCGCAACGATCTATACATAGGCTTCTTATTCGAAACACCTTTCATAACTTTCAATCTTCCAAGGTCGTAACTCAAACCAAAACACTCTCTCAAGAACTCAACCCATCAACGTCGTCTCATACTCCTGACTTACAACACAGGTCAGACATAGAACCATAACATCAATTTCTATGGAACCCAACAAGAACACCGTCGCGACCGACTTCAGTCCCAAATAGAATACTTTCTTTTATAACACATCAATCATCTTAGGGTACCCGTGGCTACCAAACCGTCACAAAATTCTACACCGTCAAGACTTATCTTAGTCGCAATCTAATAATCTGCCACGACTATTAGTATCCAACGAAATCCATACGATAGTAGTGAACAAATCCTCGATAACCTTCTAAACTTTAATCTCAACAAGTGTCTAAAAAAAAAACACGACATTCTTCAAAATAATAAAATCTCAAATCAGATATCCTTGGGTTATTCGCGATATCAACATACTAAACTCTTCCCCAGACGAAGTCTCTTTATAGATCGCACTCAAACTTGAATTGTCTTCAACAATTCTAATCTCCTCGTTGTTAACATTTGCACCCTTAAGAATTCAATGAGCACAACCGCATCAAACTCTAATTCACGTTTCCGAAAATTTTCCCTTATGAAATCAAATCGTTCCAAGGTAGCAATACACTTTTCCAACTCTATGTCGAAATACATCTTAAGTCCAAAATGAAATATCATAATACTCCGCACAAGGTTCTTCAGTACTAAACAAGACCAAAATCAAAGCATTTGTTAAACTTTTCACCGGCTCAAACAAATTTGCTTCCCATTGCGAAGTTCAAATAATGACTCAACCATCTTAAATCAAAATACCCACGATCAATACCAACTTGTAAAAAGATCATCCATCAACTCACAAAGTTAACCATCCAAAACAAAGGAACTTCTAAGCTCTGAAATAACCCCTTAAAGTCTTCTACAAAATACAAAATAAATCTTCACGGAACTGTCCAAAATATCACCGTCCAAGTCGCTTAGTTAAGACACTCACGTCCAATAGTTCAAAACTCCTTCTCTAGAATACTCGACATGCACTGATCTAACTTCACTACTGATAACGCAAAACTCGGATGCTTGCTACGATCCCTTAACTTTATGTGAATCAAATAATATCCATGAACATGAAATAACTCTTACAGCTACTAATGAGAGTACCGTCTGAACATTCCAAAATCATACCTGACGCATTAGTCACACTAATGACATCAACGAATACTCGCCAGGACCATACACTATCTTGAGAAGCATTGTCTAAACATCTTCAACCCTCACACTAATCCGTAGGCAGCCAGACTTCACATCTATCTCACTTAAACACCTAAACTCCAACTGACTGATTCATCCAAATATCAATCCTCGAAAGTAGGAACTTGCCCTCAATACCCACTTCGTCCATTGACTGCAAACAACACACCAACTCGGGCAACCTTTGCTCTTCTTGAACAACATAACGGTAGCACTCCATGGTGCCCCACTCGAATAAACAACTCTGCTCAAACCAATCCTCAAGTTGACTCTTTAACTCTAATCCAGAAGCAAACGTCCCTTAAGGATACTTCGAATCACAACTAGTTCCAGAAACTAAATCCATCAAAACTTCACTTCGCATTACTGCGGTAATACACTCACATCTCCATAAAAGGCTTCGGAAGAATCACAACAAGAAGCTCGCTTCCCAAAATCTTGTTTCTCACCAAAATCCAAATTCGCTCACAACTCAAGTAACCATGCACCTCCTTGTGCCAACTCGTCTGCTTCACACATTATTAAGCTGGCAAGACAAGTCTATCCCAACCAACACAATTCGCGACTACTATTAACAAGAGATTAAGGGTGATCACTTCCTCAATTTGTCAATAGACAGTCGACAATCATGATGGTGACATAAACCATCTTTACCCAACTACAACAGCGTCTTTAAACTTACACTTCAAGCTACCAAAGTGTAACACTGCTTCAGGCCCCATCTCTAAGCCAGAAGCGCCACCAAGAAGTAAAACTTCTCCCCCACTTGTCTCAAACTCATCTCTGCAGACAACAAATAGAAACAAGCAAGTACCGACAGTGTTTCACACACATGTCGCACACAAAAGGGTTAAACACACTAATAACCTGGTCGACAGACCGACCTGCTCTGATACCACTAATGTAACACCCCAATATTACCCAAGGTTTTATATATAAAAAATCAGAGTAATTTAAAATTTCATAAATTAAATACTGAGGCATCACACCTTCAAAACCAAATCACTTTAAACAGTTTGCTTTAAAGTATAAATCTCGGACACATAGCATCGTCGGAAAACACAAATTGATTCATAAGGATCAAAACATCTTCTTTAATAAACTTCCTCAACAAATAATATTTTCATAAAGTATGATCCTTATACATAAAGGTAGAACAACAATAGAACAACCACAAAACAACATAAATATTTCCCCCCGAGTGCTACGTATCAGAGCGACACCGACTCGACTAATAACAGCTATAAACTCCGTCTTCATAACCTGCACGTTACCAATATAAAGGTAACGGCGAAACAAGTAAAGGGTGAGATAATCCAAAACATATAATTAAAGGCATGACAATATATATATATATATATATATATATATATATATATAGTTTCAGAATTATAAAGGGAATAGATTGATAAGTGCATTCCAACACATATCCAAAACTCACTTACTCTTATCGTTACTCTAAAGTGTATAATCTACACTTAATCGCCTTAGCCTCATCGGCACAAATCATCACAACAACACATAAACCTCTGTCACCACGAAATTGTCACAAGCTAACACATCACTAATTAACACGACAATTATGAACAACAACATCAAACATTAACACTAAACAATGCTAATAACATAAGCAATATAAACAAAATCATCACAAATTGGCTAAAGCCCATCGTCGCTTTTGGCATAAAGCCCATCATCACATCCTAGTTGCATTAAGCATTTCATTAAGTTAAATCATTGCAAAACTCATCATTTATATTCATCGCATAGTTATCATGAAATTATCAATTCATATTCATTTCATGTTCATCATAAAGATCATCACCAAACAAAGCATCATATATCATCGCAATTCAACATCATTCATCAATTAAAACCCAATACCATGAGACACGACTACGTTATGCATGTGGCACCCGTCGCTGTCCATAATTAGGAACACTTGGCATAAAAGCCTCGTCGCTTGGTATAAAAGCCTCGTCGCTTGGCATAAAAGCCCATCTTTGACAATGCAATGTATGTGACTCGACAATAAAACAACACAACACAAAGACATCATCGTCGCTCATCAAAATTGGCATAAAACCCACATCGCCATAATTTATCCAAAACAAGATAAATATATCGTCGCCTCATATTTGCATTATGCAAAACATCACCAATAATTCATTATCATCAAAAATCATGCATTCACAAATCGGAAGCATTTATTAACAATATCAATATAATCATCACATCATCATGTTCAAAGATGTATGACATCGCATCGCGTAATCAACGAGTATTCCTTACTAAATACACTATCGCAAACATTATGTTTATTCACACCGCATCATTATAAATTAATTCACCAAATCCCAAAAACGGAAAATTAGTCAAACACCTATAATCGTTGCGAAAGCCATTTCTAATAACCGGCATTAATCATAATCGTCAACATTGAAATCGGATTGTCCATACGTGCCTTAAATCTACTAAAACGCAATTCGGTTCAATTTAAACGTATTTTGGCCTATTTCGGGTCATCCCTTAATAACTCGTAATTTCTAAAAACTAACCTCACCACTACGTTCTTCACGTCGAACTTAGCTAGCACGTCAATTTTCGTTGAATTTGGAGCAACTTGCTCCGTCGTCGAATGTACCGAAATCGGAACATAATCGGGGCGAAAGAAGTGCAAAAATCAGAATATGGGAGGCTACAGATACATCAACACGGGCACCCGTGTTAATGAACACGACCCATGTTGAAAAGCCAATAGAAAATGCAGAAAACCCAGAGTCAGTGAATCAACACGGGCATCCGTGTGAATCAACACGGCCCGTGTTGATTGGCCTGGCAGCAACTCTTCCTCGTTCAAGGGATCAACACGGGAACCCATGTGAATCAACACGGCCCGTGTTGATTGATTTGTGTGAAAACTCCATTTTTAACATTCCTAACTTCACTTTTACCATTCCCATTGATTCTAATCATCATCAACCTCATAATCCCTACTCCTATTCCAACTCTTCTAATCTATTTCACTTAAACAATCAACCAAAACCCTATAAATCAACTTATCAACTTTTCCCCCAAATCCAAAATATAAACATCAAACCTAACAATATGAGATGGAGAATCAAACCCCTTACCTCTAGCTTGGTTCCTTGCAAGATGCTCCAACAAAACCCCAAATCCATGCTTGCTCTTGCTCGTCTTCTTCTTCTTCTTCAAACCCTCTCTTTTCCTCCATTTTTCTATTCTTGGCTTGTTTTTCCAAATGGGAAGAAAATGAGGAAATGTGGTTTTATAACTATGTATTTTGAATGGAAGGAAAATGAGGAGAAATGGTTTATAATGTGTTCCTCACTAGCAACAAGGGTGAAAACCCAATTCTCATCAATTAATCCTCACACCCCCATCTATTCTTATAAATTAACACACTAATAATATCTACCAATATTATTAATTCAACCAATTAAAATAATTCCGGGGAATTAAATATGAATAATATTTTACCGGACCGAACGGAATGTCGCTAAATATATTAATAGATATATCAATTAATATAAATATTCTTGTCGCAAAATAATTATCGATTGGTAATTCAAAAATATTAATATAATATAATATTAATTAACACAGGGCGTTACAGTAATCATGACATGGTAGGAGTCCTAGCCAGCGAAATGAGTACAATTTTCACTCCCTTGATCCAGAAAACCAATATGCCCAACCAAGAAAATACCCAAACTAACCAACGAATGTCAGCGCAAATGGATCGAATAGTAGATTTCTTTGTTGGTGCCCCTGATGCGCCTGTGAGACGTAGGCAAAACCATGTGGAAATTCAGGATGAAGAACCAACCATTAGTCAGGTTCGACCACCTAGACAAAATGCTGAAGAAAGAAACTTAGGTGAAAGGGTAGAACAACAGGGAGTATACGAAGTCTAGAAAGAACAACCTAGGCGAGTGATGATGATAAATAGGGACCAAAATGTTGATGAAGTGGTACATAGGGTTAGACATGATAGTGGAAAATAATTTGACCGCCATGATCGAAAGGATCATGACACAAAATGGTCTAAATTTCGGATTTAGGAGACCAGACTACACACCCTCCCCTAACTAAATATCTCTTACAAACTGAATTGCCAATGGGTTTTAAAGTACCTAAGTTCAGAAAACTTTCAGGAGATACTAGTGAATCGATTGTAGAACATATAGCTAGGTATCTAACCGAAGCCTGAGATTTGGCAAATAGCCAAAATATTAGAATAAAGTATTTCCCAAGTTCCCTAACCAAAAATGCTTTCACATGGTTCACTACCCTCCCACTAGGATCTATAGATGCTTGCCCCACGTAGAAAGGTTATTCCATGAACAATTCTATATGGGACAATCCAAAATAAGCCTCATGGAATTTGCCAGTATCAAGGTGTATAGTGATCATAAGAGTTTGGAGTATATGTTTTATCAAAAGGAATTGAATATGAGGAAAAGAAGATGGTTGTAATTCTTGAAGGATTATGATTTTTGTTTGAATTAGCATCCGAGTAAAGCGAATGTTATAGCTAATGCCTTGAGTAGGAAGTCTTTGCACATGTCGATGTTGATGGTGCGAGAATTGGATTTGCTTGAACAATTTCGAGACTTGAGTTTGGTTTGTGAAGTAAATTCTTCTTGTGTTAAGCTTGGTATATTGAAGCTTACTAGTAGTATTTTGGATGAGATTTGAGAAGGTCATAAATCTAATTTGGTCTTGGTAGATAAGTCGGTGTTGATCAATCAAGGCTAGGGTGGTGATTTTCGGATTGATGAGAATGGTATCAAGAGGTGTCGTGATAGAGTTTGCATTCCTGTTGTTGGTGATCTGAGAAAGAGAATTTTTTATGAAGGATATCAAAGTGGTATGAGTATTCATCCTGGTGCTACTAAGATGTACCAAGATTTGAGGAAATTATTTTGGTGGCCAGGTATGAAGAAGAATATTGTTGAGTTTATGTATTCTTGTTTAATTTTTCAGAAGTCTAAGATTGAACATCAGAAACCGTCTAGTTTATTGCAGCCGTTATCTATTCCTGAGTGGAAGTGGGATAACATTTCTATGGATTTTTTTTCTGGTTTTCCGAGGACTCCGAGTAGTCATGATGTTGTTTGGGTTATTGTGGATCGATTGACAAAATCTTCTCACTTTATTCCAATTTTGATGGATCCTATGGAAAGGTTTTCCAAGTTGTATATTGAGAAAGTTGTGAGTTTTAATTCGCATTTTTGGGAAGGTTTGCAAAGTGCTTTGGGTACGAAGTTGTGTTTAAGTTCGGCATGTCATCCGCAAACCGATGGTCAAACTGAAAGGACGATTCATTCATTGGAAGTTCTTTGAGTGATTGTGTCTTAGAGCATGGAGGTGCTTGGGATAGTTATTTACCTTTGATTGAGTTTACCTATAACAATAGTTTTCATTCGAGTATTGGAATGGCTCTGTTTGAAGCTTTGTATGGACGACGGTGTAGGACGCCTTTGTGTTGGTATGAATCTGGTGAGAGTGTTGTGGTTGGACCTAAGATCATTCAACAGATTACAGATAAGATTAATATGATTCGGGAAAAGATGAAGATTGCCCAGAGTCGTCATAAGAGTTATCATGATAAGAGGAGGAAAAATCTTAGCTCTGAGAAAGGAGATCACGTGTTTTTGAGGGTTACTCCTGTGACTGGTGTTGGTAGAGCATTAAAGTCAAGGAAGCTGACTCCGCGTTTTATTGGTCCTTATCAAATTGATGAGAAGGTTGGTAAAGTAGTCTATCAAATTTATTTGTCTCCGTCACTTTCTAATCTTCATGACGTATTCCATGTATCTCAATTGAGGAAATATATGCCAGATATTTCTCATGCTGTACCGCTAGATGATGTGCAAATTAGAGATAATTTGATGGTTGAGACTTTACCGATGCACATTAAGGATCGAGAAGTTAAGAAACTTTGAGGGAAGGAAATCGCTTTGGTAAAAGTGGGATGGGGAGATCTTGCTAGTGGTAATGTGACTTGGGAGCTTGAGAGTCAAATGAAGGATTCGTATCCTGAGTTGTTCGCTAGAGATAATTTTCGAGGGCGAAAATCTTTTAAGTGGGGGAGAGTTGTAACATCCCAATTTTTAATAGCTAATTATTAATTGTTATTAAATATATTATATTATGTGATAATTAATATAATTGGGTGATTTAAATGGAAATTGAATTATTTGAATATGTGTGTTATTTAAATAATTGAGCTTTATGAGTTGAATAGTGGTTATTTGGTATTGGGCCTAAGATTATGAATAGAAGTAATGAAGAGGTGTTAAGTATTAAGCCCAATAAGACATTCCTAGATAGTAAAGGGTTAGAAGGAAATCATAATTAGAATTTTCATTTGGTGAAAGAAGATTTGGTGAAAGAAGAGAAAGAGGAAAAAAGAGAATAGAAAAGGAGAAAGAGGAAAAGTGAAGAGGAAACTCCAAAAGAGGAATCTTCAAGAGGTAAGGGGGAGAATCCATGTTATTATTTGATTTTATATTGCGGGTAGTAATTAGTAACATGCTAGGTTGTTTAATTTCAATTTCTAGAATCTTTGAATGTTAGGGTTTGAAGAGAAATTGTGTTTTTTAACTTAGAATGATGAACCATGATTAGAAACATCTTAGGATGCCCTTTAATGATGTTATTTGGCTGATTGAAATAGATTTTGTATGGTAATTTTAGGAGATAAAGGAATTGGTTCGTAGTAGAAATAATGTTGTTTCATCACGCGCTTAGTGCCCAGTCGTTTGTTCAGGAAAGGGCGCTTAGCGCGATAGGTCGGGCTTAGCGTGACCTGGAATGAAAAATGTTATTTTTAGGATCTCTTGACATGATTATATTTACTGAAGTATTTTCATATATGTGATTAATTGATCCAATTAGAATTAAATGCATTTTGGATTGGTTTTGAATACTAGTTCAAGGTATGCTTGATTACTTTAGTATAGTATGGGTGAATATTAATTGATGGAATATTGTGAAATAACATGTATGGAATGATATTCTATATGCTATTTGTTATGTGTGGTTATATGTATATGCTACATGTAATGCTTATTATTGTTGAAATATGATGTTGTGCAATTGGTGGATAATTCACTTGAGTTGAATTTATCGTGATATGCTTGGATAATTGAGGTCGGTGGATAATATTAATTGCATATGATGTTTGATGAATTACACATGCATATATGGTTGACCTTGAAAATTGAGGTGGTGAAACTTTGGGTTCACATTTGACTCAATTCTTGAATGAATAAGTAGTGGTGAAATTTTGGGTTCACATTTGGCTCGATCCTCGAATGGATAAGTAGCGGTGAAACTTTGGGGTTCACAATGGTGGCTTTGGTCTTGTCCGGATCGGAAGCGTGGATTTGATTCTAAGATAATGAATCGGAAGCGAGGTAAACGAACTGTTCCCAATGGTACCACATGCATATTGAGTCACATTGCATTGTTGTCTCAAGAGTCGTTGATGAATATATGTTGTGTGTATTTGAATTGTGATATTTTATTATATGAATAATTGAATTGTTTGGATTGATGACATTTATGCTATTTGTGATAAATGTGAATATATTATTTTTGAATATCACTTGAAGTATGTGGAATTATAGAATAGATGGTGTTTCTATATTGCTTCCAATTATATACATTTGAATAATGATGTCAATTCTAACCCTTCTGTTGTGATGTTGCCTCTATGTGGGTAACGAGTAGGTTCCGAGGATAGCGGTACTTCACACGAGACTAGTTGAGGAGTTTAGCTAGTTATCCTATAATAGGTAGTTGAGTCATTGCTCTAGTCATGTAACAAGGGATTTATTTAGATTTCTACTTTGATGAGATTTTGTTAGGCATTCTCATCTATTTTGATTTGTATGTTGAGATACTATATTGATGTGGCCTTGGTGTTGATGTATGAATTCTGATGACTTGATTATGTTATGGATTCGTCGCTTTTCATCCAATAGTTATAGTATGGGATGTAATTAGTGATAGTATCTGTGAATAAGAAATGATCCGCTGTGAAATGCATGATTTGTTTTAAAGCATGAGATTCAAATATGTGTTATGACTATGACCAGCGTAAGTATTGTCTTATTTTTAGGAAAATATGTAATACCCTCTTGATATGCATTCTATTTTACTCTAATTGTGCAATATATTTATGTGGGAAATTAGGGGATGTTACAAGAAATGCGTAGAACCATCAAAAGCATGATCGGAATGTGTGTCATACACATTCAAAGATCAATATAAAACCTTCAAGGGATAACAATCCAGACAATAGGATGCCTATCGTAGGCAATATCAGAATGTGTTTTTTACACATCTGAAACAAATAAACTTGCAAGAAGGTGAAAACCAAGCAATGCATACAAAAGGGGTGCCTATCGTAGGCAGTATCAGAATGTGTATCGTACATATCTGAAATAAACAAACCGGCAGAAGGTTAAAACCAAGCAATGCAGACAAAAGGGTGCCTATCGTAGGCAATATCATAATGTGTATCATACACATCTGAAACAAATAAACTTGCAAGAAGGTGAAAACCAAGAAATACAGACAAAGAATGCACACACATTTATGCAAGATCGAGATATGTGTCGTAGATATCCAAATCAATCGGATAAACCTGCAAGAAGGTGAAAACCAAGAAATGCAGACAAAGAATGCATACACATGTGTGCAAGATCAAGATATGTATCATACATATCCAAATCAATCAAAGAATAAGCTCAAAGTACCTTGCACAAGTAACAAAGTGTTAGAAATAACAAGGAAAGTGCTTATCGAAAGAACAAAGCTCAAAAGTGATTATCCACAAGCTAATATACTAGCATAAGCATACAAGAAGTGAAATAAAATCTCAAATATCGGCTTGGGAAAACATTTATTCGAATATGCAAAAAAGTCAACTTGTCATAATTAATTAAAAATTGCATGGTTGCATGTAAGCATGTCAACGAATTAAAAAATATGATCGGTTTTAATTAATTTTGAGTGGAAGCTATGTTTTTTGGACCTTAAAGGAACGGGGAAGCAACTATGTTTTAGGCATGTTGCACTTGAAATTTGGTTCCTAAACCATCAAAATCGGTTTTAAAACATGCCAAAACATTGGGGACAAGTATTGCTACCTTGGACCTTTGAGAAAAAATGAGTTTCAGTTCACAAAAATGCTTGAAAATGCTTATGGAATGTGAAAATCATGTATCGATTTAATTTCCAATTCTCACTTGTTTTGTTTTGAAATGAAGTGGAGGATTGGATATTAAATCCATTACACGATGCAAACAATTCTACATGATTGAATTTACAAATGATATGTAAAACAATTCGGAAAAGTTTGAATTGAAATGAATGCATAAACATGCATATTTATTCATGTATTAAATGCGCTATGGATGAAATGTTATGAAACTGGTATCTAACAAACTATTTAACAGTCTAAATAATAAATCAAAAGAAGTAAAGAAGACAATCAATTGTTAATCCAGTTCAGTGTGTAACTACACCTACATCTGGGGGCTACCAAGCCAGGGAGGAAATCCACTATAAGAGCTATTAATTCGGGAATAAACCAACAATTTATCTCCTTCACTTAAGACCTACCCAATACAACTTCAATCTAAATCCTACTTAGACCTGAGAACCTACTCACTCCCCCTCAATCACAACAGTGATACTAATCTAACACTTAATAGAATTGTGAAGACATTCTTCAATGCACATGCTTGATTTTGCTTCGAAGCTTTAATCAAGAGACACAACACTCGTGCTTCAAAGCTTTGAGTGATAAAACTACCCTTACAGACAAATCCTACTCCAAGGAAGTTATCAAAAGATAACTGCTTGGCTCACAAGAATTACTAAATAACACAAGTTACAATCTGCCTTCCTCTTCTTCTCAAAAAGTGTAACTCACATAATCAGGGTTAGTGAGATATTATAGAAGCAGTAGAGACTTCATCTTGGGCTTCCACAAAGATAGCTAGGGTTAACCAAGGTTAACCTAAGGACTTTGTCTTTGCAACATAACAAATTAGGGTTAAACAAGGTTAACCTAATATCCACATGAGTATATGATCTAAACATAATAATCCAGCTCAGAACATCCCAACAGAATCCTGAAAACTCTCAGGAAATAAAACTTGCACAATGACTTATTCAGTACAGGATGTCTTAACATTGGTCATGACATCACACATCCTGCATACTGATCTTGCAGAATCCAGCACATCTGATCATAGCATAATCATTGTGTTATGCAAACATTTTGAGCTGTACTTGTAACACACTCCTTCTGCAGAATTTGTATTCAAGCCACAATGTCATGATATTAGTCAGGACATTGTCATCAATCTGGTTTTACCAAAAATTACAGCCAACACAAAAACACTTACAGTTCTCTTGATTTTTGAGAGCAAAATGAGAGAAAAAGTGAATTTTTGAGTGTTAAATTTAACAAATGATTCTTCCACCTTGATTTATGATAGTGAAATTTTATTTATAGGTGCTAATTTTGGGCTTTGGAGTGCCTTGGATCGAAGATTAATCTCAAATCGCCTTTATCCGAATAATTTTCATGTACAACCCGAAACATCAAGAACCGTGAGAAATTTGAAATTAGACCCTTCACGAAAAAATGTCTGAAACAACAAATTGCTTACGTGAGACAAAATTTTGACTCAATCGGACGAACAGTTTAGGAGATAAGAATTTTTGAAGTTTCAACTCACATTTTGGGATTTGACTTATGCAGAATTTTATTTGCGTCACTTGGGGAAAACACTATGAACGGGGATCTTCTGATCAAAATACGAACTCGGTATGTGAATAAAATTCAAAGCAAATGTAATTTGAGAACTTTTGAGACCAGTCCCACCTATTTTCGATAAAAATCGAGCGAGATATGATTTTCTGAATGTTGTGCAACAAATGAAATAATGCTCGGTTCGACTCGAATACCTCTTCAAAGAATAAAATTATGGTATTGATCCATGAGGAGTTAGCGCTCGACTTGTCAATGAAAGTTGTAGAGTACTTCAAGATGGAATTTTAGACACCGGACCCACTCATTTTCGATGTTCCAGACAGGAGTTATGAAGTTTTTTAGTGCATCGGAAACATGGTTCAGCCATATAACTCAGCTTATTGCACTTGAAAGATTAATTTTCCTGGAGACTTTCCTCATACAATTAGCTTCTGACCTGAGAATAAAAGTTAGAGATAATATCGAGAGGGACTCGCCTGTCGAAAATCATCCAAAAATACTGAACAAGCTGAGAGATATGAATTATGTAGCGCCTGAAACGCAAATGAAACTAAATTCCACTTTATTAAGAAATGAACTATCAAGGTCCTTCCTTGGCGAAATGGCTTTCGATCTGACCAGATGAACTGAAGGACATACTGAAATGGTTCTAACAGATGTAGAACCAACCCGAGATAACCTTCTGACCAGAAGATCATGCATCAAGCATACGAATCGAAAAATATGAATTTCTGGTTCAAAATAGTCTGAACTAGCTTAAACACACCGTTTCTTCCACAACTTGAGATGCTCTGAACCTCATAACCATGAGATCAATGATATGCATGTATGTTCTTGATAATGGAATTATAAGCCAAAAAGGTTAATATGAAGAGGGTAAATTTTGGGGTACAACAGCTGCCTCTATTCAATCATCCTTTAACCTAGAGCGATGGTTGGCTCCCGCTTTCCAAGCTACAAGGTAAAAGGTGATTGGATACAATTTTGAACTCTAAAATTTAAACTCTAAATCCCGGACCACATGTATTAACATGGATGAATTCTAACTTCTGGTATTGAACCAAAAGACGCGAAAAGAATTTTGACTCCAAGAGTACTTCACTAGAGAAGAGGATAAGGAATAGACCTTCAAATAATACTCAGAACACTATATCTTTGAAAAGAGAAACAAGTATCGTACTTGTTCTCAATAGGTACAGGTGACAACTCGACCCTAAGAATGTTGTACCAAGGAAGAACTAGGAACACAACAAAAATGAAGACTAGAAACAATGACTAGACTTCAACAGAATACACAGATCACTGTATCCTGCAATGAGAAACAAGTATCATACTTGTTCTCAATATGTAAAAGTATCGTACTTGACCCTAACAATAATTGGCCTCAACCCAATTAGATCGCATTACGCTAGGGAATAACTGTAAACATAACCATAGAATAAAGACTAGTGACAACTAGGCTTTACAAATTGAGAACGTTTTACTTTGAGAAAGGAAACAAGTATCGTACTTGCTCCATAGGCGGACTTGGTGGTTGCGACCCAAATCAACCGGTTGTTCTAGGGAATAACTAGAAACACAACAAAAATGAAGACTAGAATCGACGACTAGACTCCAAACATAGTACTAGGACACCACACTATGTTAACAAGAACGAGTGTAATACTCAAACCTAAAAAGAATCGATAGCGACCCCATTCTTGTACTACTGGGAAGGCAACAAGGAATAGTGACAACTAGACCTTTTCAGAATGGATAGAACACCGTGTACTGAGCGAAGGAATAAGTATCGTACTTGACCTACAAGGAATTGGTGGTTGCGACCCGAACTCCAACTTCACCAAGGAAATACCAGTGACAACTAGATTTTCTCAATAGGTACAGGTGACAACCTGACCTAAAAATGTTGCCCCAGGAAAGAACTGGGACACAACGAAAATAAAGACTAGAAACGACGACTATACTACAATCAGAATACACAGATCACTGTATTCTGAGGAGAGAAACAAGTATCGTACTTGTTCTCAAAGACTAATAACGACCAAACTTCACAGAGATTTAGACATATCAAACGAATTCATCCATGTTGGGATTTTTAAGACACCAGACCTATCAAGAGATTACATGAGTATCATTAGGGACAATGATTATTGTTCCTGACTTATAATTCCATGCAACGTATGATTTTACTATAGAGTAATGCAATATGATGATGCATATTTGCAAAAAATAAAATGATGAGTAACTGGTAACCATGGGTCACATCAAGAATATGCTTCAAATTTGCAAACTTCACTAGGGGAAGGTGAAGTATGCTGTCGGAGCAAGAATAACACTATTGATTTGGCGATCATGGAGAAATTTAGTAACAGACTTCCTGGGGAACACAGATTCTTGGGGAATACAACCTCTTGGGGATATGACTTCCTGGGGCAGTTAATTATTGCATAGCGACTAAACTGGGGATATTATTCGCTGAATAGGGATTAACTAGGGAATGATCGGAAACACTTGACAAAGAGCTCCCACCGTTACATCCATCGGGAATATCATATCCACAACCTGGCTTCAGCTGGGGATAACGATAACTGTTCGCACATCCATCTATCAGAACGCGCATGATGCGTACTTTGGCGAGTAAGAACTCAACTAGGGATTCTCATCCAAACACTTTGGATGGGGAATAAAGCGAGGTACAACCTCATTGGGGACATCGTGAATAGTCCACTTTAACTTTGACTGGAGAGTATAGGCTTCTGCCGAACAATTTCTGGGAAGATTACAGGTAGACTTTTTACTTTCGGAACAGAGATCAAAGGAAACTTCCTGGTGTCGACACACTGGGGAATAATCAGAATAACTTGATATCCGTACATTGATGAGCAAGAGAGATTCCATGGAAGAATACAAACTAGCTGGGAAGATAATTCCATCTTCAAGAACATGCGAAAATTTCCTGGGTGTACACTTCATGGGGAACTTCATTGGGGAAGCATTCGATTATCAGTAACTTACTGGGGATAACAATCCTTCACCAACGGTTCAAACACCATCTTCACTGGGGATAAAGGCTAGAACCTTCCATCGGAAGAAGTTTAAAAATCTAACGAACATTCACTGGAGAATTTTGCCTGGAATAGGCACCAATGACTTGTACTGGGGATTTATGCACTGCCTTGCGATGATACCCTACCAACGACCTTGGAACCTGTCTTTTTCGAAAGATAGTTTCCATTGGGAAATCTCCATTAGTGTTCACTGGGGAATTTCATTGGTGATACCATGCTGATGATAACCTTTGTATCTGACCCTTTTCGAAAGGTATAACCTCCGTTGGGGAATATCTGTTAGTATTCACTGGGGAAGAGATGTTGTAGGCTTTTGCACTAGTACACCGACTAACTGCAAGCGTGCAAATATTCCTGCAACACATTGTTAATGGAATTCCTCGGGTGTAGAAACACAACGAGCCTAGATAGAGATTTTTCGAATCTTGACATAACTACTTCAGATTGATTGACTTTTGAGAATATTCACCCCCCGAGAGGACTTCTCGGGATCTATGTTGAGGATAACGATACTGACTTCTCTTGGAGATAATGATCTTGAACTTCTAATGAAGAAAGACCAACACTCTGAGCTAAAACGTCTGAGGAGCTAAGGATGACCATCCCGACACACTCTTCAGATTCAAAAATCATTTAGGTTGCGAACAGATTCAGCCTGATTAACCATGAAGTGGGGGGAATTCCTCGATATAATGCCTAGCCCCAATTTACATGGAACTTCGAAGAAATTTGTCTCGAGAAGACTTTCTAAGATTTGTATCATCAAGATAAACTACCCTAGTGTCATGAACTTTTATATGGTTTCAACCATGTTGAGATGGAGAACCATGATTACTCAATGCTTTGAGAGATTCTTCAAATCTCGACATAACTGCCCCAGATCGGCGAAACTTTGAGATTGACTGGTGTAGTTGCCTCAGATCGTCTAAGCTTGAGATTCTTCTCAACTGTATTGCCCTAGATTGGCTTAGCTCTTACTCAATAAAGCATTCACGTGCTTCATCCTTTTAGGGTAATCAGATTCTGATACCTCCTTTTCGGCCAACAGAGCACTGCCATTGAATTCACTGCCTCTGCTCTACGGAGTCTCGGAAAACAATTCCTTACCACATGTTCATAGGGGAATGAGAAATCAAAAGAGTCTTTGGATGACAACATATTCTCAATGTAATTGACCTACATCCTAATAGTAGGTTAGCACACAACTGTGTTTCCCAACTTGGAGTGCTTTGTTCTCAAACAAGTACTTGAAGTGATTGGTCCCTTCAAACAAGTGGGAGTAATATACCACTGCTCAACAGAGATTTCTGGGCAATCAAAACTCCCAAACAATTTGTGACAAATCATCTTTTACTCAACAGAGTCACTAGAAGACATGCCCCAAATTAAGATGATTCTTCAGAAGGCCATTCAACATGTTCTTGGAGGAATTTTCCCCTCAGGACAATCAAGATGTTCATCTGATGCTCATTGTGCAAGCTTCCTTGATGTTTAAGCACCTGTTCATATGCAAAAAATGTTTTATCCTAAGAAAGATAATTCTAATGCAAATCATATGCTTGTCTTGAAATAAAAGATTTTATTGAAAAGATGTCGAAACATCGAATTTTTCTGTGCAAAAGATGACCAAAGGACGGAGTGGTACCAACTCAAAAGTTATAGCAGACATCCTAGGAGTCAGGTTACCGTCTCTCATTACGGTTTTACTTTTGAATTAACCCTACTTCAGTTAGGACTTTTAAGGGTTGTAACGTGGCTTGGTTCACGGTTGTTAGAAAAAAGGATTTTTAGGCTCAAAATATTTGGTGCCCACCCCCTTCATGATGTTCCCCAATCCTAAGTTCAGTTAACTCGATACGAGCATTCATTTCTCACAAGAGTATTTTATGATGGCTGAGGAACCACTACAATTTCTTAGTCATAATACTTTGACTTTTACGGAGGACGAGGTTTCTTGGACACGACAGTCACTCACCCTTTTTGCCTTAGTGTCTAATCACACGACTTTGTTCTTCACTAAGGATCTTATTTGATTATTCTCTTCTTTCGGGATTTCCAATTTTCCTTCCCAACTTTGCCCTCTTTTTTTTTGCCTAAGCGACTTATTACCAAGTTCGACTTAGCGGGCTTTTTGTCAGTTTTTTATTTACACTTTTTGAATAAATCGTGCGATCTAGAGACTTTGATTGATTGGAAACGATTGTGACCGCCTGAATCCTTGGTGGATGGGGAATACTCATTGAGGTATCGTCTTCCTTTGATGCACATTGTTGATAGACGAAGCTTAACCGTTACGGTATCTCAACCTTTCGGAGGATAACCATTGTTGTATCCTTTGATTGCACACTCTTGATGAGTTTTGAACACTCGATCAGATTAACTAAACACTACCCTGCCCCGGGTTAAAATGAAGGTTTTTTCTAAACAGAAAAGAAACTCGTGCTTCAAGGCTCAAAGGGGTTAACGAGGGTCTATCTCCCTTATATCTCCGGTGTTTGGGGATTTGAAATAATGTCTGTACATCATCAGCAAGGTTTTTACTCGAAAGTATACCATTTGAGATTTGGGAAAATTATTTGTCATCCTCCCTCTAGGGGTTTTTCTTTATTAATAAGAGTTGAGTATCAAAAACATAGTTAAATAATTAAGAGTGAGTATGAATGGATTAATTCAAGACAAACATATTCAATGAATTATGATTAACATTCAAAAGATGAGAAAGTTTTGCATACAAATAAGTACTAAACAAACAAGCAAGATTATAAATGAGAATGCAAATGAACTTTGAAATTGCCATGATGAGGAGACTAGTCTCCGTATGGACTTTTTTCTTTTGACGATGCACTTTGTAGTCTATACACCTTTGATGAAGAGACTGCCTTTTTAATCTGATGTGAACACAACAGTTTCTGAATTGATCAAGTCTTGAATCTTGTCTCTGGATGACATACTATTTTCAAATGAATGACCAGGTGCCCCTGCATGGTAATTACACTGGTGTCGAGATCGAATCCCTCATAATAATAAGAGATGACATGATCCATTTGCTTGGTTTCCTTCGATGAAAACTCGAGAAAGGGAGGGAACAACTAGTTTAGAGTTATAGGCGATGTACCAAACTCTTTTTATGATTCCCTTGGCTCCTGATGGCCAGCCTGATCATAAGGGTGATACTCATCATGATTAATCATCTGATTATCAAGACTTGGAACAGACGACAACTTGGAAATGATCTTATGGACACACTGGTCATGCATGAGATTCATGATATATTCTTTGAGAATGAATGATCATACCTTTAGCTGGATATGAAATAAGATTGACCCGCAGGTCCACCACATTTGGATTAACCACAAATGCCCTTGTATCGAATAGGTCCTGGATCCTGGCCTTCGACTACTTTCAAATTCTAACAGTAGGATAAAAGCATGATATTCATAGGTGATTCTCTCAAAAGACGGGATGAACACTTTACCAAGCGAACTTGCATACTGAATTACCAAACATCGTCTGTTTCACGGAAGAGATATTAAGTTGGGGAGAAAACATTATTGAAGCAATCTTCCAAGCACGAATTGGACATTTTTAAAAGATGTCAGAAAGGTGTTGGACTTTGAACTTCAACCTCTTGCAATCATCAATATCATGGAAAGTGCCCTAGAAGGAGAGACACATCTAAAATTTACACCAAAATCAGGAAGAGGTTTACTGGTGGAGGACCCAAAGCACGAAGCTTAATCACTGAACTTCCACCATGAGAGAAACTAATTGGGCGTAAGGCATTAGAAATAAGTCCACAAACTTCTCAGACTTCTTCAATATCTGCTGATGAGCTTTGCCCTACGGATTCACTGGGAGATTAGGAACTAGTTGCTGACGAGCAAACTTACGAACCCAATATTGTGGAAGGAATCCACTAATTACTCTATGACTTGAAGGATATCCCACACGATGTGGCGAAAAATAATAGCTTATGCCGCATGAAGCATATATCAGATTATATTCACTTATTGGCACTGTTTCCGGCATCCTCATAACCAAACTCAACTGAGTCTTCAAACGATGATTTTCCAAGAGTCCGTGACCATAGATCGAGGTTTGCATATTGCATGTCCGCCATAAACAAACACATCTAATTTTTCAAATCGTCCACTTCCCCACGAAGTTGCTCCATCTGATCAAGGAGTGGTGAGAAGTCAAAACATGCAATTCTGAACAGAAACTACCAGATCTGGATAAGGGATTTCCTCGGCTTTGAGTACTTGTTATGGATGCATGAAATGAATGCATATGCAGGTTAGATATAGAGACATGTATTTTTTCTGACAGTACTTTGGGAAAAATAAACATGATATGATGCGAGTGCATTGATCATGAGTTCCAAAGTTTCGCATAACAACGGGTAGCACATGTTCAATTAGATGACATCTGTACAATCCTCTAGATAACTTCTACATAATCCCTAAACAGGGTGAAGATATCAAGATCAAAGGTTCAACACCAATTCAAGATACCATAGAAAATACCAGAGAACCAATTGTCATGGAACACGGTTTCAAGGAACCACACAGTCGTCAATAACAAAACGTCACCAAAAGAACAACATAATCACCATCAGAGTAAATAGTCACCATCTGAGCACATAGTCACCATTTGTACCTGTGATAATGATTTCCCACCCCACCTCATAGGGTAATTCTAAATAGAATGGGGGTCCCTAGTGATAAATAGAGTTGACAGTCCTTTATCAAGTACTCCGCTATCTATAAACCAGGGTGTACGGCGAAAGCACCGTAAATCGAACTTCGTATGAGTTTGGTACTTCATGCCTCATCACACACAGCATAGTATGCGGGATTCGACATGAACATCCATCTATCGTATGTGTCTCTGGCCGGGGTAGGGGGCCTTTTACCTTATGTAACTCCCACCCAAGGTAATATCACAGCACATCAGCAGCCAATATACAGGATATATGAAAACAAAAGCGAATACCACATAGAACGCAATGCATATCATACAAAGGATGATGTGGTAAAGCTGAGTAAATAAATAAACACCCAATAGACAAGTAACTAAAAGCTAGGATCGACTCCTGGATGGACCAAAAAGAGGTCTCGAAATCCCCAATGAAGTCGCCAGCTGGAACTACTGGTGAAAACATCGAATATAATATCATTGAAGTCACCATCGAACGTTCCTTATCCCGCGAGAGGAAGGAAAACATCGAATAATCCTGAAGGGGAGAAATCATAGTCTTACAAATTCGGGATCAGGTAAGGGAGTCAGTTACACAAGGGGAAGGTGTTAGCACCCCACACGCCGGTAGTACTCTACGGTATCCACTTCTACTTTCTATCTATTAGGTGTGGGTATCTATTTAAAACCTATGTCTAAGGTAAATGAATGAATGCAAAGTATTATGTACAAAAAGAAAGGTTTTTTAGTTGTGTCTGTCGCGGTTGCGAACCTCTGTGCCTACATACCCCATTCGTGCAATTAGGGATCAAAGCACTACATTGTTCTCCTCAAAAAATTTGATGCGTTGCAATGTTTTTTTACGAGAAATTCCATTCCGCATCCTCACAATTGCAACTCGTGCTTGGCGTTGCAGCTTATCATAAGTCTTATGCTTGGCCGCTCGCACACTTAGCAACTTGCTTGGATTTGAAAAGGAACATCCTCATTGAAAAGGTTTTCATAGAAAAGGGTCCGAAGACAAAAAGGTTTGAAGTGAGGTTGATTGTTTTTACCTTAGCAAAAGGCTTTGAGTTTATTAACATGTTTTGAGATTTGATAAAGAAAATGTTTTACTTTTATTATGCAAGAAATGGAGGAAAAACATCTAAGGGAAACTATCTAGCTATATCCCTAATGTTATCATGTAAACTGGCCCTAAGTCAAGGATGAAAAGGGAAATCTCTACCTACGTTGACATGCAAAGGATGAGAATCCTAATGTCTAAGCTCGAAATGTATCGTAGTTGAGAGGTCCTAGGGGAAACTGTCCTAATATCCACCTTGGTGGACAAACCAATGGATATAGAGGGAGGAGGCAAGCAAGTGTTTTGGAAGAAACACACAAACAATGCAATGCACAAACAAATGATACACACATGCGCGAGGAATATGAAAGAAGTACCATAGCCTCAAAGGTAGCGAATCACCCGAGTCAACCAGGAGCCTTCTTTCGGAGGAAAACCATAGCCATGGATGAAATTACCCGGGTCAACCAAGAGTTTTCTATGGGAGAAAGGGATCACGCCTTGATATGAATTACCAAGTGTGAGAAGCATATGACTGTGAGTATCAGCATGTCAACGCGAACCCCATGACAAAGCGTGGAGGGCAGAATAGGGAACCCTTTCCACTGTGTATATGACTCGATAAAAGAAGCATCATGATTCGTGTGAGTTGAGCTGACACGGACTGAATTGTGCGGGGGTTGGTTTCTAACCCTTTTCCACGTGCCTTTCTCATCATCATTAGGAATTTATTGGTGGTGCCATATCAGGTTACCTAACTTCTCAAAATTTGCCCTCCTACTTCTCAAGATAATTCACATCTCAATTCTCAAGGATTTCACAAGGGTTGACCAGACAAACCCTCTCCTAAGGAATCAATCCAAACTAGGGTTTTGCTATTCTTAAGTCAAGATGGACTTCTAATGCTTCAAATGGTCATCATACCTCATCCTATACTTCAAGGGATCACCATGTCAAGTTTCAAGCCTTACAAGTCAAATTTACTCATCCAATTGCTCAAATAGCTGAAAATCAGCTGCATTGGACAAAAAGTCAAATATGGTCAACATATAGTCAAACTTCATAATTTTTTATCAACATCAATGTTTTGTAGTGATATTCATCATGTTATCAAGAGTTGATCATGATTCATCAAGAAAAGTCGAGATCTGATCGAAAGTCAAAGTTTCCAAATTTGGGCTTTTCTAGACAAAAGTCAACAGAACTTTGACCAAGCATAACTTTCACATACTTCATCAGAAATGTCTTCACCAAAGTTCATTTTGAAGAAAATTCAATTCTCTACAACTTCATGTCTCACAATCTTGGGCAGAAAATGCTTCATTTGAAAGATATGGATCAAGACATTATAGGTCTTTCTAGAAAAGTCAACAAAAGTCATATTTTTGCAAAGAAGTGCCCATGAGCATGGAAACTCCAATGAAGATGAAACTAAAAAGGCTGTTTAGAGGACATCTTGAGCTTTCTAAAAAGTTGAAGAACACTAAAAAATGTTGAAAAGTAAGCAAGATACAAATTGTGCAAGTTTAGCATTTTTGAGGAGGTGCCTGAAGAAAAATACCTAGCAAAAGCCAAAAATTTTCAAATGGGCTTAAGATTTTATGATTTAAACTTGATCATAAGATTACCCATTACCACTAGGATGCATGCCACGCCTCTCACTCTTTTATTTATTTATTTTTTGAATTTAATAGCTTAAATTCAAATTTAATTAAATAAAATGCAAAAATAAAAGATAAGGCAAGTTGGGTTGGATATTTGCATGGCTTGGGGTCCAAGATAGCTCACTACAAGGTGTCAATTTTGTGCAAGAAGATTGAGGAAGAGATTTATCAAGATTGGAAAGATTTTGTACAATTTTTCAAATCAAATATTCTCCATTTAAGGAGAATATTTTCTCTTAATGCCTTGACCTAATTCCACTCTTCTATAAATACCTAGCATTCTTACAAGACAGGAGACTCTTTTAGACACCTCTCTCACGTGCTACCAGCCTCTTGCAAAACCCTAAAAATTCTCAAAATTTTCTCAAAGTTGGCCAAATCATATTCCAACTTCTAGCCGGTTTCAAGTGCTTCTAAGCATTGATTCTTGTTCCTGAGGTACAATAGGGTAAGAATGGATCATTATGCATGGCCAAAACATGCTGAATCGTGCCATTCACAAACATCCATATTCATATTTTCTTGAAATCGTATTTTGCATTTTACTCTGTTTTCTTGATATTTAACCATGCTAATATGTTCATGAAGTTTGTTAGAATATGTTTAATCCATCCTCCACAAGTTTTGACATATAAATCACTAGATGCCATTTTTAGGGCATAAACTTAATGAAGATTCGGTTTCCATGATACAAGTTGTTTTAGGACAAACAAACCTTACCATCATGATTGTAGGGTCCCATATAGTCAATCTAGGCTTTTACTTTTCATAAATTGATGCATTTTACAGGTTTTTGAGAATTGATGCCAACCAGAGAAGATGACCGGAGCATTGTTCCGGTGCTTCTGATCTTGAAGCTATTAAGCCTTACATATTTACAGGTTCAGAAGAATGAATGGATGTATCACCGCCCAGTTCACCTTGCGCGCACTATGTCATTCTCCCTATCAGGTCGTGGGTTCAAACCCCACCTTTTGCTATTTTTTTAATTTGCCTTGAAGGTTTCGATCTCGGTCACGCCCGAAGCTCCAACGGATTCTTTCCAAGACCGGTGCCAACTCGGGCATCCCCACCATAAGCTCTAGCTTTTTGGCCTCATCAGCATCAGAAGTGCCAACTTCTGAGTCTCCCAGCGCATAATTCCTCCAGAAGTTCCAAATTTTGGATGGCCCCAGATGTAAAGTCCCCAGAAGCTCCAGCTTCTGGGCGCCCCAGTTCTAGAGTCTCCATAAGCTCCACACGCACCCTTTCCAAGACAACCCCGTAGTGCTAACTGGGGCTTCAAGATCAAAACCCTAGAAGCTCCAGCTTTTGGGTGCTTCCAGCAAAGGAACTCCCAGAAGCTCCAGCTTCTGGGATGGCTTCTGTCAGAAGCTCTCTAACGCTTTGTTTTATGTTTTTTTTCCTTCATATTTTGCTTATTTTATTTTTTTAATAATTAATTAATTAAATTAGTAATTAGATTAATTAATTTAGGATTAATTAGATAATTTTCACTAATATTTTCTTTTATCTAATTTAATTAATTAATTTAGGTTAGTATTCACTAATGTTTTTTTTAATTAATTAAAATCAATTAGAACTAGGTTATTTTCACATTTTCAAAAATACCAAAAATATTAGGACTAGTTTTCTTTTCCGCTATTTATTTTCTTGCATTTTAAATTCTAGAAAGATTGTATAGGTTGCAAATTTTTTATCAATGTAATAGCGTAGGATTTTACTTTTCGCACTTTACTTTCCGCACCTCCTATTATGTATCTGCCCCAAAGCTATGTAACAGCGTAGGACCCTTTATATTTCCGCAATTTACTTTCTGTACCTATTAAACTGCTAGTAATTAGGTGTGTATGGCAAGATAAAATCAATCTAGACCACTAATACAAGATAAAATATCTGAAAACAATACACTCTTCTCACACATGAACCCCCTAGGGTATTCTCTCTCGTTGCCTTATAAATGGTCAAGTACCTCGAACGTGGGGGTATCTTAGCACGGTTGCCTACGAATTAAAAGATCATAGTCCCTTCGACTTAAAAGATCATAGTCCCTCGATGTCGCCTAACAAATACATGATCTAGTCCCTCGTTTGTTGCCTACGGAAAATGATGATTGTCCCTACGAATGTTCTAGGATACTTCTACAAGTTGCCTTCTTTGACCACCCGATGTCCCTTCGAATGTCCCTTTACATCCAACGAATAGGGTTACCTACCAACTAATGGTATGGATAACGCTGTTCTAAAGGAAAGCAAAATAACACGGAAATGACCGTTCTGAGTAGGTAATGAGTCTCTTTTTCTTGCTCAATTCTTTTTTACACCTCACACTTTTCTCAAAACTCTTTTTCCCAAAATGAAACATTTCCAAACACTTCGTATACATTCCAGTATGAATCATTACGAAGTCAAAGCGAAATGCCTTTTCAAAACATTTTCAAACACACAAAAAAGAAATTTATAAAGTGAGCTAAAGCAATTAAGAGCCCGTAGATAATTACGGATGGAAAGGGTACTAACACCTTCCCTTTTCATAACCAACTCCCTTACTCAGAATCTATTAAAGGTCTTTTCCTGTTCTTTTTGCCTTCCCTTAATTGGATAAAAGAAAAGTCGATGGCGACTCTTGCTATCCGCAACATTTGCGATCAAATGCAAAACAAACAAGTCAGCTCTCCCACCGTGTTACACTAACCACTCATGACTCTATGCAAGCACAAAAGTAAACACTAACTAAAAATTACCTCCATGCATGACAAGATTTTAACGAAACCAAACACACTTAGCACACAATTTGCAGAATTTCCCTAAACGGGTCTTTAAATATATCTGAGGGGTTCCTGACATGCTCCAACAGTGGAAGCTACATCATGCATCTCTAATCCTACTTGTCATTGCAAGGAAAGCGGTAAAAACCCTACTTCTCATGCTCTCTAGGAAAGCGGTAAAAGAATTCTATAAAGAGGGTAAGAAAATACCGAACGGATAAAAATTCGTAAAAGCTAAAGCAAGCAAAAATACTCTAGAAATCATTGTGTACTACTGACAACCAATAAAGAAATCAGGTGAGAAATGCGTAGAAGCATCAAAAGCATGATCGGAATGTGTGTCATACAGATCTGAAGATCAATATAAAACCTGCAAAGGAATAACAATCCAGACAATACAGACAAAAGGATGCCTAGCATAGGCAATATCAAAATGTGTATCGTACACATCTGAAACAAATAAACCTGCAAGAAGGAGAAAACCAAGCAATGCAGACAAAAGGGGTGCCTATCGTAGGCAATATCAGAATGCGTATCATACACATCTGAAATAAATAAACCTACAAGAACGTGAAAACCAAGCAATGCAGACAAAAAGGTGCCTATCGTAGCCAATATCATAATGTGTATTGTACACATCTGAAACAAATAAACTTGCAAGAAGGTGAAAACCAACCAATGTAGACAAAGAATGAACGCACATGTGTGCAAGATCAAGATATATGTCGTACATATCCAAATTAATCGGATAAAAATGCAAGAAGGTGAAAACCAAGCAATAAAGACAAAGAATGCACACACATGTGTGCATGATCGAGATACATATCGTACATATCCAAATCAATCAAAGAATAAGCTCAAAGTACCTTGCACAAGTAACAAAGTGTTAGAAATAACAAGAAAAGTGCTTATCGAAAGCACAAAGCTCAAAGGTGATTATCCACATGCTAATAGACTAGCATAAACATACAAGAATTTGAAATATAATATCAAAAATCGGTTTTGGAAAGCACTTGTTCAAAATTGACGCGAAAAATTCAACTTGTCGGAATTAATTAAAAATCGCATGGTTGCATGTAGACATGTCAACGAATTCAAAAATATGATTGATTTTAATTAATTCCGAGTGGACTGTGAAAATCATGTATCGATTTAATTTCCAATTTTCACTTGTTTTGTTTTGAAATGAAGTGGAGGATTGGATATTAAATCTATTACACGATGCAAACAATTCTACATGATTGAATTTACAAATGATATGTAAAAAATCGGAAAAGTTTGAATTGAAATGAATGCATAAACTTGAATATTTATTCATTTATTAAATGCTTTAAGGATGAAATTTACATGAACATGTAAACAAATGCAAGCAAGTAAGTGATAACCAATTCCACACGTTCACATAATCTTGAATGTGAATTAAAATCAAACAAAAGTTAAGAATCATCCATGTTTAGATGCATCAATTCAAATGATCAAGAATGCACAATTTAACTCATGAAATATGCATCACCTCGACACACTTTCGAGTTCAAAAAATCAAGCCATAGCATGAAATTTTAATTCAATTAATCAACACAAGCATTAATTAATGCATGAACATGTTATTTGCAATTCAAAAACTAACACAAGTATTCTATGAACAGAGAAATCAACTCATGCAAGTGTATGTTCAAAAATTCTACATCTCGACACAATCGAGTTCAAGAATCAAGCCTTAATCAAACAATTTCATTCTAATTAATCAAGAGATTGATTAAACAATGTATGTACAAGCAATTCCTTAATTCAATTTCAAGAATAAGAAATTTTGAAAATCACTTAAAATAAGTGCTTATTTGAATAATCACCTACTTTAATTTGAAGCTTGAAAGTTGAATTGAAGGAAAATTGAAGAAGGAAGCCTTGCTTGGAGAATAAGGAAGAGAATCCAAGCAATAGAGCATGAGGAAAGAAAATCTTTGCTAGAGCAAGGCCAATTGCGCGAGGAAAAGGCCGGCGGAGAGCTTGGTCGATCAAGACGGAAGGACAAGTGTGAGGATAGCCTGCCGGAGGCTTGGCCGGACGACTTAGCGCTTGGAAGAGAGAGTCTGGTCTCGGTGAGGACCGGCCGATGGTGTGGAGGGGAGATCGGAAGCGAGGAATAAGGTCGGTTTTCGGAGACAGCGGAGTGCAGTCTAGCACTGGTCCGGTCGGTACAAGGCGGTCGACGGTGGAGGATCAAGGAGGAGCTCGGTGGAGGAAGGGTTTGCTTGGAGGGAAAGTTTGTTCCTCTTGATCTTTGTTCTTTTGATTTATGAGAGCAAAATGAGAGAAAAAGGGAGTTTTTGAGTGTGAAATTTAACAAATGATTCTTCCTCCTTGATTTGTGAGAGTGAAATTTTATTTATAGTTGCTAATTTTGTGCTTTAGATTGCCTTGGACCCTTCGCAAAAAATTTCCGGAACAAAACATTGTTTGCGTGAGACAAAATTTCCACTCAATCGGACGAACAGTTGAGGAGATATGAATTTTTGAAGTTTTAACTCACATTTCAGGCACTGACACATGCAGAACTTGGGATGGGAATAAAAATCAAAGCCAACGGAATTTGTGAACTTTTGACACTAGTCCCACCTCGTTTCGATAAAAATTGAGTGAGATATTAATTTTAGAACTTTGCGCATCAGACGAAATAATGTTGGGTTTGGCTCGAATACCTCTTCAAAGAATAAAATTCTAGTATTGATCCATGAGGAATTAGGTCTCAGCTTTTGAGGGAAAGTTGTAGAGGACTTCGAGACAGAATTTTAGACACCGGCCCCGCTCAGTTTTGTTGTTCCAGCTAGGAGTTATGAATTTTTTAGTGCATCAGAAACACGGTTCAGCCATAAAACTCAGTTTATTGCACTTGAAACACTAATTTTTCCGGAGACTTTCCTCACACAATTAGCCTCCTACCTGAGAATGTAAGTTGGAGAAATTATCGAGAGGGAATCGCCAATCAAAAATCATCCGAAAATACCCAATGAGCTGAGAGATGAATTTTGGAGCGCCTGAAACGCAAAAGGAACCAAATTCCACTTTATTAAAAAATGAACTATCAGGATCCTTCCTTGGCGAAATGGTTTTCGATCTAAATAGATGAACTGGAGGACATACTGAAATTGTTCCAATACCAGTAGAACCAACCCTAGATTACCTTCTAAGGAAAAGATCATGCATCAAGCATACGAACCAAAAAATATCAATTTCTGGTTCAAAATAGTACGAAATAGCCGAAACACAATGTTTCTTCCACAACTTGAGATGCTCTGAAACTAACCATGAGATCAATGATATGCATGTATGTTCATGATAATGGAACTATAAGCCAAAACGGTTAAAATGAAGAGGGTAAATTTGGGGTACAACAACATCCTATTGTTGGTGTTTGATTTAGAAATTAATTTACTCTAATTTCTATTTAATTACCAATGGGGAAATAGTGTGTTACATTAGTGTTATCAAAGCAGGTCGGTCCGTCCGGACAAGATGTTGAGTCAGTGTAGTATGACATTGGAATATTATCGATATGTTGTTCCTTAGTACGCGACATGTGTATGAAACATTGTCGCTGCTTTCTTCGTTTTCTAATAATTAGTTTGCAGGAGTGGAATTTAAATAAGTGGGGGAGAAGCTTGTGCTTCTGAGAGTTAGTTCGGATGTGAATAATTGGTTTAGTATGTCATGAATTGCTTGGGTGCAGACGTTAGTGTGGCTTAGTTGTTTTTTGACTTCGAAGGAAGTATGGGTTCGAGATTTATGCTTAGCGGTCAGCCGAAGTGTCCTTAAGAGGGAATAATCAGGTACTCATGTTGTTCGCATCTCTAGAAGTGGAGGGAGATGGTAAGGCTAATGATGTGCAAGTTTTAAGTGAGTCTTGATGTTTTCTCGGAGATAATTGTGACTTGTCGTTATAGCAAGATGTTGTATTAACTTGATGTTATCCTTGGGGTGAACTGTTTGAGGTTAAACCAAGTGATTACGAATTGCTTTGATGAGTCGGTGTAGATTCTTATGCTAAAAGACATTTGTTAAGTAAGTAGGATAACTCTTAGAAGATGAAGCTCAGGTGGTTGGAATATTTTAGCATTGTCGGTTGATCGTGAAGTTGTTAGTGTTGAGTTACCATTGTGTGTAATGTCGAAGTTTTTGATGGTGATAGAGTGATGAATTATTGTGGATTTTTTTGTTGGAATCATATGGGTGATTGTCGAATGTTGTTGATGTTATTGGGTGTATGTGAATCGCGTGTCCGAGTCGTAACTCGAAGGTGTAAGTAGTTTTTTAAAAAAAGAATTAGAGTCTTGGTGTTTTGAAATCTGAATTTTGAGCAAATTATTGTGTCTCTTGGATTATAAGAAGAATGGGATTTTGGAATGATAAGAAAAGTGATTTTCATGTTTAAAACAACCGTTAGGCGGTGGAAATCGATTACCCCTTTTGGGAAATCAATTTCTAGTTTGAAAATGGATAAAATTGGCCTTTGGAAGTGAGGAAATCGATTTCCAGTACGGGGAAACCAATTTCCTGAGACTGACTACATTTTTTTGAAACTTGTAAAATTCATAACTTGAGTTCTGGACGTCTGATTTGAGTTTTGTTCGAATCGTTAGAAAGCTAACATAATGAACTTTATTTTAAAAATGGTAACAATACCTAGACTTGACTTATTTATCACGTGGTGATGTTAGATGAGAGGTAGATTTTACTTTTGGTCTTGTCATTGGTACCAGACTTTTCCTATGGCACCATATAGGATGTCAGCTTCAGAGTTGGGAGAATTGGAAGATTTATTGGAAAATGTGAGGAGAAATAGACTTGTAAAAACCAAGTGTATCATTTTGGGAGCTCTAATGTCATTCGTTAAGAAGAAAGAAAGTAGTATGAAATTGTATGTGGATTACCAATAACTGATTAAAGTAGTGATTAATATTAAACATCCACTTCCAAGAAATGACAATTTGATGGACCAACTGATAGGCGTGTATGTCTTCAGTATAGTTGAATTGAGGTTGGATCATCTTCACACACTGGTGGAGAGTGAGGATAGTTAGAGGACAGCTTTTAAAACTCGGTATATGCTTAGGAATTTTTGGATCATTTTGTTGTAGTGTGTATTGAGGACATTCTAATTTAATCTAAGTCAGAATATAGGCACATTGAATATTTCAATGTGAAGTTCGGAGTCAAAAGGGAAGACACTGTATGTGAAATTGTGAAGGTGTAAATTATAGTTTGAGGAGGTGAGTTTTCTTGAGTATTCTATTTCAGGTGGGGGTAATTGTAGATCCTTTCCAAGTAGATGTAGTTTTATATTATGAGGCTCTGAAGTCGGTTACGAAGACCAAAAGCTTTTTGGAAATAACTAGTTTCCGTCGTACTTCATGTGAGACGATGTCAAGAATGAGATGTTGTTAATCAATGAGATATTGGTATTAGTAAGTATGTGAAGGTATTAGAGCAAAACACATAGAAGTGCAGTTTATGTCAATTGAGACTGGTTAGAGTGTAGAGATTTGAGGAAAAGAGAAAGTTAGATGGTAGAGTGTATTGCGTGTTATTGATAGCATAATATCGACATGTGTCAAGAAAATTTTGGAAGTTTCTATCAATAACCAAGATGTGGAAATATTGTAATTGAGATTGCGATTGAATGAGATCCAAATGTGAAGTTATATGAATCATCGAGGATATAAGGCTAAAGGAGAGACTAAGGATTTATTGATGTAATTAAATCCCTTTTACTTGGATGAATACTTCATTTGGAACGAAATGACTTGGATTGTACTTGGTGTAGTAGTAATCCCGATATTATTTAACAATTGTGTTATGCTACAAGTATGTATAGTGTTGTACCCCAAAAATCGCCCTCTTCATTTTGTTGATAAAATAATTGGCTTACACTTCATATATATATATATATATATATTTGTGTGTGTGTGTGTGCATTTCACGCATATCATTCATTGATCATACGGTGATGAGATTCAGAGCATTCCAACTCGTGGAAGAAACTGTGCGTTTTCACCAATTCAGACCATTTTCGAGCTAGAAATTGATATTTTTCGGTTCGTATGCTTGAGTTATGATTTTCTAGTCAGAAAGTCATCTTGGTTTGGTTCTACATGTGTTAAAACTATTTCAATGTGTTCTTCGATTCATCTGTTCAGATCGAGAGCCATTTTGTCAAGAAAAAGATTTAAACAGTTCATTTCTTAATAAATTGAATTATTGTTTATTGTGCGTTTTGGATGCTCCGGGATTCATATCTCTCAGCTCGTTGGGTATTTTCTATTGATTTTTTACTGGAAAGTCCCTCTCAATATTATCTACAACTTTCATTCACAAGTCGGAAGCCAATTCCATGAAAAAAGTCTTCAAAAAAATTGATTTTTCTAGTGGGATAAACTAAATTTTATGGCTGAACCGTGTTCTCGGTACACTAAAAAATTCATACCTCCTGGTTGGAAAATCGAAATGCAGCGGCGCCGGTGTCTAAAGTTCCTTATCGAAGTCCTCTACGACTTTCATTCAAAAGTCGAGAGCCAATTCCTCACCAATCAATACCAGAATTTTATTCTTTGGAGTTGATTTTGAGACGAACCAATCATTTTTCATCTGATGCGCAACATTTGAAAATCATATCTCGCTCGATTTTTGTCGAAAGGCAATGTGTCTGGTGTAAAAAGTTCACAAATTCTGTTGGCTTCGATTGTTATGAACATCCTGAGTTCAAATTTTGATCAGAAGATCCTCGTTCAAGAAAATTTCCCCGTGTGACGCAATAAAAATTCACCATGAGTCAGATGCCTTAAAAGTGTGCTGAAACTTCAAAAATTCATATCTCATTAACCGTTTATCCGATTGAGTTCAAAGTTTGACTCACTTGAAAAAAAATTCGTTCCGGACATTTTTTGTGAAGAATCCGAGTTCAAATTCTGAACCGATTTTGATGTTTTGGACCGTTGATGAAAATTATTCGGATAATTGCGATTTGGGCCTAATCTTGGATCCAAGGCACTCCAAGGACAAAATTTGACACCTATAAAATTTTTTTTCCTCTCATAAATTTGAGGGGGAGAAACATTTGTCAAACCTTCACCAAAAACTCTCACTTTTCTCGCTTAAAAATCATGAACAAATAAGCTTATTTTTGAAGCAAGCTAATGGGTAAATTCCGCAAGTGCACGGAAATATCGAAGTAATGTAAAAGATTATCGAACCACAGAGAGAAATGTCAACCTACTTTAACCTATCGTTACTTTGTAAAGCTAAGGCTAATGAATAATTGGATTTTAGGGGAAACTAAGAACTAAAACTAAAATAAATGGACTTAGGAAATAATAGTAAAATGAGGCCAGGATATGATTTCCACATTCCTGAAGGACTTATAAAACACGGGTACTAATTACGACTATAACTTTGTTCTGTAGAATATACCAACTTAAAGACTCCGCCTCACGCTCTCACGATATTAATTAAGGCCATACTTCCTAATCCCAAGATATTTCTCTCGCTCTCCCGGTAACTAAGAAATATATTTTGTAAGCCAATAATATCCTAAACGCATCTAAAGCGTTCTCGCTGTATTTAGATTTGTTGCCTAATTTCCATTATCCGGTTCGATCCCCACGCTCTCGCAGTGTAGGCTCTAAACTTAATTGATTCCTCACTCTCGTGATAAAATTGTGTTAAATAACCTCTCACTCTCGTGACAAAGCTATCTAAGTTAGATTTGGAAACTAAAACCAAAAGAGAATTCTAATCATAAATTTGCACCTAGTATTTTCTACCGAGTCCCGTCGGTAACGACGGTCCTCATATACCGAACTCAAGAATATTTAGCCGTACATGGGCAGGAAAATAAACATGCAATTGCGGTAATTAAATATAATCCAAAACATGATTCAAAACAGAAAATACCTACCTTGCGACTTTCTTCATACATGCCTTGCAAATTGTAAATACTTGAAAACATAGAAAATACAGACATAATATGAATATAAAGTAACATAATTAGGATAAAATAAAGATATAATCTATGTTAATCAAGCATAATATGTGATACATTTTCGTGTTATCAAATACCCCCACACTTAAACCATTGCTTGTCCTCAAACAATCAACCAACACGACAAAAGAAAAATGATTAAGCATGGTTTTTGAAATAAAGGCACGACACGACTCCTAGTCATATGTGGCTACTAGGCTAATGTTAGATCTATGGGTACTAAACGTAAACACTATGGATACCGTAATAACACGAAATCACGATGCGCGATCAAAAACTCCCACCCCATGCAAGCCAGTCTGAATCATTCTATTATAACTCAACCTATTTATTTTTCTTTATTTCACCCACTTTCATTCGAGCGCAATCACATAAGTTGGTAACCCCTTTATTTACCCAATAGCAAGCTGCGGGGGATCGAACAGCAGTCCTCCCTACCAAGTTCAACACCAGACACATCTGAACCAACTTACAACGGGTTATTATAACATATTTTTGTAGGTTCTGCAACCGTTGGATTAAGCGACCGGGTGAGGGTCACCTAACTTAATTAGTGCATTCCCTGTTTTTCATTTTATTAAGGCATGATATTTTTGAATATTTACGACCATTCACTTGTATTCGTCATCTCTCTATGTAGTTTGTGATTAAGACGGTGCCGACTGCTAATATAAATTACTCGGGGTTAATTTAAAACTCAAAATTAAGGTTTTGGCATAATAGGTACTCAAATAGGTTCACATGCTTAGGGGGTTTAGGGTGTCAAAACTGTATCGATTTTGTTGAAGCTTTCCCAAGTCTCTCTAATACAGCCTAAAGTGACAACCTATATACTTTCAAGGTGTGTGCGTTATGTATCAAAAAGAAATTTTTTTTGTTGGAGGTTAAAAATTGAAAATTTCAGGTAAATTCAATAGCAACTGAAAATCATGTATAAATACCTGACAACAAATGCAATGACTCGACAAAATACTTAAAACAGATAAATTCCTAAAAACATCAAATAAACAAGAAATCAATTAATCAAACTAAAAAGCGATAAATGAAAGTGGTAAAGTCCTTCCCCCACAATTAAACCAAACATTGACCTCAATGTTTCGATGAAAGGTTGAAAGAGGAAAAATAGAACCTAAATGAACGACATTGCATGCTACAACGACTGATTTTTGCTCTTATCCATCCCTTGTTGATCATGTCTTTGTTGACCACTTCTATTCCGACGTCTTGTACTACGAGATATCTGAATTTGCTAAAACTTTTATTTCCTGAAGTCGCTCATCAAATGCTCATTTTCGGAGGATGTGCCTGCAAAAGTGTGAAAATACAGTGTGGTGTGTGCAGGTGGAACATGACTATGCAAATGATGAGGAGGAGTTGAGTTACATACGGGAGAGACATATCTTCTCCTATCATACTCATCAATGGTGTCACCACTAGCAGCAACATTCGTAGGAATGCACGTGGGCACCAGATCATTTTCGAGATGATCATCTATAGATGTTTCGCCTAGATATGGTCGAGATGTGACAAGAGATACGTATCTTTATTTTCTGCAATTTCAATCAATAAAATGAAAACATTACATTGAAAATTCATGGGTTTCCTCCCACGCAACGCTTTGGTTAACGCCATTAGCTCAATGGCTCAGGAGTGAAAGCACTCATGGTGGTTCTGTCGAGAATGAATCCTCGATCGAACTTTTAATAATCTTCGCTTTCCATGGCCACTTATCAAGCCATTTCACATATCCCTCGCCTTTTCTTTTCTTTATTTTATGGGGTGGTTCATTCTTTTGGACTTGTGGTGGTGGTTTTGGGTCTATCCTAAGTATTAACTTTTCAAGTCTAGGCTTAGTTACTTCATCCACCATATTGAATGTTAACCTTCCCTTCTTAATGTTAATGGTTTCCCTAGTTTTATGGTCCTTAAAATTTTCTCTTTTTATGCAGCACCTTAGACGAAGGTGCATTGGCATGGGTATTTTCAATACCTTCAAATACATTTTGGATTGGAAGTCTACCTAAGCATCCACAATAATTGGCAGGAAAGGAATTGGTGGGGTATAGGGAGGAGGAACGGAAATAGGTGCTTCCTTCTCTACCTCTTCTACAACCTCCCTTTCAAATGATGCTGGTGAATTTTTCTCAATCTCTACTCTTTTCTCACCAGAACTCTCCTCAACCTTATTATTACTCTCTTCAACCTTATTATCACTCGCCTTAATATTTTCAATTTGTTGTTTGCTACTCGTTGTTACAACATACACATTCTCCTCAGGGGAGGGTCCTAGAGGTGTTTGTGAAAGCATGGGGATTTGGGCCTATAATGCCTCGTTGTGAGTCACTAGGGACTCAACCGCATTGTTCACTTGCCTAAGAGTTTCATTATTGTCGAGACTTTGTTTTCTTACCTCTTCATTATGGATAGTTTATGTCTCTACAAAGTGCTCCGTCATAGATTCTAGCCTAGAGTGAGTAAACGTCGCATCGAAATCCTCCATTGATGTTTCAAGGTTGAAATTATAGGATTCTTGCGGTTCCTCAAAGTGAGTTAGCATCGCATTTTATGTCTCCACAAAGTGCTCCACCTTCATTATTTCTAGTCTAGAGCGAGTTAGCGTCGCAGCCATATCTTCCATTGACGCGTCGAGAATGGAATTCTAGTATTCTTGCAACTCCTCAAAATATTGGGCGTGTTGATTATAGAGGAAATTTGGTTGAGGATAAGTTAGTGTCGCATTGTAATCCTCCAATGATGTTTCGAGATCAGCTCTTTGGCATTCTTGCAACTCCTCAAAATATTGGGCGTGTTGATGGTAGAGGAAATTTGGTTGAGGATAAGTTAGCGTCACATTGTAACCCTCTAATGATGTTTCGAGATCAGATCTTTGGGATTCTTGCGACTCCTCAAAATGTTGAGATTGATAGTTGTAGAGGTAATTTGGGTGAGAGTGAGTTGGTGACGCATTGAAATTCTCCATCAGTATTTTGAGGTCAGATTTATGGGATTCTCGGTAATCCTCAAAATACTGGGGTTGGGAGTTGTAGAAAAAGTTTGGTTGATATATAGTAATTCAAGTAAGAGTGCCTTAGTCTATACAGTGTAATAACAGATTAACAATATTGACTGTTGGTCCCTGGCAACGGCGCCAAAACCTTGATGGGTAAATTCTGCAAGTGCACGGAAATATCAAAGTAATATAAAAGATTATCGAACCTCAGAGACCAATGTCAACCTACTATAACCTATCATTACTTTTTAAAGCTAAGGCTAATGAATAATTGTATTTTGGGGGAAACTAAGAACTAAAACTTAAATAACTGAAATTAGGAAATAATACTAAAACGAGGTCGGGATATGATTTCTACGTTCCTGAAGGACTTATAAAAAACTGGTACTAATTACGACTATAACTTCGTTCTGTAGAATATACCAACTTAAAGACTCCGCCTCATGCTCTCACGGTATTAACTAAGGCCATACTTCCTAATCCCAAGATATTGCTCTCGCTCGTCCGGTAACTAATAAATATATTTTGTAAGCCAATAATATCCTAAACGCATCTAAAGCGCTCTCGCTGTATTTAGATTTCTTGCCTAATTTCCACTATCTTGTTCGATCCCCACGCTCTCGCGGTATCGGCTCTAACCTTAATTGATTCCTCACTCTCGTGACAAAATCGTGTTAAATAACCTCTCACTCTCGTGACAAAGCTATCTAAGTTAGATTTGGAAACTAAAACCAAAACAAGATTCTAATCATAAATTCACACCTAGTATTTTCTACCGAGTCCCGTCGGTAACGACGGTCCTCATATAGAAAACTCAAGAATATTTAGCCGGACATGGGCAGAAAAATAAACATGCAATTAAGGTAATTAAATATAAGACAAAACGTTATTCAAAAGAGAAATAAATTTAAACTAAGATGGATTCATAAACAATTAGATTGAGCAATTAAAATGGAACCCGAAAATAAAATGAAAACTGGAATTAAGAACATGCTGGCACGTTTGACAATCAAGTACAAAGCGAATATAAAACAAAGACAACACCTAAATCTAATGGTGTGGTAGTTCCTCGATGTGAGAAACTACCACTTTTACAACTGGTAATTTTATGCCTAAGACATAACTAAGAACAATGCTCTTGCAAAAATAGGAAAAAGAAGGTGTAAGTGCCTTTGTTTAGGATTGGCTCAATTCGTGTAAAACAAATAATAACAACAATAATGTAATGTACAATAGGATAGTGAACAGCCTGAAAATCCTATTGTAATGCCTAAACATGTTGTGTTGAATTAAATCAACATCTGGAACAACATGTCACACGAGATGTCATAACATCATATCAGACATCATGCTACTGAACTGTCAAGTCTGTTTACAGTTCTGTTCCTAAAGTTATGCAGAATATTCTGTCAAATAGAATGCACAACAAGTAGCGAAAATTCAAGGCATATGTGGAGCCCTAGAAGATTCAATCAGAAGCTAAGGATAAGGAGAAAAGCTCGATTGAAGACCTAACTTATAGCAGAAGTTTTCTGCTTAATGTTATGCAGGTTGTTAAAGCTGTTATGCTATCACATGAAGGCCCAAATCCAGTTGGGTAAAAAGGGTTATAAATAGAAGCATTGTAACCTAGTTGTAAGTAAGCCATGTATTGTAAAGATGTAATCATTAGGGCTAGTTTGTTGTGAACCTCCCGGGCTGTGGGATGGTCTCCATACTCCTTGAAGCCCGTAGGCAAGAGGATGTATGAATTGTACTTGATTAAAGCTTTTAAGCATGATCAAGTTGTGTAATGGAAGTGTATCTTCTGAACAGTTTATGAACTGTAGAAAGTAATCACACGGGGTGTGATTGAAGGGGAGTGAGAGGGTTCTCATATCTAAGTAGGACTTAGGTAAAATTGTCATTGGGTAGTGATTAAGTGAGAAGGCTGTCAACGGGGGTGTTGACTGTAGGGTCTTTGAATTGATACTGCTAATAGTGAACTTTATCCACGGCTTGAAGCCTCCGATGTAGGTTGGTTGAACCGAACGGTGAACAACTCGTGTGTTATTTACTTTCGCATTGGTTATTTGCTTGATGTCATAGCATTCATCATGACATCGCTTGTATAATTAACCTTAACTGCTCGAACTTCATTAAATCGTAACCTCGCTCTTATCAATGGTGTTACGGTGTTCGTATGATAGTTCATTGTCTTGTAGAACAGAATTTAAAAGTACAGCCCATTCTACCTGTTCAGCACTTAATGTCAGATCAGATGTCTTAACATTCCATTAGACATCCTGAGTCCGTGACATACCAGGAATTTCAGAAGGAAAAGAGAAGCGTGTGGAAACCGGAGAGTGAAAGGCCAATTTATAGAAGTAGGATTCGATGAGAAAGTTGGGATGTTGAGATTTTCTTGCCTCCGATTTCTCCTCCGTAGGGGTTTCTACGGACTTGCTTAGTAGAGCATAACGGTCGTTACGCATGGCTTGGTGAGGAAGATTCGTTCCGAAGCTGTAGCGATCGTTATGGCTTTATGGCTTAGGTGTGGAACGGTCATTAGACTCTTGTGGGATGGGTTGCTTCGTTTGGAAATGGGTTGGGATTGTTTCTTATTATTTCATTTTCTAAAGCTTTTTGCTTATAACACACCCCTATTTTTCCATACACCACATATTTGCATATTTGCTCTTTTCGTGGATTTTAAGTATGATTATTCTCCATTTTTGAGACTTTCTTCATACATGCCTTGCAAATAGTAAATACCTGAAAACATAGAAAATATAGGCATAATACGAATATAAAGTAACATAATTAGGATAAAATAAAGATATAATCTATGTAAATCAAGCCAAATATGTTATGCATTTTTGTGTTATCACAAGCCTTCCCTCTATTCCCTCTAACCACCCTAGCCTCACCGCGGTTCCCTTCCCTCCACCGGCCTAGCACCGGTCTGCCACCGTCCTCCGCCGACCTTCCCCCTTCCTCGATCTCCTCTCTCGCTCGGCGCCGGCCTCCCTCGCGCATCTCCCTCCCTGTTCCAAGCTCCGATCGGAGCATTTCCTTCACTGGCAAGCTCATTGCGTCGGACCGGTCCCCTTCCTCCTAGCCTTTCCTTTGCTCGGCCTTTTTCTTCCTCTTCCTTGGGAGCTCGGTTTGCTCCTCTTCTCTACAAGCTAGGCCTTCCTTCAAGGTATCAAGGTCTTCTTCTCTTATTTTCATCAATTCTCATCAAGATTAAGGTCTGCCCAGCTTATTATCATCAATTTCTTCATCAATTCTCCGATTATTCTTCAATTATCTTCTGATTCTTTGTTTTCAAGTAAGTGATTATTTCAAATAAGCACTTATTTTAAGTGATTTTTTCGAATTTTACTTTTCTTGAAATTGAATTGTGGAATTGATCATAATTGCTTTGTTGATTCTAATTCTTGAATAATTGTTGGGAAATTTTTTGAATTAGGCCTGATTTGGAACGTTATTGTGTCGAGGTTTAGGATTTTTGTACATAGAGCATACATACACTTGTATAAAGCATTTTCCTTGCATATAGGCCACTTGAATTGATCATTTGCATCATGATTAGAAGTGGTGTAGGTTGACTCTCTCATCCATTTTGCCTTTGTATGTCATCCATTTTCATTTCATTCATATTCATGTAGTATTTTCATTTATAAAAAGGTCATTAAATACAGGAATAAACATGCATATTTTTGCATTTATTTTCACTCAAACAACTTTGATTTTTGCATTTCATTTGCATATTAAATTATTTAGAGTTGTATGCACCATGTATGGATTTAATATCCAATTCTCTCTTGCTTCAAAATAAAAAACAAATGAGAATTGGAAATTAAATTAGTACATGAGATTTCACTTTCCATAAGCATTTTTATGCATTTTTATGAGTCAAACCTCATTTTTCCTCAAAGGTCCAAGGTAGCAATACTTGTCCCCAACGTTTGGCATGTTTTAAAACCATTTTGATGGTTTCGGAACCGAATTTCAAGTGCAACATGCCTAAAACGGTGTCACTTTCTCGTTCCTTTAAGGTCCGAGAAATGTTGCTTCCACTCGGAATTAATTAAAATTGCTCGCGTTTTTTAATCCATTGATGCATTTGCAAGCAACAATGCGATTTTTAATCGATTTCGAGAAGTTGACTTTTTCGCTCCGATTTCGAATAAGCGCTTTCCCAAGCCAATTTTTTGACTTTTTATTTCACTTCTTGTATGCTTATGCTAGCATATCATCATGTCAATAATCGCTTTTGAGCTTTGTGCTCCTAACAATTGTTTTTTTCTGTTAGTGAGTTTCCTCTCGTGCTCCAAAAGAGGATGTTGTGTCAGTCTATGTCGTAGCATAGTTCTCAGTTTGAGGGGGAGTATTTAGTATCTTCTTCTTCTACTTCTTTGTGAATATGGTGCCTATGATGTTATGTTTCCTGTGCTATAATGAGTTCTCCTTCAACAAGCCTTTGTCTTATTATGGATAAAAAGGGGGAGAAGTGGTTATGTTTTGCTATCTCTGAAGAGCATATTTTAAGGGAGAGAAACTTTGTATGATCTATGGGATCCTTAAAAGAGACAGAACATTGGAGTTGGACCTTCCAGAAAGATGTCCGAGTATGATGTTTCAACATCATAAAAGAAGACTGAAGATTGTCACTTGTAAAGTTTGAAATATCATAAACAGTGACTACTGAAGACTTCTAAATTGCTGCTGCTAGATTAAATTGTTTAAAACCTTGATATTTTATTATGCTTCTGTAATACAAAGGTTATGTAAATTAGTTTTAGCAAAAATAAGCCAAAGGGGGAGATTGTTGATTCTCTATTTTTAGGATTGGCTTTATGTTTGGTAAAACCAATTTAGCAGCAATAGGTTAAATAACATTTATAACTTGTAAGGAGAAATTAGGTTGAAGTTTTATTTAATGGAGAAACATGTTGTGTTGAAATGGTTCAACATCTAGAACAATATGTCGAAGAAGATATCACAACATCAGACATTAGACATCACGCTACTGAACTGTCAAATTTTGTTATAGTTCTATTTTAAATTATGTAGAATATTCTGGGAATATTATGCATCATATGTGGCGTGATCTTGAAGGAATTTGTGGAGGTCCAAGCGTTAAGGAGAAAAATCAGCAAGGACCTTGATTGTAGCAGAAGTTATCTACTTGTTTATTTTCTGCAAAAAGTTTGCTACTACAGTTTGTTACAGCTTCAAGCTATTATTTGAAACCCCAAATCCAGTTGGGTAATTGGTTAACCTAACTTTTGTACCAGCCAAATTTAGTAATGATGTAGTTTTTAGGGCTGAGTCTATCACAACTCTCTAGTAATGTGGGATGGTCACTGATTTGTACCTCGAAGCCTGTAGGCAAGAGGATTAGTTTACTCACTCAGAAGCTGTGAAGCAATGAGTGCAGTTGTATCCTTGGAAGAAACTGTGAAGTAATTCCAAGTTAGTTTGTGTCACAAGTTGATTGGTTTGTGTTTGAAGTGAGGTATCTTCAAACTGTTTTGAATTGTGTTTGGAGTGAGGTATCTCCAAGCTGATTGTATTAGGATCCAAGTTGTTGATGCAGTTGCTGGGATGTAATTGCTAGAAATCACTGAGGTGATTGGAAGTGAGCAGAGGTTTTCATATCTAAGTGTGGTATCTTAGGTAGAAGGGATATTGGGTAGTTTTATTAAGTGAGGAGTGTAAACAGGGAAGGTTTCCCTCTGAATTAATACTACTGATAATGTACTTCATTCCTGGCTTGGTATGCCCCCAAATGTAGGTTAGTTAGAACCGAACTGGGTGAACAATTCCTTGTGTTCTTTTGTTTCATGCATTGTTAATTGTATACTTTATCTTGTCTATTTTACAATGTCAAATCAGATGTCACAACATCCTGAGTCTACCTTTAACCAGAATTTCAATTGGTATTAGAGCAGGCATCCTGTCTGTTTCTTGATAAGATCCATGGGGGATACTTTCTAGCTGTGTACAAAGTAGAAAATTGTTTGAACAAGGAGTTTTCATGTTGTATGGTCCCTAGAAGTGGAGGATGGACCTATGTGTGGAAATCCAGACCAACCTGACCAAAACTTATGTACTTCTTGAAGAGAGAAGATAATAATGTTGGAACAAGAAAGTTAAATTCAAAGGCTTCATGCGGGAGTGAGGATTTTGAATTGTATTGTCCAGCCTATAATCAGCACAGAGAAAATATTGTCGAAACCTTCATGCGGGAGTGAAGTTGTTGATAAGGTAACTTATGTGCTTATGTGTTTCCATATTGGTCAGGATATTGGTTGGGTCTAGTCTGTTGCTTGGTGGAGAGGCAAGCTTATTGTAGGATTTATTTATTTTCATCCTTATGTTTTATGCTTACAAGTGAATTATTGAGTAAGCATTATGTACATTCTGTTGAAGTATAGCTATATTCCGCTACATAGCCTCTAAAGCAACCCCTAAAGTGAAAGAAGGGTCCTAGGGTTATTGTTATTCAACAGAATATTGAGCAGATCTTACAACCTATTAAAAGTGTCAATTGATCAATGATCAATTGACACTCATAATGGCATTTAGTAATAGAGTTGATGAGTATCAATTGATCAATGATTCTCATATACATCTACAATTTGAAGACTTGAAGATTATCAAGGATGATGAGTTCCAAGGAGATAGAACTGATGTTCTACAGGATATTAGAACATTACTACTGGTATGTAACTACCAGTTGAAGAATAGATGCTTTGTGAGCTAAATAAATATAGTGTGAGTACATATGTTTGGAGCCTGCTCCTGATTTGGAAGAGGAGATATCTATATTAGTTGATCATGACACGATCAACAAGCTCTTATACTCCAGATGTAAGTTTATTTCTGACCTAAGCTTATGGGAGTATAGAAGTTAATCTTAGTACAGGTAAAAGACTCATAAAGGTGTACCCCTCAATCCCTTTATGTGAGATCAAGATGAGCTTATATCTGGTATATTCTTCTAATCAAAGGAACTAGATATGTGGAATTTTATTCGTGACCATAGAAAAATTTTTGTTTGGAGCTGAATACTGTGATCCAACCACGATAAAATATGGTCTTGAGTGTTTGAATACCCTATATAGTACATTGGAAGGGTATTGTCTGGAAGAATCAAGGGAAATATATTTCTTTGAAGAATCTACATATTTTTGTGATCAAGTCTATTCCAGAAACCTAGTTGAGGGAATCTCCTCTGTAGGTACAAATTGTGGCATCTATCATCTCAAAATCAGAATGAAAGTCTGAAGAAAAGATTATTGAGATGTGGCTCATATTATTCCTTGTTTATGTAAATTGTTTGGATGAAAAGTTGGTGTGTATTGGGCTTCTTATTCCCCCCCCCAAGTATTATGGATGAAAAGTTATGGATGTTACCCCCAGATCCATAATGGATGATATCGTATCAGATGTTGAAACATCATCTTATTGTCTTCAATCATGAGAAGCATGTATTATTGCCAGGAAGTATGTGAGTGCAAATATGTAATCAATCAGGATGATCTAGTGTGAGTAGACAATTCTAACTGACTAATCTGGTAGGTACTTTGACGGGAGACTTAGTACTTATTAGTATGTAACCTGAATACCAAACCACTTATACTCTATCGGGAGCTAAGTATTTGTCTGAAAGATTCAAGGTATATTGTGAATTGAATATCAATATTAGAGTTCACTATGATCTTCACAAGTTTAGGATGTGTGGCAAATTGTCTGGTGATTATTTGAAGAGTTGAGTCAATTTGGGAGATTCATACAGATGCTGTAAAATATCTTGATGGGAGCTGGATATTTGTGTAATAATTGTGTGAAATATGACTCAAGAAGAGATGAAGTATGTGATGTATAAAAGAGAATATTCTACATGAAGATGCAACATCACAACTGTTGAAGAAACTAGAGATTGAAGAAGGCAGATAAGGTTCAGACTTATCTTTTGAAGATGTATCATTGGTTATACGCATGGTTAACTATATGGTTTCTTCTATTATTAGTTACAGAGTGTGGCAATCTGAATCTTTTATAGCAAGCAAACTAAGGATTCCTAATTTAGAAACTGTGGCAAATTCCAAATAAAGAAGACTTCAAGTATTATGAGGACCAACATCCAAGATGTCCTTCAAACTCAAGGGGAGTAACAATTTATTGTAAGCTTTATTCTGGAAGCTAAGAGGGAGAACTGTTGATGTTAAGGGGGAGCATCTGCTAATTATGTGTACATCAGTGAATATCCTATTTGATGTTTAGACATTTATTCTTCTTGAAGCTAATATGTATACCAAGCTGCTATTGATGAGGAGATTGTTCATTAGCTGATGTGAATGGGAGTGTATACTACTATGTGCTGAAGTGACATAAAGTCTTGAAGAAGCAGTTTTATTATAATCTCAGAACAAAAGCTGAAAGGTTCTGTAGTAAAGTTGATGTGTCCCAAATGATGTTGCAACATCATTGTTGATGATAGTCTGTGGAAGAGACTTGGGACTATGGATCTTGATATTCTATCACCTCATTCAGGAGTGGCAGTTCTATCTTTGGTTTAGAATAAGAAGATTCTAAGTTTGTTTAAAGTAGTATGCTGTGGCAATGCATGACTACTATTCTAGTCTAAAGACTTTACTAGTATCAGCAACTACTAGTAAATGTAATGACCGAAAGGAGGAATTAATCAGCATGGTTGCTTAGGTATATAGAGTGTCTTTTTGTTTCTTTTTCTTTCATTCTGAAATTCCTGGCAGCAGATACTTAATGTCACAGAGAATGTTATGACACAGTATCTGACACTGCTTTAACAATTCACACAGTAAATATAGAAAGCAGTAAATAACACAATAAGTTGTTCACCCAATTCGGTTCTAACAAACCTACGTCTGGAGGCTACCAAGCCAGGGATAAAGTTCACTATTAGTAGTATCAATTCAAAGACTCTACAGCCAACACACCTGTTGACAGCCTTCTCACTTAATCACTACCCAATGACCCTTTTACCTAAGTCCTACTTAGATATGAGTTCCTACTAACTCCCCCTCAATCACCGCAGTGATATCAACCTATTGTTTAATTGAATTGTGAAGACACACTTCAATAAAATATCTTGATCTTGCTTCAAAGCTTTAATCAAGAGACAAACACTCGTGCTTTAAAGCTTTGAGTGATAAACTACCCTTACAACAAATCCTAGTCCAATGCACTTATCAATTGATAGTTGCTTGGCTCACAAGAGAAACTAGAATTACAAAGACCAACTGTTAAAACCTTTAACAGTACACAAACAAAAGCCTTCAATGTCTTCAATGAAATCCAGAGGCGTGGCAGATAGTAAGGGTTGAATTCTTTATATAGAAGCGCCCAATCTTCGTTTGGGCTTCCATAAAGATAGCTAGGGTTTACTTAATTCTCTCCTAAAAACATGGTTTGTTCAACAACCAATTTAGGTTTAATTAAGATTAACCTAGCAGCCACGTGAGCATGCTTTCTAATAATGTAAAACATAAATAAAATGCTCAACAAACTTCCCGAAAATCTCAGAAAAAGCGATTCTATGTCACACGAATGTCACAACATCCGTTATGACATCGATGCTTTCGCATTTCAAGCACAACTTTAGCTTCCTGCTCGAGCTGTACTTTTACCATCCTTGTCCAAGAGGATTTATCTTCAATCTCTGAATGTCATGACATCTATCAAGACATTTCTAAAGCCTAGTTTTACCAAAATTGATGCCAACTTAAAACACTAACAAACTCCCCCTTTGGCACATTTTTGGCTAAAACTACTAGACCTATCAGAGTACAAATGCAGCAGAAGACTAACAACCTAGTTCTAAGATTTCCTAAGCTTTCCTAAGCTTCAAGTGACTAGAACTAAGAGAAGATAAATTCTACCCATACAAAAGTCCCAACATTCCCACAATTGCCCTACATACAATTGCCCACAAATTTTTAAACTCCCATACAGTTTCCCAAAAATCAATACTTCCCACAGTATTTGTTCTCCCCCTTTTTAGCCACAAAGGGCCAAAGGAAACCATACAATTGTCCCTAAACCTTTTAATCAAAAGTGTCATCAGCAACAAAAAAATAATATACCAGCAAGTAATTAAGTACCAGCAAGTATAACAGGGATACATCACAGTCAGGACAATGTTTACAGTCATCCAAAAGGAAGAACAAATGGACACAAAATAGAACAGAATACAAATAACAAAGAATAGGAAATGGATGTAATACAAAACAGATAAAGAAAGCAACACAGCAACTTAATTAGTTTCTCTCCTCTGCTGAAGAGGCATCTTCTTTGTCAAGACGATCAGCCTTATCGAAGCTTGTTCAGCTTTGCGGTTCGAGCTTTCCTTTTCTTGGCCATTGGTGTCCTTTTGCATTTTGAACAACCAGCAAATTTAGCTCTATACTTCTTTGAGGAAGTTCCAGTTCTGGTTATTTGCTCAACTTGAGAACCAGGAATACCTCCCTTTGCTTTGACAGGGAAATCAGAAGAATCAGGGTTCACATGAGTTGCCTGGACGTGATCATCAGATGTCATGACATTCTTTGTGACATCTGGATCATCTGCTAAACTAGGGCTAGCAGGTCTTTGATTAAGGGGAACTGAAATTCCAGGAACAGAGTGATGTTCGTCTAGGATTCTGGTGACTATCCTAGCAATGGCTTCCTCTACATACTTGGTACCTTCCCTATTTCTTATCTCAAGGGGAACAGAAGAGGCAGTAGTCTTACCAGTAGACGCTGATGAACCTTGATCCTTCTGTGCATGCTGATTCTGGGAGTCAGTTGCCATTGAACGCTGAGGGGAGACCTTCACAGGTTCAATATCCATGGCTTCAGCAAATGCCCTAATCTCAGCCATGGTGGGAGATGAACAGTCAGAATCTGAGGAGGATGAGGAAGACATATTTCTCTGGGAAAGGTTGAGAATCAGAGACCAAGAGTGACGAAGCGGTTGAGAGTATCTGTTGGATGGAGAAGGTATGATACTTTCAAATGAAAAGGCTATTATATGGAGGAGTCTTTTCACATTCTTGAACCCTATAAAAATAAGAGGCAAATAATCAACTGACCCACTTATAATTAATAAATGGTCTCTTCCCTTTCTTGGAGGCAATCTTAATTGCAACAATTCCTCATCCGACAAATGCCCGCTTGCTCCTTAAGTTTTCAAATTGACTAGCATCAAGAGCCTTGGTAAAAATGTCAGCCAGTTGAAGTTCTGTGACTACATGATCCAATTTAATCACCTTCTCCTCCACAAGTTCTCTGATGAAGTGATGTCTGATGTCTATGTGCTTAGTCCTACTGTGTTGTATAGGATTCTTTGATATATTAATAGCACTCAGATTGTCACAAGACAATGTCATGACATCCTGTGACATTGTACTCGACAAGATATGCTTCATCCGCACCATTTGAGAACAACCGCTACCACTGCTATGTATTCACTTGGTGGATAGACATACGTTTGCTTCTTGCTAAACCAAGAAACAAGATTGTTTCCCAAGAAGAAGCATCCTCCGAGGTACTTTTCCGTCATCAAGACTCTCCCCAACAGATCACAAGATCCGCACGAATTGGTTCACATCCATGGGAATATAGGATACCATAATTGCAAGTTCCACACACATATTTCAGGATTCTTTTCACCTGGTTAATGTGACTTACTTTAGGCTCAGCTTGATATCTTGCACATACCCCAACTGCATAAGCAATGTCGTCTGGTGTTAGGTACAACAAGCTCCTATCATGCTTCTATATAAACTTTGATCAACCTTTTCTCCACTTGCATCCTTGGTCAACTTCAAATGTGTAGGAGCAGGAGTCCTTTTATGGCTGGCATTCTCCATTCCAAACTTCTTGACAATATTCCTTGCATACTTACTTTGTGAAAGAAATGTTGAATCTTCCATTTGTGTGACTTGCAATCCAAGGAAGTAAGTTAACTCTCCCATGAGACTCATTTCAAACTCTGCTTGCATTTGATTGGCAAATTGTTTCACCATTGTCTCTGACATTCCTCCAAATACTATGTCATCAACATAGATTTGAGCCACCATAACCTTTCCACCTTCATTCTTGACAAAGAGAGTTTTATCCAATCCTCCTTTCCTGTATCCTTTGTCTGTAAGAAACTTGGTCAGCCTTTCATACCAGGCCCTAGGGGCTTGTTTTAGACCATATAGGGCTTTCCTTAATCTGTAGACATGTTCAGGAAAACTTGGATCCACAAATCCCTTAGGCTGTTCTACATATACTTCCTCATTTAAGTAGCCATTTAGGAAGGCACTTTTCACATCCATCTGAAATAATTTGAATTTCAGAATGCAAGCAACTCCTAGTAGAAGCCTGATTGATTCCAGTCTAGCCACTGGTGCAAAGGTCTCATCAAAGTCAATTCCCTCCACTTGAGTGTAACCCTGAGCAACAAGTCTTGCTTTATTCTGTGACACCTTCGCATCGACTTGTTCTTGTAGATCCACTTAGTGCCAATAATGTTGGTTCCTTCTGGTCTAGGAACTAATTCCCATACTTCATGTTGCTTGAACTGGTTCAATTCCTCTTGCATTGCTCCAATCCAAAATTCATCACATAGAGCTTCTTTGACACTCTTTGGCTCTATTTTTGACACGAAGCAGGAGTTTGAGACAGCCCGGATCTTGTAACAACACCTTTGGTTGGGTCTCCAATGATGAGATCCTTTGATGATCTTTCGAATCTGATTGAGGGATCTTTGTTTGCTTCCTCGTGTTGATTTAGGTGAAGTAGGAGTAGGAACATTTTCCTTATCAGATACTTGAGGTGATGTCTCAAACCATGTCTCAACATCATATGGGACATTGTGCTCCTGATAATGATCATCAACAATGACATTAATAGACTCCATCATAACTGGGTTCGGAGTTGAATACCCTATATGCTCATTGTTTGTGGAGTATCCCAGAAAAATGCCTTCATCACTCTTAGAATCCATTTTTCTCCTTTGATCACGATCTGTCAGAATATAGCATTTGCTCCCAAACACATGAAAGTATTTCACAGTTGGTTTTCTTCCTTTCCATAGCTCATACAGGAGAGCTTCCTTTCTTAAGGTAACCCTGTTGTGAACATAGCAAGCTGTATTCATAGCTTCAGCCCAAAAATGAATAGGAAGTTTCTTAGCATGAATCATTGCTCTGGCAGATTCCTGTATAGTCCTATTCTTTCTTTCCACAACCCCATTTTGTTGTGGTGTTATAGGAGAAGAGAACTCATGGTTGATCCCTTCTGAGGAACAGAATTCATCAAACTTGCTATTCTCAAATTCTTTTCCATGGTCACTTCTTATTCTGACAATACAGCTTTCCTTCTCTCTCTGAAGTATTTTGCACAACTCCTTAAAGACATCAAACACTTCAGATTTTTCTTTGATGAAGTTTATCCAGGTAAATCTGGAGAAGTCATCCACAACAACATAGGCATATCTTTTTCCACCAAGGCTTTCAACCTGCATAGGCCCCATCAAGTCCATGTGCAGCAGCTCCAGTACTTTAGATGTGGTCTGATGTCTAGACACTGGGTGAGACATTCTGGTTTGCTTTCCAACCTGGCACTCACCACACACCCTTCCTTCATCAATGTGAAATCTTGGTATCCCTCTGACAGCCTCCATTGAGATGATCTTTTTCATTCCTCTGAGATGCAGATGTCCTAGTTTTGGTGCCACAACTTGACCTCCTTTTCATCTTTGTCTGTGGAACATGATGAGAGGTTGGTGTTCTCAGATTCCCACATGTAACAGTTGTCTTTTGATCTGATTCCTCTCATAACTACTTCTTGTTGATCATTGATTACAAGACATTCAGATCTAGTGAAGTTAACTTTGAATCCCATATCACATAGCTGACTTATGCTTATGAGGTTAGCACAAGCCTTTACCAGAAGACTCCACTTAGATTTGGAACTCAGAGGCCTAAGTTTCCAACACCTTTGATTTCTCCTTTAGCTCCATCTCCAAAGGTAACAAAGCTGGTGGAATGAGGTTTGACATTATTCAGTAGGTTTTTTATTCCAGCCATATGCTTAGAACACCCACTGTCAAAGTACCAATCTTCCTTGGCAGACACTCTAAGAGAAGTGTGAGCAATCATTGCTTCAGTCCTCTTCTTCCACTTTTGAGTGTATGGTACTTTGATGTTTTTAGGCTTAACATAGGGAGTCTGATTAGGGTATCCATGTAGCCTATAACAGAAGGGTTTTATGTGTCCAAACCTTCCACAATGATGACATCTCCATCTTTGAAACTTCTTCTTCATGTTTCTCTGATCCTGATGTTGATCCCAATGTTGTGACATCTGCCTTGACTTTGGTTTCCTAGGCCTCTTCTTTTTCTTGTCACTAACAGGTTCCTTTGCAGCCACATATCCTAGACCATGCTTGTTTCCAGCATTTTGCCCAAGTCAAGAATTTCTTCCAATTTTTCTGCTCCAGGTCAAGATTTTGATGATTTAGTCATCTGATCAAGCTTGGAATTTAACACGTAATTTCACCGTTGAGATGTCTTATAGTGTTTGTATTCTCCTTCTTTTCGACTTCACATTTTCGCCTCCAACTTCTCAATCGCCTTTTTCTGCTTTTCATTCATGACATACTTCACCACTCGATACACGCTTGTAAGTATCGAAGTTCTTCAAAGGTCACTTCCTCATCACTAGAGTTATTATCTCGAATTACAACTTCCAAGATGCAGGACAAGATTAGTCGCTTCTTCCTCGATTCACTCTGAATCGCACCAAGTGACATTCCTTTCTTTTGTTTCTTAAGAAAGGTGGGACATTCACTTTAATGTGTCCATATCCTTCACATTCATGACATTGGACCTCTCTGCTTTGACTTCCTTTTCTTGACCGGATCTTCTGGAGTCATAAGATCTGTTGATGTCAGATGGAATGTCCTTGACATTTGACCTTGACTTTGGATCAATCCTCTTGATGAGTTTGTTGAACTGTCTTCCAAGCATAGCTATAGCTTCAGATATCTTCTCCTCATCTTCCACCTTGCATCCTTCTTCAGTATTGGATACAAGTGCTATGCTTTTGTTCTTCCTGTCAACAGTTTCACTGATTCCCATCTCAAAAGTCATAAGAGATCCAATAAGCTCTTCAACTTTCAGGGTGCTGATGTCCTGTGCCTCCTCTATTGCAGTTACTTTCATTGCAAATCTTTTAGGCAAGGATCTGAGAATTTTCCTCACTAGCTTCTCCTCTGACATCTTTTCACCAAGAGCTCCTGAGGCATTGGCAATCTCCAAAACATTCATGTGAAACTCATGAATAGTCTCATCTTCCTTCATCTTCAAATTCTCAAATTTGGTAGTGAGCATCTGAAGTCTTGACATCTTCACCTTGGATGTTCCCTCATGAGTGGTTTTGAGGGTGTCCCAAACATCCTTGGCCAGTTCACATTGATGAACCAATCAAGATGTTTCACAATACCATTAAATAAAGCATTCAAGGCTTTAGAATTCCCTGCAAGCTCCTCTTCCTCTTTGCTCCATTCTTCCTCGTGATTCAAGACAGAGTCCCATCTTTCTCAACCTTGGTTGGATGTTTCCATCCTTTATCGCAGCTCTCCAAGCCTTGATATCCACCGATCTTAAGAAGGCAACCATACGAGGCTTCCAAGACTCATAATTAGACCCATCCGAATAGGTGGTCTACCTCCAAATCGCTTCCTTATCCATCAAGCCGAAACTATAATCCCTAGATCTCACCCAAATAACAAGCGGGTGCCCGCTCGATGCCAATTGAAATTCCGGCAGCAGATACTTAATGTCACGAGAATGTTATGACACGATGTCGACATCGCTTTACAATTCACACAAGAAATATAGAAAGCAAGAACACAATAAGTTGTTCACCCAATTCGGTTCTAACAAACCTACGTAGGCTACCAAGCCGGGATAAAGTTCACTATTAGTAGTATCAATTCAAAGACTCTACCAACACACTGCTGATGACCTTCTCACTTAATCACTACCCAATGACCCTTTTACCTAAGTCCTACTTAGATATGAGTTCCTACCACTCCCTCAATCACCGCAGTTGATATCAACCTTTTGTTTAATTGAATTGTGAAGACACACTTCAATAAAATATCTTGATCTTGCTTCAAAGCTTTAATCAAGAGACAAACACTCGTGCTTTAAAGCTTTGAGTGATAAACTACCCTTACAACAAATCCTAGTCCAATGCACTTATCAATTGATAGTTGCTTGGCTCACAAGAGAAACTAGAATTACAAAGACCAACTGTTAAAACCTTTAACAGTACACAAACAAAAGCCTTCAATGTCTTCAATGAAATCCAGAGGCGTGGCTGTAGAGTAAGGGTTGAATTCTTTATATAGAAGCCCCGAATCTTCGCTTGGGCTTCCATAAAGATAGCTAGGGTTTACTTAATTCTCTCCTAAAAACATGGTTTGTTCAACAACCAATTTAGGTTTAATTAAGATTAACCTAGCAGCCACGTGAGCATGCTTTCTAATAACAGAAAAACATAAATAAAATGCTCAACAAACTTCCTGAAAATCTCAGAAAATCGATTCTGTAATGTCACACGAATGTCACAACATCTTATGACATCGATCTTTCTGCAGAATTTCAAGCACTTTTAGCTTCCCTGCTCGAATGTACTTTTACCATCCTTGTCCAGTAGGATTTATCTTCAATCTCTGAATGTCATGACATCTATCAAGACATTTCTAAAGCCTAGTTTTACCAAAATTGATGCCAACTTAAAACACTAACACATTCTTTTTTTGTTGTGTCTTCGTTTGTTTTACTCTCATGTCCTTTGTTCAGATATGGGTAAGTTTAGAGTCTTTGAAGGTTATGTTTGTTAACTCGTGGAAAACATAGGGAAAAGGGTAGTGTTCAAACGTTGTTAAGTTTGAGGTCAATATTTGCAGCTATTTTTGCAAAGATGTTGAATAGGATGTCATATTCTGAGTCTGCTGATTCTTGCATTTTCTGCAATTACTTTTGTTATGTGTCTTGTTTTTGAGCTATGAACACAAATTGTGTCTTGTGTTCTGAGTTATCCAATATAGAGTTCTATTTCTCTATGTCTGAAAATGGATAGTTCAAGTGTTTATTTCTGTTAGTGAGTTTCCTCTTGTGCTCCAAAAGAGGATGTTGTGTCAGTCTGTGTCGTAGCATAGTTCTTAGTTTGAGGGGGAGTATTTAGTATCTTCTTCCTCATGTGCATCATGGCCTCAATGTTTCTCATTCTTTGTGAAGATGGTGCCTATGATTTCATGTTTCCTGTGCTATAGTGAGTTCTCCTTCAACAATCCTTTGTCTTATTATGGATAAAAAGGGGGATAAGTGGTTATGTTATGTTATCTCTGAAGAGAAAATTTTAAGGGAGAGAAACTTTGTGTGATTTGCGGGATCCTTAATAGAGAGATAACATTGGAGTTGGACCTGCCAAAAAGATGTCCTAGTATGATGTTTCAACATCATAAAAGAAGACTGAAGATTGTCACTTGCAAAGTTTGAAATATCATACACAGTGACTACTGAAGACTTCTAAATTGCTGCTGCTGGATTAAATTGTTTAAACCCTTGTATATTTTATTATGTTTCTGTAATACAAAGGTTATATGAATTATTTTTAGCCAAAATAAGCCAAAGGGGGAGGTTGTTGATTCTCTATTTTTAGGATTGAATTTATGTTCGGTAAAACTAATTTAGCAACAATAGCTTAAATAGGATTTATAACTTGTAAGGAGAAAGCAGGGTGAAGTTCTATTTAATGGAGAAACATGATGTGTTGAAATGTTTCAACATCTTGAACAACATCTCGAAGAAGATGTCATGACATCAGACATCACGCTATTGAAGTGTCAAAGTTTGTTACAGTTGTATTTTAAATTATCCAGAATATTCTGGGAATATTATGCATCATATGTGGCGTGATCTTGAAAGCATTTGCAGAGGTCCAGGAGCTAAGACGGAAAATCAACAAGGACCTTGATTGTAGAAGAAGTTATCTGCTTGTTTGTTTTCTGCAGAAAGTTTGTTACTGCAGTTTGTTACAGCTTCAAGCTTCTATTTGAAGCCCCAAATCTAGTTGGGTAATAGGTTATAAATAGAAGCTTTGTAACCTAAGTTTCGTACCAGCGGAATTTAGTAATGATGTAGTTTTTAGGGTTGTGTCTATAACAACTCTCTAGGAGAGCTTGTTAGTAGGTGAACCACCCGGGTTATGGAATGGTCACTAATTTGTACCTCGAAGGATGTAGGCAAGAGGATTATTTTACTCACTCAGAAGCTGTGAAGAAATGAGTGTAGTTGTGTCTTTGGAAGTAACTATGAAGTAATTCCAAGTTAGTTTGTGTCACAAGTTGACTTGTTTGTGTTTGAAGTGAGGTATCTCCAAACTGTTTTAAATTGTGTTTGGAGTGAGGTATCTCCAAGCTGATTGTATAAGGAGCCAAGCCGTTGATGCAGTTGTTGGGATGTAATTGGTAGACATCACTGAGGTAATTGGAAGTGATCATAGGTTCTCATATCTAAGTATGGTGTCTTAGCTTGAAGGGAAATTGGGTAGTCTAATTAAGTGAAGAGTGTAAACAAGGAAGGTTTCCCTCTGAATTAATATTATTGATAATGGACTTCATTCCTGGCTTGGTATGCCCCCAGATGTAGGTAGGGTAGAACCGAACTGGGTGAACAATTCCTTGTGTTCTTTTGTTTCATGCATTGTTAATTGTATATTCTACCTTGTCTATTTTAGAATGTTAGATCAGATGTCATGACATCCTGAGTATGCTGTCACCAGAATTTCAGTTTTCACCTTCTTACAGGTTATTCGATCGATTTGGATGTGTATCGACACATATTCTGATCTTGCACACATATGTGTGCATTATTTATCTTCTTGTGTGGTTTCTACCTTTCTTGCATGTTATTCTATTTGTGTTAGATGTGTATCGACACACATTCTCATATTTGTGTACGACACGCATACTTTGTCTGCTTTGTATGGATTGTAATCTCTTGCAGGTTCATTGGATCTACGTCGAATGTGTATCGACACACATTCTTGACGGTGCATATCGATGCACATCCTTTTTCTGTTTTGTCTGGGTTGCAATCTCTTGCAAGTTTATTTGATTCAGATGTGTATGACACACATTTCGATTATGCTTTTGGTGCTTCCGTGAATTGCTCACCGGTATTCTTTATTACTTCTCGGCAGTACTTGAAGTTTTCTGGAGTATTTTTCGCTTGCTTTTGCTTTACGGATTGTTATCCGTTTGGTATCTTCTGATCCTTTTCTAGAGAGCATGAAAAGTAGGGTTTTACCGCTTTCTTTTGCCATAAGAAGTAGGAATAGAGATGCCTGATGGGGCTTCCATAATTGGAGCATGTTCAGGAACCCCTCTGGTTTATTTAAAGACCCATTTAGGGCAATTGTATTTGCTAATTGTGTGTGGTTTGTTTAAAATCCTCTTCTGTGCATAGGGAGATGCCCTTCATTGTGTGTTTATATTTGTGCTTGCATAGGTCATGAGTTGTTAGGCCACCCAGTGTAGCACTACCAAGAAAAGTCCCACTTTGATACTGATGATATATATATGATGATATGATGGTGTCATACCCCAAAATTTGCCCTCCTATTTCTCAAGACATTTCATACATCCATACTCAAGGTTTCCTCAAGGATTAATCAGACAAACCCTCTCCTAGACAATCAATCCAAACTAGGGTTTGGCAATTCTCAGATCCAGATGGACTTCCAACCTCTCCGATGGTCATCATGCCTCCTCATATGCTTCAAAGATTCTCCATGTCAAGTTTCAAGCCTCACAAGTCAAGTTTCCTCAGACAATTGCTCAGATGGTTGAAAATCAATTGTATTGGACAAAAAGTCAACTATGGTCAACATACAGTCAAACTTCATGATTTTTGGTCAACATCCCCATTTTGAAGTTACATTCATCATTTGATCAAGGGTTGATCATGATTCATCAAGAAAACTCAAGATTTGCTCAAAAGTCAAACATTCTAAATTAGGGTTTTTCAGTGAAAAGTCAACTGAACTTTGACTGAGCATAACTTCTTCATACTTTCTCATAAATTTTTCCACCACCTCTCATTTTGAAGGAAATTCAATTCTCTACAACTTCATGTCTCACAAGAATGTTCAAAAAATGCTTCATTTGGAAGGTATGGATCAAAACATTACAGGTCCTTTTCAAAGTCAACAAAAAGTCAACTTTTTGTTTTGAAGATTTATTGAGAATGGAAACTCCAATTGAGATGAAACCAAAGAGGTTGTTTAGAGGACACTCTGATCTTTCTAAAAAGTCCAAGAACACTCAAAAATGTGGAAACTTGAGCAAAATACACCTTGCACAAGTTGGGCATTTTTGAACAATTGCACGAAAGGAGATATTTGTCAAAATCCAATTTTTGCCAAATGGGCCTATAATTTTATGATCCAAACTTGATCATAATATTATTTGTGACCTATTGATGCCTTGCCATGACAACTTTCTATTTTATTGATTTATTTTTGAATTTAAAACCATTTAATTCAAATTTAAATTATATAAAATATGAAAATAAGATATCTTTTCAAAAGGAGTGGATTTTTATCAAACTTGAGGTCCAAGATAGCCCACAAAACTTGCCAATTTCATGATTGCTTGCACATGGAAGAGAAAATCAAATTTTCTCTAAAATTTGATTTTATTTGAAAGAAATTTATTGCACATTCAATATCCAATCTTTTTTCACTCTCTTTGCTCTCATATTACACTCTATAAATACCAAGCAAGCTGCACAAGACAAGACACGAAACCCTAGCCCCAACAACAACCATTATTTTGCCAAATTTTTTTCTCAAAATTGTCAAAATCGTGTTTCATGTTCCAGCCACTTTCAGCCACTCTCAATCACTCCATTGCATTCCTAGGGTAAGTTTGAGTAAGTATACATCATTACCAATGATTGAAACAGCCTGAATCGATGCATGCATGTTCATACATATTCAAAATTTTCTTGAAATTTCATTTTTATTAGCTGTTTGTTTTAATCGATTCTAACCGTTTCAATGTGTTCATGAGGTTCCATATGAGTGATCTGGGCCATTGTTTCATAGCTTGCACGTAAAAATCACAGGTTGCCATGTTTAGGGTTTTTCGAGCTGTCTTCTTCGAGACGGCTTGTACAACACGATTCAATCGAAACTAATGGCACCATCGTGTTCGCAGCCCTCGATTTAGGGGGTAGGGTACCTTAGAACTTTTTATTTCGCGTATTTTACAAGTTTTGATTTCAGGTAGGCCGGAGAAGACGACCGGTGCTAGGACTCCGGCGTCGTTGACTTGCTCTGACCGGTGAAGGCTGGCGTGGCGCGAGGGAGATCTCTGATTCGTCCATTCGTATTGACCGGGGTCCATGTAACACCCCATCTAAATACCCCGAATATATTAATTAAATTAATATTAGAATCAGCTTTAATCAGAGTTAACACGGCAAATGAGGGATGTCACAATGATTAAATAAAATAAAACTTCAATTAAATAGTAGCCATGCTACACTGAGGATCAAATTTTCAAATAGTTTAGTCAAACTAAGACCATGTCTTACACAGCAGAAAATATCATCACCAAAACGGAATAATCCAATCATTATTATTCCCAACAAATTAAAGAATCAATTAAACCACTATCTAATTCCTCTACTAACGCTCCCCAGTGTTACAATCTAACCAGAGCATGACACTGACACGCGGACTTAAATGATAAGCTCTAGAGCCATTCTCACCAACTCCTCAGCTGCTAACTTTAATCTGAAATTGTAAAGTAAGGGTGAGACTTCTCATAATTAAAGCATATTATAAGCTTCTCACTCAACAATATATTACAAGCATATTAATCCACCCATTTCAACATAACTTCAGAATTCAACACAATTACAACCATATAATCATCATGCACAACAATTAACAATCAGAGAATAGTAACACTGGAAGACATCCTAACATGTTACGATTCCATGAAAATACTATGCAGACTCAAATGCATGTGGTACCAACACGTGACCAAGTCACCCAATACTGATCCATCCTCAACCGGATACAGTAACCATCGATTCGTCCATATACACCCGGACACGAATCCAGCCTAACCACCCATCCTCACTCGGGTATTGGTTATCGGCAATCCAAGTCAAATTCCGCACAATGGGAATTAACTTCACCAAACAATGTATATGCACGCACATCACTAGCATGCAACATTCAACACAGGTTATGACCACATCAGACATCATAAACCCTCATCAACCACAACATGATATAATCACCTATCATGAAATAATTCACCACAAAGCATAAATATGCCAAACACTTACCCTTCAATTGGTAAGACTATCACCGGTATATATATCACAACAACAACAACTAAGATCAACAACTATCAGGTATATACAACACCAACAAAACACATGATATCAAATACCATCATGAAATACACCAATTATCATAAACCGAATCCAAACCAAAAGCATGATATTCCAACCATCATGCATACAAATAACAACAGCATAAACATGCTTTACATTCACTCAGTATCAATACATCCATCACCACAGTTTCACTGCTACATACACCTCAATGTGCGTCAGTCAATAATTGTTTATTTCGAAATTTGACACTTTTTCAAAATAATTTCAAGTTTTAGAAAATATTTTCATTTTATAAGATAGATCATTAAATTTAAGAAACAACGTCCAAAACGGCGCTCAAAACGGACTTACGGTTTGAAAGTTATGAATTTTCAAAGTTTTAAAAATTTTCAAAATGTTTCAGTGGAACCCGGTTCCACCCTAGGAGTAACCGGTTCCCACATTTCAAAAATACAACGCCCCTGGAAAAATGTATGGGGAACCCGGTTCCTCCAGGTAGGGAACCGGTTCCCAGAAGAAAAGTTATGTTTTTCTGGAAAACTCAACGTGGAACCCGGTTCCTCCCATACAGGAACCGGTTCCTGAGTTCAAAAATGCCATTTTTCACCATTTCAAATGCTGGAACCCGGGTTCTCCCATTGGGGAACCGGTTCCCACAACCCTCAGACCCAAAAATCCATTTTGACAGCAATAGTTCCCAAAACTATTTTCTCATTCATTCCAAAACGTACCCACATGTTCCGACACCATAAAATCAATCATTCATCACCAATAACACACCATATAACATGTTTTATTCATCATTAATGATCCTATAGCATACAATTCAATAAATTTCTACAATCTGAAACAATCTGACACCAATAGGGATACATCCATGGAAACCTAGGAATTCCTAAACTGGGATTTCCTAACATGCTATGATCTATAGTATCAACATCAAAACCTATAATATGAAATAATTAATCGAAATCACCCCTTACCTTGTGGGTTCTTCGAATCTGACACTTTAGGTCTTCTTCTTCCTTTTCCTCTTCTCAACTTCACGTATCTTTGTTTTCTCCAAAATGACTCTTTCTTTTTCTCTTTTCCTTATTTTATTCCTTTTATTCCTTTAACATAAATAAAATGAATTAAATAATGTGAGTAGAGTCTTTTACTCCTCACACCTTCACTTTACTCAATCCACCTCTGATAATTCCATTCTTTATCCCATAATTAATCCCAATAAATCCAATATATTAATGAATTATATTCTCAATTAAATTAATAATTAAAAATCATAATTATTTAATTATCGAATTATTTTGGGGTGTCACAACTCTCCCCAACTAAAAGAGTTTTCGTCCTCGAAAACATACCTCAGACGAATAGTTCGGGATACGAGTCCTTCATCTGACTCCCCAGCTCCCAAGTGACATTTCCATCCTCTGGTCCTCCCCAAGCCACTCTTACCAATGCGATCTCTTTGCCTCGCAACTGTTTCAACTCTTTCTGATCAAAGAGATACTTCAGGCTCTTATGATCACTGAATACCTCAAACCGAGAACCATATAAATAATGCCTCCACTAATTCAAAACAAATACAACAGCTGCCAACTCTAAATCGTGAGTCGGATAACTCCTTTCATGCACTTTCAATTGTCGTGAAGCATAAGCCACGACCTACTTATCTTGCATCAACACACCACCTAATCCCATTAATGATGCGTCACAGTACCCAACAAAAGACTTAGTCGGATCCGGCAAAATGAAGATCGGAGCACTAGTCAACCTCCTCTTCAGCTCTTGAAATCCTTCCTTTCAACTATCACGTCATGTTTGACATCATTTCCAATATCACTAACAAATATCCCTCTTATTCAACCACTATAATCCCACACGATCCATTGCTATCGGGTTAAGAATGCATCAGCTCAGCTCACTTCTTACCCCCCTTCACTCTACGATACATGATTTATCACTTCATTACACTGCAACACAATTATAAGAACCTCCACCGAACCGCAATGTCCCCAACATTTATACACGACGCCAGTACCACGAGGCTACGTTCCAACGATCGAGCTTGCAAATTAATACATCTATTATAATGGATGTACCATCAATAAGACATAGAACCCTTCACCTAACAATTCTATTTTGAAATTTCTAATAGTTTCATAAACTCCACACCTTCTAACGTTTAATTTGTGACTTCAAAAATTATACTCGCATAACAAAATGCATCACATTACGCTTCCGCTACGCGACTCTGATCATTTACCTTAGGTCACTATCTTCATTTGATTTTCATCAACTACCAGCTCTACAAGTTTCATATTTATCTTTAGACTCTCTCTTTAATATCTACCAGAAAATCACTGTTCACCTTCTTACATTCTAAACCTTCCACTCCGCAGCTTCAACTCGCATACACACTCAAGTCTCCGACCTGCTAGATAATTTCCAAGTCTTTTTCATAGCCCTTTTCCTCTTAGTTTCATGCGAACTGATGAACTACTATCCTCTCAATAGAACATCAACCACTTCACACACTATCAAGCTTGCAAGATGAGTCTATTCAACCCAACACGATCCCGTCTATTATCAACAAGAGATTAAGGGTGATCAGTTCCTCAATTTGTCAATAGATAGCCGGCAATCACAATGGAGTATAAACCACCGTACCAAACTATAATAGCGTTCCTTTAGAACTCGTGCTCGAAGTCACCCAAGCACCATGGTCCAATCATCTTCTTTTAAGGTTCACAACTTCTTCCACACTTATTTCTCATATGATATCGACGATGAGATACCATCGATCAAACAATTTACATAATCTTCTTCACACTCACTTAGCTTCACACGATTGTTAAGTATTTTCCCCCTCATGAGATGCTAACATACCAAATACACCATAACTCATTTTGTTCCCATTTGAAGTCCTTATCCATGCGGAGAACTTTAACGACATTCACAACTCTTAGTCTCCCTTAAAATCCCATAACATCTAGGATCCATATATGTTCAGTCTGAATCTTATTTCAAATGCAATCTCGGTAATACATCTCATCATATGATCGGTAAAAGAAACTTCTAACATTTTCTTAACACATGTCAATATTTTGACATCTTAAACATGATTGCATTTCCTATCGAATTTATTTTTCCTCTAACATCACTTATCTTTTCCTCAGAAGCTAACGTCACTTATTCATCCTTAATCGACATAAGTTGCATCTCTAATACTTTCACATTCTTACTAATACCAACATCTCATTCATTAAGAATATATCATTCTTGACCTCGTCTCAAATAAACTGCGACTGTTATTGGTTATATCCATAAAATCTTCCAATACCCGCAACTAATTTTTGATTTTCCCACTACAACACTACGTCACCTCGGATGGGTCTACCGCACACGTCACTTGAGATAACATGATAAAGAAAACTCACATCCTCATACCGTAATATACAGATGAAAACTTAATAAAATTCTACTCCTTTCAAGTTGGAATTCCCTCACAACATTCAACATGCCTATACCGAGTTCTAGAAGCTTCTCTAACTATCTTCATCCTTAACCTGACCACGAAGGTAAGTTAACCTCCATTCGACTGTACTGAAGAAATACTTTCCAACCAGTTGATCCATCAAATCACCAATAATTTGAAATAGATATTTAGTCTCAACCACCACTTAAGTCAGTTATCAGAAATCCACACGCAATTCGTGCTACTTTCTTTCTCCTTGACTAAGGAAATTAGAGCTCCCCAAACAATACACTTGGTTTTACAAATCTATTTCTCTGCGTATCTTCCAATAGCTTCTTCGATTTTCCTAACTCAAAAGTTGACATCTTGTATGGTGTCATAGAAACAAGTTTTGTACCAAGAACGACATCAACAACAACTCCGATTCTCCTCTAACACCACTACATGATAAATAAATTACTTCCAGGTGCTGGGACCATTTTTAAAACAAAGTTCATCACATTATCTTTCCAACGCTTCAAACGGAACTCAAATCAGACATCCAAAACTCAAGTTATGAATTTTACAAGTTTTCGGAAGAAATGCTGTCAGCTTCAGGAAATCAATTCCCTGAAATAGGTAGTCGATTTCCACCTTGTGGGAGTGAGAAATCCCAAAACATCATAGAATACAAAATTTGAGATCCTAACTTCAACATACCGCAACACACATCATTCCCCATGATTAATTGCGTCAAGTTACAACTCCAATAATTAATTCACACCATTGCATACTTTATATCAACCATTGACACTGACACAATTAATCTTTTCAAGAACACAAAGAGGTAACTCACACAGACAGCTCCACAATCAACCGGAAGTGTTGCAACATTCCAACCACACCAGCTTCATCTTCTCAGAGTCATCCTTCTTAATTACCAAATATCTTCTAGGCCAAGAATATGCATCGACTCATCAAAACGATTCATAATCACTTGGTTTAACTTCAAACATTCAACCCAAGGATGACCTCAAGCTAATCCAACATCTTGCTCAGACGATGAGTCGCTATTATTCCTAGGGAAACATCAGAACTCACACCCCAAATGGAACATCATTATCCATAACATCGTCCTCCACTCCCAGTGATGCGAACAACACAAGTACTTAATTGTTACCACCTAAGAGAACTTTATCTGACCATCATACTGAATTCTCGAATTCGTAATCCCTCCGAATTCGGGAAAACTACGCAGTCTAACCAACATCTGCACTCATGTAACCAATAGCACATCGATCCAATTCTTCACACCAGAACATCTCAGAGAAGTAAAGGTTCTCCCCCACTTGCTTCTAAACCACTCCTACAACCAGGTAGTCAGGAAAAACAAGCAGTACCGACAGTGTTTCACACACATGTCGTATACAAAAGGAGTAATGACATTAAGACACTGGCCACAACGACCGACTATGCTCTGATACCACTATTGTAACACCCCATCTAAATACCCCGAATATATTAATTAAATTAATATTAGAATCAGCTTTAATCAGAGTTAACACGGCAAATGAGGGATGTCACAATGATTAAATAAAATAAAACTTCAATTAAACAGTAGCCATGCTACACTGAGGATCAAATTTTCAAATAGTTTAGTCAAACTAAGACCATGTCTTACACAGCGGAAAATATCATCACCAAAACGGAATAATCCAATCATTATTATTCCCAACAAATTAAAGAATCAATTAAACCACTATCTAATTCCTCTACTAACATTCCCCAGTGTTACAATCTAACCAGAGCATGACACTGACACGCGGACTTAAATGATAAGCTCTAGAGCCATCCTCACCAACTCCTCAGCTGCTAACTTTAATCTGAAATTGTAAATTAAGGGTGAGACTTCTCATAATTAAAGCATATTATAAGCTTCTCAATCAACAATATATTACAAGCATATTAATCCACCCATTTCAACATAACTTCAGAATTCAACACAATTACAACCATATAATCATCATGCACAACAATTAACAATCAGAGAATAGTAACACTGGAAGACATCCTAACATGTTACGATTCCATGAAAATACTATGCAGACTCAAATGCATGTGGTACCAACACGTGACCAAGTCACCCAATACTGATCCATCCTCAACCGGATACAGTAACCATCGATTCGTCCATATACACCCGGACACGAATCCAGCCTAACCACCCATCCTCACTCGGGTATTGGTTATCGGCAATCCAAGTCAAATTCCGCACAATGGGAATTAACTTCACCAAACAATGCATATGCACGCACATCACTAGCATGCAACATTCAACACAGGTTATGACCACATCAGACATCATAAACCCTCATCAACCACAACATGATATAATCACCTATCATGAAATAATTCACCACAAAGTATAAATATGCCAAACACTTACCCTTCAATTGGTAAGACTATCACCGGTATATATATCACAACAACAACAACTAAGATCAACAGCTATCAAGTATATACAACACCAACAAAACACATGATATCAAATACCATCATGAAATACACCAATTATCATAAACCGAATCCAAACCAAAAGCATGATATTCCAACCATCATGCATACAAATAACAACAACATAAACATGCTTTACATTCACTCAGTATCAATACATCCATCACCACAATTTCACTGCTACATACACCTCAATGTGTGTCAGTCAATAATTGTTTATTTCGAAATTTGACTCTTTTTCAAAATAATTTCAAGTTTTAGAAAATCTTTTCATTTTATAAGATAGATCATTAAATTTAAGAAACAACGTCCAAAACGGCGCTCAAAACGGACTTACGGTTTGAAAGTTATGAATTTTCAAAGTTTTAAAAATTTTCAAAATGTTTCAGTGGAACCCGGTTCCACCCTAGGAGTAACCGGTTCCCACATTTCAAAAATACAACGCCCCTGGAAAAATGTATGGGGAACCCGGTTCCTCCAGGTAGGGAACCGGTTCCCAGAAGAAAAGTTATGTTTTTCTGGAAAACTCAACGTGGAACCCGGTTCCTCCCATACAGGAACCGGTTCCTGAGTTCAAAAATGCCATTTTTCACCATTTCAAATGCTGGAACCCGGGTTCTCCCACTGGGAAACCGGTTCCCACGACCCTCAGACCCAAAAATCCATTTTGACAGCAATAGTTCCCAAAACTATTTTCTCATTCATTCCAAAACGTACCCACATGTTCCGACACCATAAAATCAATCATTCATCACCAATAACACACCATATAACATGTTTTATTCATCATTAATGATCCTATAGCATACAATTCAATAAATTTCTACAATCTGAAACAATCTGACACCAATAGGGATACATCCATGGAAACCTAGGAATTCCTAAACTGGGATTTCCTAACATGCTATGATCTATAGTATCAACATCAAAACCTATAATATGAAATAATCAATTGAAATCACCCCTTACCTTGTGGGTTCTTCGAATTCTGACACTTTAGGTCTTCTTCTTCCTTTTCCTCTTCTCAACTTCACGTATCTTTGTTTTCTCCAAAATGACTCTTTCTTTTTCTCTTTTCCTTATTTTATTCCTTTTATTCCTTTAACATAAATAAAATGAATTAAATAATGTGAGTAGAGTCTTTTACTCCTCACACCTTCACTTTACTCAATCCACCTCTGATAATTCCATTCTTTATCCCATAATTAATCCCAATAAATCCAATATATTAATGAATTATATTCTCAATTAAATTAATAATTAAAAATTGGAAGATCGACCGGTTGATCTTAAGACACGTGCTAAGGTTCGATCCCTGGCAAGACCAAACCTTTTTCACTTTTGCAAAACTAACATATTTTTCATATTTTTTTATTTTTCTTTAATATTTTCAGTCTAATTTAATTTATCTTCTAATATTTTTATCATGCATTTAAAAAACACCAAAAATATTTATTTTTTGCATAATCATCAGAAAAATGTTTATTTAATTTTAAGTATAAAAATTATTATTTTTGCATGCATATTTAATTTAACTAATAATTAATTGTTTAAATAACTTTTAATTGTTTTTAAATTATCAAATTAACTCCAAAAATTCCCAAAAATTTATTTTATCATATTAATGTCACCATCAACACAAAAACTTTTTCTCGTATAAAAATACTTATTTTTACTAACATTTTCCTCTTACGCAATTTTCTTCCGTTTTCCGATTTTGCATCTTTTCACAGGTTATACCGTTTCAGACGATTTTTATCACTTTTCTTTTCCAATTATGTAATTTCCTATGGGATGTAATAGTTTAATTAGGACTTTTATTTTCCGCACTTTCAATTATGTATCTGCCCCAAAGCCTTATAATAGCGTAGGATTTATCTTTCCGCACTTTACATTTCCGCAATTTAATTTCTGCACCCTATAAACTGCTAGTAATTAGGCGTGTATGGCAAGATAAAAATTGGACATAGATCACTCATAACTCCAAGATAAAATACTTGAAATCAACACACTCTTTTCACACATGCACCCCTTAGGGTAATTCTCTCTCGTTGCCTTTACGAATTCAAATGGTCAAGTCCCTCGAACGTAGAGGTATTCTAGCACCGTTGCCTTCAAAACAAATCATCATAGTCCCTTCGATACAAAGATCATAGACCCACGATGTTGCCTACGAATACACGATCTTGAACCTCGATTGTCACCTACGAAAAATGATGATAGTCCCTTCGAATGTGCTAGGGTACTTCCTACAAGTTGCCTTCTATGACCATCAGATGTCCCTTCGAATGTCCCTTTTACATCCAACGAATGGGGTTTCCTACCAACTAATGATATGGATACCACTATTCTAAAGGAACGTAAAATAACATAAAAACGACCAATTCTGAGTAGGTAATAAGACTTTTAGTTGCTTGCTCAAACAAAATACTTTTTACACCTCACACTTTTGTCAAAGTTCAAACACTTTTTCAAAAAACGAAACATTTCCGAACACTTTGTATACATTCCTACATGAATCATTACAAAGTCAAAGCGAAATGCCTTTTCAAAACATTTTTGTCAAACACACAGAAAACACAATTTTAAAGTGATCTAAGAGCAACTAAGAGCCCGTGTAGATAACTACGGATGGAAAGGGGTGCTAATACCTTCCCTTTTCATAACCTTCTCCCTTACTCAGAATCTAACGAAGGTCTTTTCCTGTTCTTTTCACCTTCCCTTTATTGGATAAATGAAAAGTCGGTGGCGACTCTTGCTATCCGCACATTTGCAATACAAAATCTCAAAGTCAGTTCACCGTATTACAGATGGGCACGCGGAAAGGGTTCGCAATCAACCCCTGCACAGTTCTAGTCCATGTCAGCTCAGCTCACGCGAATCGTGAAGCTTCTTTTATCGAGACAATAATAGAAGTGGCAAGAGTCCCTTATTCTGACTCTCCATGCTTTCTCATGGGGTTCGCATTCATATGCTTTGATACCTGCACTCATATGCTCCTCACACTTGGTAATTCATATCAAGATGTGATACCTTTCTCCCATAGGAAACTCCTGGTTGACACATTTAATTCCATTCGTGACTATGGATTTCCTCCGAAAGTTGGCTCCTAGTTGACCCCGGTATACTCGTTACCGTCACAAGCTATAGGATTTCTTTCATCCTCCCCGCACATGCATGTATCATTTGTATGTGCATTGCATTGTTTGTGAGCTTCTACCAAAGTACTTGCTTGCCTCCTTCCTTTGTATCCCTTGGTTCTTCAACCAAGGTGGATATTAGGATAGTTTCCCTAGGATTGCTCGGTTAGGATAACTTTCGAGCTTAGACTTTTCATCCTTAACTATAGGTCCATCATTGTTTCATAACATTTGGGTAGAACTAGTTAGTTTCCCTTACATGTTTTCTTCTTTCTTTTACATCCTTGCATGTAATAAAACTAAAACTTATTTTCTTTTCTTTTGAAAATTAAAACACTTAATAATGGTTCAAAACTCCTTTTTCAAGGTAAAAGCAACCAACCTCACTTCAAATCTTTTTGTCTTCGGATTTCTTTTATTGGAAAACCTTTTCAAAAAGGGTGTTCCCTTTCAAATCTTAGCAAGTTGCTAAGTGTGAGAACGGTCGAGCATAAGACTTCTTATAGCTGCAACACCATGCACGAGTTGCAATTGTGAAGATGCGGAATCTAACTTCCCATAAAAAGCATTGTAACCCTGTTTTCTGTGGAAAATGGTAAACAACGGCTGGTCCTCCATAAGTCATAAAATAAGGGTTACTTGCAAGATCGACCGGTTGATCTTAAGACACGTGCTAAGGTTTTGATATATTGAAATGCTTCTGTAAGGGAAAAGACCTTGGCCTAGAAACGGTTCCCAGAGCCCAAGGGTAATAACACAATGGCTTTCCATACACACTGAATTCTGACTACCTGCTAACCGACTGCAGGAAACAGACTTAACATGACACTAATTGGTGACTCGTGACCAACAGTTTACGTTGAAGTATTTTTGATAAAGGAGACAGAAGTAAACAAAAACAGTAAAGATAAACTTAAAAGTAAATTGATTGCATTGAAGAGAAAATATGGTGATTCATGTACATCAAAGGCTTGAGTGACTCTTTCTTCCTTTAGCACGAAATTGGGCAGAGTTTTAGCAAGCAATTTGAAGGTACAAATGAACACACATAAAATCCTAACATACTAACTTATTTATAGTACTTTACAAAGTAACTGCTAAAAGTAATCAACTGATGAGATCTAAACTAGAGACAACTACTGCACACGATTTCGCCATCTGTTTAATGCTTCGAACCCACGATCTTCTGAGGCAACTACCCACGATCTCCTTATTCTGACTTCTTCCCACATCATGACTTTAGAAGGGAACTGCTTTCGGTTTCGATCCATATTCTTGAAGCGTAATAATATTTCCTAAGTCCCCTAGCCTACATCTTCGACAACACGATCATTTCGACTGATGCCTTCATTCGACCCAAATTCATGTCGAATCGACCAACATATCACTTTGTCAGCTTAGTCATATCTTCGACGCCGTTTCACTCTGGCTGTTTGGTCGATTGGGTTGGTTTTCTAACTCAGTTCCTCAGCCGACATGTGTTTTTCTGGTACATCCAACTTGGCTTTGTAAAGCATTTCAAAAACTATTTTTATTTGGTACTGGCACTTAACTTGTGGGGACCTTTGCCTTTAAGCAATGCCCTTAAACATTCTTTACAAATTTCCAGTTAACAAAATGCCCCATAGAGATACCATTTTCAAATTCCTGATCTTGTCGAACATGACACAATGGTATCTATGAAGTTGCGTCTTCCGTCGGTTTAGTCGGTTCCACTACGTTTGGAAGACATCTCATTGTTCCAGTCTTTTCATGACGTCAAGCAATCATGGAAACGTATATTGCTTTATTTCGAGACGTGGGAGAATTTAATGCTTGAACATCATTACTTAGGTAGTAGGTAAGGCCCACCACGCTAGCGGCTTTATCTGCTCACACGTGTCCCTCGACGGACACGATTTCCTTCACCTTTTCAGTTTCTTCACCTCCACGCCTATAAATAGGCATTCTTCCTACTCTCTTTCTTTTTTCTTCTACGCTCTCACTTGCAAACACAGAAAAACTGCATCCTTTGTTTCTTGAGTTTTGAATCCAAGAACCAAAAAAAATTCATCTTTACATCCTCAGTCTTCAAACCAAGAACCCAAAAAAGCTTCATCTTTGCGTTCTCAGTCTTCAAACCAAGAACCCAAGAAGAACCTCAAACCCTAACCGCTGTCATTTTGCTGATAACCCAAACAGCAAAGTTCTTTCCTATTTTCAAGCTTTCACCTCAGACCAGAAAACAGCAATCTCTACCGTTCTCATCCTTTTTCTCTTAACATGGCAGACAAAAACATCTTAACAGCTCCCGCTGAAACTCTCCACCTCCGTCACGTTGAAGGCAAACCCTATGTACCGGAACCTCCGTTCTTAGAAGAAAAAGCTAAGATTTGGCAATCAGAGGTACTTATCCCTTTTCGGCTAGATGATGAACCTCATGCCTTTCTAGGTCCGTACCCGTGGATGTTCCTTCTGAAATATATGTAGATGACGAAGGTGCATTCTGTCCCACCAGTCAATGTAGTCGCCCTTTGATTACCTCAACAAACCCTATTTCCCTGCAGTTTGTTGACAGGAACTTTCGCACCGCTTCCCCCTTGAATTTCCCTAAGTTTAGGGCTTGGATGGAAAGGTTGGAACCAAGCAAGGGCCAACAGTGGAGGTAAATGGGTATCTATGACCTATAGGCCTCTCTCGTGTCGGCACACCTTACTCTGGCGACATGCTGTTGGTTGCCTTATACTTCTGGGAAGGATCCACCAACACTTTCCATACAAAGTGTGGCATGATGACCCCCACATTGCTGGATGTGGATGCTTTAACAAGCATAAAGCCTGTTGGAACCATTTTCAATCATACCGACCACGAGCCAATTCACATCAAATTCGACGTTGGCGACTCCAAACATCCAACCTACACCAACTTCATCAACCACCATCATAGTGACTATGAGGACATATCTGATGAAGAGCATGTCGCTTTTTTGACTCTTTGGTTGTCTCGCTTCATGTTTTGTTCGAGATCGATGCAGATAGCCAAATAATTTGCTCATTTGGCAGCTCCATTGCATAGGGGTGAAAATGTTGCCTTAGGCCAATTAATTTTGGCCTCCTTATACGCCTCTATGACCGACGTGGTCAATCAAATAAAGAGCTTCGACCCCAATAATCCAAAGAAGAAAAGTGTACTGGTCCATGGTCCCTTCTGGCTCTTATAAATGTGGCTAAATGCCACTTTTTCTGAAGACGTGAAGCCTTTTCGATAGAAGAAGGTTTCAACTTCTCAAGACAGGAGTGAGGCCATGTGGCCTTGTTATTTACCCTTGACTCCCATAGACAAGATTTCTCCAAATGACGAAGTCTTCAAGATGCTTTTCGATATCATGCTGACGCGGGAAGATTTCAAACCTTCGATGGCTCCATTCGCTGATGACAAGAGTGGGCCATTGTGGCTTACCGAATCTTTCCCACCCGTTGAAGCAAGAAATCGACAAAGATCTTTGGTCTTTTGGAGGAGTTTTTTGACCCCCCAGTTTCTCACTTTCGCCATTACTCACATGAGTCCATGCCTAACGGCCTACCAACCCAACTTGGTGGCTAGACAGTTTGGGCTCTGTCAGATTGTGCCTAAGTCATTTTTTTCATCTCATGAATTACTCATTGATGTTTTAGATGATCGAAGCTGGGAGGTAGTCAAGGAAAACATTGACACCATTTGGGCTTGATGAGCCGAACTTACATTCACTCTGTTCAAACCATCATCTTCAGTATCCAAGAGTTTAGAACTTAGTGGCAGTCGTATCTCGTTACTTTTGCGAATGATGCTGCTGGCAAGATGAATGAATTGATTACGGCTTTCAATACTTTTCAGGGGAAGACAACAAAATTTAAGGCAATCCTTTACCTTTTTATTATAGGCTTTAGCCACTCTATCTTTTTGCCTCCTCAAGACAACAAGGGCCAACATCCTTTTTTCGTCTAAATCGACCAACTCATCAGTCATCATATTCCAATAATCTTTAGATGGTATTTCATGTTGTCGTTGAATCCTTACAGATTGCATGTGTATTTCGATTGGCAAAACAACATCATGTCCATATGCCAATCGAAATGGGGCTGTCCCCGTTGCCTCTTTAGGAGACGTTCTACATGCCCACAAAGCTTGGTCTAGCGTTTGATGCCAATTTCCTGGCTTTTTGCCCACATGCTTCTTAATCAGACCAATTATTATTTTATTGGCAGCTTCGACTTGACCATTTGCTTGAGCGTAATAAGGGGCAGAAGTCAATAGTTTTATTCCAACTTCCTTCGTGAATTCTTGCATTTTCTGCCCCGTGACCACTGTACCTTGGTCGGTTGTAATTGTCTCGGGAATTCCAAACCGACACATAATATAATTTTGTATAAAATCAATCACAGCTTCTTAGTTGACATTTTTTAAAGTTATGCGTTCGACCCACTTTGTGAAATAATCAATACCGACCAAAATGTACCTCTGCTGTTTAGATTATTCTGGTTTTATTTCCCCAATCACATCTAAAGCCCATCCTCTAAATGGCCAAGGTTTTATAATGGCATGCAATTTTCTTGCTGGCACGTGCTGGATGCCCCCATGCATTTGGCATTTTTGGCATCCTCTAGCAAATTCGATACAATATTTCAACATTGAGGTCCAATAAACACTTGTTTGCATCAACAACCATTTCATCTTGTGTCCAGCTTGGTATGCTCCGCATGCTCCACTATGCACACTCGACACTGCTACAAATTGTTCGCGTTAAAAAGTGACGAACGAGGGAATCGAATCAGAATTCGAATCTCTGGCTCGAAACGATTTACTCTTTTGATTTGTTTTTAAGGATGCCGCGAGCATCAAGCTTTATTGTTCCCGAAACAAGAAAAATGAGATGAAAAAGGGGAAAGCTGCAATACCCTCAATAAATAATGATATGCGGTGCGACTAGCGTGAACTAGACGCAACGCATTGGGGAGAGATCCGAGTAGCAAGGGGGTTTGTTATATAAAGGGAAAGATGTGGCACCCTATATATATATATATTTATCTATAGCCTTATTTATATATATGAATATTTTTGATATGTTTGTGTGTTTTAAGTTGCTATTCTATTCTTGGGAAAGTTTCTCCTTTGAATTTTAAGAAAGATAGGTTATATGGGATCCTAGGTTTTGTTATTATTGTGCTCGCAAAGATCATTGGGATCTTCTGCATACATATGCCTTAATGGGAATCAGAGCATCTGTAGCTCGGATCTAAGGGAGCTATGGTTTTGTTTGGTTTGAGGGAGAAAGAAGTATGCTCGCCAAGGATGAGACCTTGTGCCTACGTATTCTAAAAAGGAGGTTGAGAAAGTCAGAGCAATCGTAGTTCCCACTTATGCTAGTGGAAGCAAAGGATGTTATTAAGAGACAAAGACAAATGTCATCTTAATGAAAAATGTATCTAATCTATTTCATCACATACATTTTCAAGGGTTGATTGATTGAATCTTTCATCGTAAGTATTAGGTGTTTTGCTTGAGTGTACAAGCGTTACCACTTACGAGTTAAGAAAGATGTTTGAAAGATTATTGAATCTTTAATTGTAATTTTTGGTGTTTTGCTTGAGTGCACAAGCGTTACCATTTACAGTTAAAAGATGTTTTTGTTTGAAAAGAGTGTTTGAAAAGAGTTGATTTGTATGTGATGTGATAGATGAGATACTTCTTCCATAGAGATGATAAATGTCTAAATCTCAAGGAGAAATTGATTATGGATTAGGGGGATGCTTTTAAGAAGCCTATGGGTCCTTTTTTAACCCTAAGACGAGGCATTCCGAGGGTCATCGAGGGTCCTTGTATTGTAAGCCCAAGAGAAGGCATTCAAAGGGTCATCGAGGTCCTTGTATGAAGCTCAAAAGGAAGCTATAGGGTATGGATGGCTTTGGCCTTAAGAGTGGTTTCACTGGGAAACCATCCTCTTAGGATTCAAGAGTGATTTCACCGGGAAATCATACTCTCAAGGTTCTATCCTAGCGCGGGTGATTCTTTGTATTGGAAGCCCAATAGGAGGCTGTTAAGAGATTTCTAGGTCTCTTTCTTATTTGATGCCCAAGAGAAGGCTAAACTCAATGAGGGAGTTCTTTTGAACGAAGCCCAAGAGGAGGCTAACTCAGCAGGGGAGTTGTCTTATATGAAGCCTAAGCGGAGGCTAAACTCAATAAATGAGTTATCTTATACAAATCCTAAGAGGAGGCTAACTCAATAAATGAGTTATCTTATACAAAGCCTAAGAGGAGGCTAAACTCAATAAATGAGTTATCTTATACAAAGCCTAAGAGGAGGCTAACTCAATAAATGAGTTATCTTATACAAAGACTAAGAGGAGGCTAAATGGGAACCTAGTTGTTAGGCTAGTAGTTATGTTATAACTGAATATTTATATAAACAAGTGTGTGATGTGTATTCACAGGAGTTTATGAAGGGAATATATAAACAAGTGTATAAAACAAGCAATTAAAGCAAGTGTAACTTGAATATATACAAAGGGTTTTGGGACTTATAGCTTAAGGGAGGCCCATTGGTTTAAGAGCAGTTTTACCAAGAATAATGCTTCTCTTAATACCAATGGAATCGGTGTATAAACAAGCGGATGAAAACAAACGAACGAAGTTTGTTTATGCTTGAATATTTACAAAGACGATTGTATGTGTACAAGGAAATGAATATGTACACGAAAGGGTGGTTATGTACAAGGAAATGAATATGTACATAAGAGGGTTGTTATGTACAAGGAAATGAATATGTACATAAGACGGTTGTTATGTACAAGGAAATGAATATGTACATAGGAGGGTTTTTATGTACAAGGAAATGAATATGTACATAGGAGGGTTGGGACTTAGACCGTGAGGGAGGCCCATGATCAATTTGAAAGAAATTCAAGGAAAAACCTGGTTTGGTTTATCTTTAAATCTAATTGATCATGGAAAAAGGTGTGTAAGTTTATTGAAAGGTTTTTGAAAAGGTTTTGAAAATGATTTTGAAAATTGAAGGATATTCACAAGATGTTTTGAAAAAGATTAGGTTTGAAAATTGGAAAGAAAACATTTTTGAAAAGTATTAAAAAATACTTAAAATGTCTCATTTTTAACCTAATAAAAATATAATCAAAAAAAAATATTTTTGGATTTTTTTAACATAATCATAAAATAGGTATATTAAATGACAAGTGTGCAAAAAATCATCTCAAAATGAGAAGTTTTGATTAGTTTTTGAAAATGTTGAAGTTTGTTGAAAAACTTGAGAAAATTATTGATAAAAAAGAGTTTTGGTCCTAAGGAGGTTTGAACCTTGGACTTTTGGCTTAAAAGTGAAGAGTTTTTCCACTGAGCCATTTGCTTGATTTGTCATTTAATCACCTTGTTTTGAAGGAGTTTTGAAAAAATGAAGTTTTGAAAATGTTCAGAAGTTGGATGCTTCTGATTCTGAAGGAGGGGGATTAGAAGCATGTTGCTTCTGAAGGAAGCCAGAAGCGTGTTTCTTCTGGAGAGTGTGGAAGTATGCTGCTTCTGGAGTAGTAGAAGCTGGCTGCTTCCGGATGAATGAGAAGCGCGTTTCTTCTGGGGATGTTAGAAGCTTGATGCTTCTGGAGGGTTAGAAGCACTAGAAGTGCTTCTGAAGGCAGTAGAAGCTAAATGCTTCTGGAGATAGAAGCATCAGAAGTACTTTTGGAGGGTGGAGCCTCAGAAGCGCTTCTGAAGAAGCAAGCATCAGAAGCTGATGATGCCTTTTATTAAAAAAAATGTCCCAGGGGGATTCAAACCTTGGGCCTTGAGGCGAGGCAAGAGATTTAAGAGCGTGTTGGCAACCGCTGGGGCGGTAATACATCCATTATCTTAACTCTAACCATAAATATATATTATAAAACATGAATTTGAATTTCTAGAAACTGGTTCCATGGAATCTTCATTTCTCAGTGAAATCAAATGATCCAAACATCAAACTTGCTCGGAATTTTTACCAGGAACATGATTATGACAATTAATTCCATTTATTTTAAGCTTAGAACCATTAATTTTCGTATGAACACGAAGAACCCTAATTATAAGTTTTGATTATGAAATCATGTATGAGCACAATTTTAAGTAATTGATTGAGGGTTATTACTCATTGATAGTGCAGAAACAAAATGGCCAAGCCTTTTTTGAACTGGAAGTTAGAAATCAAAGAGTTCAAAGTGCAAGTTTTATACCTCTTGAAATTGAAATCGAGTTCCTTGCAGGAGGGGTTCCAGAAGTGCTTTGATGATTGCTATAGCTTCAGTGATGTTTATGGAAGGTGTTGATGTGCTTACCTTGGTTTAAAATGGTCTGGATTGTTCTGACCAAGTCCAGCTACAGTCACTTGAAGTGAGAATTGAATTTGATGATTCTGTGTTTACAGTGATGAAATGACGATTTGGATCACTTCTATATGATGTATAGAATGTGTTTGAAGTGAAAGTTTGGAAGATGCACGAGTGGATTGAGAGTTTGTAAGTTATGACTCAATATGTGCATACATGAGGTTTGGAAATGTTTTCTGAGTTTGGCAAGTTCTTGGGCTAGCTTGAGGATTCTAACAACTTTCTAATGATGTTTAGAAAGTATTTGAAGCCAAAGATTGCTCAGAAATTGCTAAACTTGAAACTTGCAAAATTCTCCTACTTAGAACTTTGAAACTTAAAAATCAAGAAAGAAAGAAGGAAATCTTGGATTGTGATTGCTTTGGGGTACCTTTGAATGAATAAGTGAGCTCTATTTATAGGCCAAGAATTCTGAATGGTAAGTAGAGGAGATTGGCTTGAAATTGAACAACTTGCCTTCAAGGGCAAGAAAGACATTTTTGCCATAAATGCACATGGAATATTCCTTTAACCTTGGTTAAAATCTCACTTAATCTTATCTCCCTCATAATTACTTATTATTTGATTTTTATCACCTCTAACCTATCTTAACTTGGTGACAAGGCTTCTAGAAGGAGAAGTTTGTGAAAAATGACTTATAGTTCTTGAAAAATGACTTGTAATTCATGTTTATGGAGCTCTAAGTTTAATTTTCAAAACCTTAGCTACACAAAGTGTTTTTCAAAGTTCTTGGACATTTTAGAAAGCTTGTAACAAGATCTACAACTTTCATGTTTTGAGTTTTTCTTGAATCAAAATGGATCTAGGTGAAAAATGGTCATGAATGTAAGGAAAAACCTTGTTTTTCAACACTTGAAAAATTTTCTAAGTGTCAGAAAAAAATTCAAATCTTGACTTTTTGTTGACTTTTTCACATTTCTTGATTTTTTATGATCATGATGGATTATTTGAAATGATTTTATGATTTAAAAAGTTTAGATTTGAAAAAGTTGACCAAAAGTCAAAGTTTTGACTTTTTTGAACGGATGAATTTTCATCAGATGATTCAGAATTTGTCTAATGAAGAAACATGGATTTTGCAATGTTTTGAACCAAGAAATTAGGTCAAGATGTTGCATTGAATATGTTAAGATCAATCTTCAAGCAAATAGGTCATTCATTGAGCAGAAAGTCAATGATTCACTATGTTCGATCAAAACCCTAATTAGTCGATTCAAGGCAGATCATGAGAAAAAGTTGGGAATTTGAAGATCAAATGTTGATGATTGATTAAGATAGATTAATTGAGGTGAGTGGAGACTCAAACCCTAATTGATCATATCTTGAACAGATGAAATTTTGATAAAACCCTAACTTTGACTTTAGGAGCACACGCACGATCTATCTTGTTCTGAAACTATTAGTGATGAAATGATGCATATGTGAATAATGTAAGGTGGTATCTTAGGTCAAAAATTGGGGTATGACAGATGCCCCTATTTAAGTTTCTTTAACCTGAGATATGAAGATGAAAATCTTCGTCTCGATAGGTGTGAAGAGACTTAAATATCAGAATACGCAGATTTTGGACCTAAGATACCAAAAAATGCGAATGATGCAAAGTGATTGCAGAAAGTTTACCTAGGAGGTATCAAAGAATGATATGCCGGGGGAAAAATTGTGAGGATGTCTCAATCTGTCTAAGAAAGGAGAATCCTGTTTGTTGGGAAACAAGCATAAGTTTCACTGGGAAAATAGATTCACAATGCAAGTGAATATTTGTCTCGCTTTGAGAAACGAGGAGATTACCTTCTGTCAGCCTTGTGACAATGTTTAAGGTAATTAAAGATGATATTACCAATTATAAGCCCCGTGATAATTTTTGGTAACGAGTTCTGAAGATATTACCAATTATCAACAAAGTGATAACTATGGAAAGGTAATTCTTGAGAATTTTACTGAGTATTCATCCTTGTGAATAACTGACAATGATGGAAACAAATCTCGAATGAGTTTCTATTTTCACAGTTACAATCTTGCCGAGGATCTCTCTCTTGAGAAGATGCGGGCATTTCGATTGTAAAGACACAGGTTTTTCTTCAGACAAAAAGACAACTGCGGGGATTTCTTGAACTTTCATGATTGGACTTATTGAGAAGAACAATCTTTTTTTTATGATAAGTTTCAATATGAAAAGGAAATAAGCAGCTCAGATTGACGAGGCTATTGCTTATTGTTTGCAAGTAGATTTTTTTGTGAAATCTAGACCTGAATTGGTTAGAGACGAGGTTCTATCCAGGAATGAACTAGAAAGAAACGGTCAATAAAGACGTTGTACCCAATGAGGAATGATCTCAATTGAGGAACTGGAGAAAAAATGTATTTTTCTGCTTGGGGATAATCTACTGGAGAAATGACATACCCACACTTGTTTTTTTTGGGAATAATTGCAACCTAAACAAGTGATATTAAAGCAAACATTGAGAAACGCAAGAATGCATTAATGATGAAATTATGTATGAATGATGAATTTCATGAATGTCATATGCATGTTGACGATACTTGACAAGACAACAAAACGTATTTGGGAAAAGAACTACATCACATTTCAATCAAATACTCAACAGAATCAGCAACAGTGGTGTAGACGTTACTGATGATGAATCTGATTTGCATGCTTTAAAATTTTCTAGAAAAGGAATTTTACTGGAAACCTTGTTGGGGATTCTTTTTCGGATAAGAATACCGTCCTTTTATGATCTCTTTCGAGGAAAAGAAAATTTCTCACCAGTTCTTTACTTTTCAGAGGTCGAAACACCCACTTTTCAGAGGTCCTTTGATGCAGTTACTTTGTAATTTTGATCCTTAATTTTTGCCTAGATTTCCTTTTCAGGTTTTCAACCTACCAGGATAATTTTCTGTTTATTGTCTCTAATTTTTGCCTGGACCGCCTTTTCAGGTTTTCAATCCACCGAGACGCTCATTTTTGCCTAAGCCGCCCTTTTCGGGTTTTCGACTTACCGAGTTGTTCTTTTAGCTTTTTAAACAAAGTATTTCTTGACTGCATCAGCATTCACAGGATGCGGGAGTTCATCACCGTCCATGGTTGTGAGAGTCATAGCACCGCCAGAAAAGCTTCTTTTGACGATGTATGGGCCTTCTTAATTAGGAGTCAATTTTCCCCTAGAATCTGGTTGAAAAGACAAAATCTTTTTAAGCACGAGGTCGCCTTCTTGGAATTCACGAGGTCGAACCTTTTTGTCGAAGGATTTCTTCATCCTTTTTTGATATAATTGTCCATGACACAGAGCGGCCAGGCGCTTTTCTTCGATTAAGTTCAACTGGTCGTATCTGCTTTGACACCATTCGGCCTTAGATAACTTAGCTTCCATGAGAACTCTCATTGATGGAATTTCAACTTCTACGGGGAGCACTGCTTCCATACCGTATACTAGAGAAAAAGGGGTTGCCCCTGTCGAAGTACGTACTGAAGTACGATACCCATGTAGAGCAAATGGAAGCATTTCGTGCCAGTCTTTGTAAGGGATGACCATCTTCTGGACGATCTTTTTGGTGTTCTTGTTGGCAGCTTCCACGGTGCCGTTCATCTTTGGTCGGTAAGGAGATGCGTTATGATGCTCAATCTAGAATTCCTCACATAGTTATGATCTTACTTGGAACTCCATATCGGCAAATGAGGTTGTTCTTGATGAACCTCACAACCACTTGTCTTGTAACGTTGGCGTAAGATGCTGCTTCGACCCATTTGGTGAAGTAATCAATAGCCACTAAAATGAAGCGATAACCGTTTGACGTTTTTGGTTCAATCATCCCAATCATGTCGATGCCCCACATGGAGAAAGGCCACGGAGAGGAAAGAACGTTGAGTAGAGTCAGTGGCACATGGATCTTATCTGCATAGATCTAGCACTTGTGACATCTATTGACGTGTTTACAACAATCAGATTCCATTGTTATCCAATAGTAACTTGCTCTCAATATTTTTCTGGACATTGCATGCCCATTTGAATGGGTTCCAAAGGACCCTTCATGCACTTCGTGAATTATCATGTCTGCTTCGTGTCTATCCACGCATCTGAGCAAGACCATGTCGAAGTTTCTTTTGTACAGCACATCTTCATTCAAGACGAAATTTCTAGAAAGCCTCCTTAGAGTTTTCTTATCTTTGTGCGATGTCCCGAGTGGGTACTCTTGAGTTTGAAGGAAGCGTTTGATGTCGTGGAACCACGGTTTATCATCGTTGACTACTTCAGTTGCAAACACATATGTAGGTCTTTCAAGGCGTCTGATGCTGATTTTAGGCATATCGTTCCAATGGTTACCTTTGAACATGGAAGATAGAGTAGCCAAGGCGTCTGCCATTCGATTCTGATCTCGAGGGATATGATGCAATTCAAGTTTGTTGAAGAAAGTCAACAAACGTCTTGCATAATCTCGGTAGGGAATCAAACTAAGATGATGAGTTTCATACTTGTCTTTGATTTGATTGATCACAAGGGCTGAATCTCCATATATGTCAAGGATCTTGATCCTTAAGTCGATGGCTTCTTCGATACCCATGATACAAGCTTCATATTCTGCAATGTTGTTGGTGCAATCAAATAGTAATCTGGAAGAAAACGGGATATGAGAACCCTCAGGAGTACCGATGACTGCCCCAATTCCATTGCCAAAAACGTTAATTGCTCCATCAAAAATTAAGCCCCATCTAGATTCTGGATCAGGACCTTCTTTAGGTAATGGTTCGTCACAATCTTTCATCTTAATGTACATAACATCCTCGTCAGGGAAGTCAAACTTCAGAGATTGGTATTCGTTGATCGGTTGATAAGCCAAGTGATTGGCGAGAATGCTTCCTTTGACCGCTTTTTGGGCGCAGTACTTGATGTCATATACAGATAATAGCATCTTCCATCAAGCGATTCTCCTTGTTAAGGCAGGCTTTTCAAAGACGTACTTGATTGGATCCATTTTGGAGATTAACCAAGTCGTGTGATTGATCATGTACTGGCGGAGATATTTTGAAGCCCACACCAAAGCACAACATGTTTTTTCGAGCATGGAGTAACGAGTTTCATAATCTGCGAACTTTTTACTCAAGTAGTAGATGGCATGCTCCTTCTTACCGGTTTCATCTTGTTGTCCAAGCACGCAGCCCATGGAATCTTCCAACACGGTAAGGTACATGATTAATGGTCTTCCTTCGATTGGAGGAATCAATATTGGAGGTTCTGACAGGTATTCCTTGATACTATCAAACGCTCTTTGGCAATCTTCTGTCCACACAACCTCTTGATTTTTGCAGAGAAGCTTGAATATTGGTCCACAAGTAGCAGTCATCTGAGAGATAAATCTGGAGAAGTAATTCAAACATCCAAGAAATCCTCTTACTTGCTTCTTTGTATGTGGCGTAGGCATTTCTTGAATAGCCTTGACTTTGTCAGGGTCAACTTCAATACCTCTTTGATTGACAATGAAACCTAGGGCATTTCTTAAATAATTCATTTTCAATTAAAACAAAACTCAGGGCATGGTATTTTATTTTTCCATCTGTCGAACCTGTGGGCGAACGTAAGTATTCGGCCAGGGGTTTGCGCCAATCATTGTTTTTCCCATTATCAATTGCTAAAATTTCAAAATTTTCGGTATCTAATGCACCTAATTTTATAATTGATAAGTCCGAAGGGGACAACGAAGTAGCTATAACCTTTTTCTTTTCTTGAATAGGCTTTTTGTCTTCATTCTTCTTGTATCCTGAGGCTTCTTGCGCTAGATCTTTAGCTTCTTGGTTTTCTCGTCGAGGTATGTGTCGAAGACTTGCTTGCTCGACCCATTTTAACAACCTTATGGCAATCAGGAAGTACATGATTAAATTCTCTTTGACGCATCTATACTCTTTTGATACTTGTTTGATTACCAATTCAGAGTCTCCCATAATTTCGACATTTCTTGCCCCAAATTACGGTAGCAGTTCAAGTCCAGTAATAAGGGATTCATATTCTGCTCATTATTAGTGCAGATGCCGTCGATGGTGTATGTGAACTCTGCTGGAATTCCACTGGGAGAAATTATAACTCCTCCTATCCCTGCACCATTTTTGTGACTAGAACCATCGAAATATATTCTGGCATAGCCACCATAGAATGGTAGACTAAGAAATTTGCCACTATCTTCCATTTCATTGCTTTTAAAGGCACATACGTTAAGGAATGTTCAGTTAATTCTAAAGCCCATTTACCAATTCGACTATGCAAAATTGGTTTAGACAACATATACTTAATAATGTCGAAATGAGAAGAAACGTAAACATCAACTGGCTTTATAAATTGCTTCATTTTGATACGAGAGAAATACAAACACAAGCATAGTTTTTCTATGTCACTATACCTAGTTTCAGGATCGTTTAACATACGACTAAGGTAATACACAGGGTGTTCGACATGATTGTCGTCCTCTTGAACTAGGATACTACATATGGTCGATTCTGAGGCTGCTATATACAACCTCATAGGCCTATTTCTAAGTGGAGGTGCCAATATAGGAGGCTTCACCAGATACTCTTTTATTATGTCGAAAGACTCTTGATGCTCCTCTTGCCAGATAAACTCCTCGTTTTTCAGTCGAAGCAGTGGTGAAAATGCCTTAACTTTACCACTTAAGTTGGAAATGAATCTCCTCAAGAAATTTACTTTGCCCAACAGAGACTGAAGTTCCTTTTTGGTCGACGGCGGTTTGACGTCCATGATAGCTTTGGTCTTGCTTTGATTAACTTCAATGCCTTTCTTATGCACAACAAAACCAAGGAAATCTCCTGCCTGCACACAAAAAGCACACTTTAATGGATTCATTTTCAATCCATATTTTCGCATTCTTTCAAAAGATTTCCAAAGGTGCTCTAAGTGTGTCGATTTACTATTCGACTTGATTACAATATCGTCGATGTAAACCTGCATGAAATTTTCAATGAAATCATGGAACATAGTATTCATTACCTTCTGGTACGTTGCTTCGGCATTCTTCAAGCCGAATGGCATGAATACGCATTCATAGGTGCCTAACGCCCCTGGGCAACGAAACACCGTGTTCGGCACGTCATCATCTGCAATAAAGATTTGGTTATAACCAGCATAACCATCAAGCATACGTTAATATTCAAAGCCAGCAGCCGAATCGACTAGCATTTCAGCCACTGGTATAACATATTCATCTTTAGGAGTGGCAGCATTTAAATCTCTAAAATCAATGCACACTCTTAGCTTTCCATTTTTCTTAATAACTGGCACAATATTAGTCAACCATTCGACACACCTTGTAGATCCGATGAACTTTATTTGGAGGAGTCTTTCTACTTCCTCCTTGATCTTCGACATAACTACAGGAGCAAATCATCGAGGCATTTGATTTACTGGTTTTTTTCCAGCTTTTATTGGTAACTTTAACTCGACCAATTCCCTGCTCAAACCTGGCATTTCATTATCAAGCAAAACAATCTTTAAATTCTTTTAGTAAAGATATTACCTCAGATCTGAGCTTTTGGTCGATGTTGACGCTAATGTAGGTTGGTCTTTTATCACCCTCTGCGCCAAGGTCGAATTCTTCCAAAGGATCTTGTGGCTGCATTCTGGTGCCATAGGATCCTTTTCAAAACCTAGAGGTTTGTCGTCGTATATGCAATCTTGATGTTGCTCATCGACGCTTCTGTTGACCAGCTTACTTTTATCTAGTGCTTCTGGCTCTACAACCAAAATTATTTCCTCTGAAACGGAAAGTTTAACAGCTTCTGCGCCCATTTTTTCTTCTTCAGCTTCTATAGCCGAATTTATCTTATTTTTGGCAATGTATGTCGAAATCGTTCTCAAAGCTTCTAGCTCAGACATCACTTTCGTGATGGTTACCCCATCCTGTTCGCACGGGTTCCTCTGCATAAGGATCCTCCAAAGGTTCTGTTCTTGCAGGAAAAACCTTATTAGAATGATTTTAGGGATTTGGAAGCTTAAGTATCGTAACTCAAGCTCCAAGCTTGTCAGTGTCTTGCTTATCCCGCTGGCGGGAGCCCTACTTATATCATTCCTTCCTTGAAGCTATTTCTTTCCTTCAGAATCGCCTCACTCCATTAACCATGGCTTTGAAGGCAAGGAGTTAGTTGACTTGTAATCATTCACTAGTAACGTCTCATAAAGACTCTAGGAACTCTTCATCTTCATAACGTCTATTCAATCGTTCCCATTGGAGTAACCGCCGCGCTACACTTCGGGCCGAAACCGTCCTCGTGTCTTTCCCCGAGATCCAAGTCGGGCATAGATCTCCTCTTTGATGGACGAGACCCATCCCGGATCCTTGCATCCAGGCATCCATCTCGGCTGAGGATTTTGTGTATGATCATAAGCCCCCTTGGTCGCTCGGTTTTAAGCTTCTTGAATCCGTGTCGACCAAACAGTTTGAACCCTTAATCCCTTAGCGAGATGTATTATATTTTTTGATTTTTCTTAGAAACGCAGCACGTGCCCCATGTGACACCAGCCCAACGGTCACTTGGGCTTTCGCCTGATTGCTCTATAAGTGGAAAAACCTGATTTTATGCCTCTTTTCCCTCCAACTCATTATATTTCATTTATTTGCCTTCCACGAATTCCTTCTCTACATATTCTCAAACCTACTTCAATCTTTGTCGCCGACGCTCAAAACCCTCACACCAATCACCAATCATCAACTGTACCCTCTCTTTATACTATTTTTGTTTCAATCCTAAACATGGTCATTATTAGGGAATGCGATGACTTCGGTCGCAAAATCCATTTAGGAGATGAAGAGCGAAAAACCCTGTTCGAGGAATGCATGCGTGAGGTGAGGAATGTCAAAAGGACGACGACCTAAAGAGAGTTGTGGATAGGGTTTGTATCAAGTTTTACTTCGAAAGTGATTCTGACCGACTCTTCGTGTTCGGTGGAGCTAATAATGGAAACCAACCGTCTCGATCAAAGGGGAAGCTGCTGGCTTTAAGCTTAAGCCCGATACAAGATGAAGAAATCGCTGCACTGCTCCCACAGAGTGTCTCGTCAACAGGAGACTAAGATGATGTGATTTTAGAACCGTGAACTGGAGAGAGTCTCAGATGATCCGTCCCTGTGAGTTAAAACAGAGTGGTTTTACTTTTATACAGAGTGATCGAGGAATTTGGCATTCAATTCCCACCTCCGACTTCAAACCGATATCCTCCGTACCATCAACCTAGCTCCTCCCAACTTCGTCCCAAAAGCCGGGTTTCATCCGGCCTGGAGTAATTTGCCGAGCCCTGCCTATAACCCCACCATTGGTTTGTTCTTCTTTTTCGAATAAAAGCACCGAGCTCGAAACCGGGTTGCCACTGGCATCCCGAAAAGAAGTTTCCTCCAAGCTTATACCTCCAATTTTAAGGGCTACAAAGAGCGCTTTATCCGAGTGAGATGTGGGTCTCGTGTCCCTATGTTATTTATGGCTCGACGGCATCACAAGTTCCTTTGTATCGACTTGTGATCCACTCCCTATCTCCGGTTTTGATTACGACAGCTTGAGTGATACCGAGATCCTTTCTTTAGAAATTCTGGACTCTTTCAGACCGATTCGGGTCAAGGATTTACTTGCCCTGTCTCCCAAGGAAGTCCCCGACTTCCTAGGTAAGAACTTCTCGACTATCTTTACTATTCTATACTTTATTTGTATGTTTAACTTCCTTTCTTCCTTTTATTTTCCATGATAAGATGACCGATATATCCGTAAAGGAACAGAGGAAGCTAATGGTGAAGTCCGTGCCGCCCGAATGGCAAAGTCCCTCCGAGACCAAGTCCAATTTGGCCGGGCCGGAAGTGCGCCCCGAAGAAGAAAAAGAACGCCACGACCCGTGATCCCAGCAGTAAACAAACGCCATTATCGCTTCTCCTCTGCGCCCAACTCGAACCAGCCCCAGTCTATCCCCAAAATCAAGACCGTTATGGGGAACGAAACCAACTCGCAGATCGGGCCATCTCCAATTTGTCAAGGAAGTTGGTGATAGCTCGGTCGAACTTCTTCCGAGAATCGGTTGGGCTGCCGACTTCGACGCCTTAAGTTTTTGTATGATCATCTCAACGCCACAACCGACGTGGAACAAGTTGACCGCCTGGGTCACAACAGATCACCAATCACCGAGCTCATACCTTATGAGGTGTGCCGTGCTCACCAAGTCCGCTTGAATCTGTGATCATGTGGAGAAAAGAAAACCGAGTTAGAGGTCAAGTCAAGAGGTTAATCGACAACGAGCAATTCCTTCTCAACGCCAATGATGTATTCAAGAATAAACTCTCAAGCACCGCAACATTACAAGTCTTGAAGAGAAGAATTGGAGGCAAGCAAACGGATAAAGACTTTGGAAGATGAGCTCGCCCAAATGTCCACCAAGTTCCAGGATTCTGGAAAATCATGCTCCGAGCTGCAGGAAGCATTGAAGAACTCCCAGATGGGAATGTTAGATGCCGGGGACATAGCTTTTGACCGGGCTAAAGCTCAAGTCATTGCCTTTACCCGATATAGACATCTCTGAGGTTGACTTTAAGACTATTGTTGATGGGAAGTCAGGAGGTTGATGAAAATGATAGCGAGACCACCATTAGCGAAGAAAACGCCAAGGTGGATGCCAACTCGCCAACCCCAACCTTGATTTCTTTGTTTTTAGAATATCCATAGTTAGTCATCCCTTTGGATGCATTTTGTACTTTGAATATTTGCACTGCAGGGCTATTTTAATTGCTTTCCGAATTTTTGCTATTAATTTCCGAGTTTTTGCCTTTTGTTTATTTCGTGCACAATTGTGAACTTTTATGTAGTACTTATGAGCCCCCCGAGCCATTGGATGCGACGAGCAATCCTAATGGTTTTAGAGAAAATCACATAACAATTGTTCACAACCCCAACAAACACCTCCAGGTAATATCGGTTTACCGAGACTGGAGAGAGTGTTGAAGGAACGCCCGATGCAACTCGATTACATTTCTTTTTTATTCATTTTTGAAGGTCGTTCCGAGGAGTACTCCGCGTAGGAACAGAACCTTTCCGTGATCGAAGATTTATCATAGACCGAGCTTAACAAAGACGCCATAGGGTTCGAGCATCAAGCGAGGTTGACCAAGGAGTATTCCTCATGGGAACAGCCTTCCGTGATCGAAAGACGATCATAGACCGAGCTTAGCAGCGCGTCGCCATAGGGTTCAGAGCCTCAAGCGAGGTTGACCAAGGAGTATTCCTCATGGGAACAGAGCCTTTCCGTGACCGAAAGACGATCATAGACCGAGCTTAGCAGCACGTCGCCATAGGGTTCAGAGCCTCAAGCGAGGTTGACCAAGGAGTATTCTCATGGGAATGAGCCTTCCGGATCGAAGACGATCATAGACCGAGCTTAGCAAAGACGCCGCCATAGGGTTCAGAGCCTCAAGCGAGGTTGACCAAGGAGTATTCCTCATGGGAACAGAGCCTTCCGTGATCGAAAGACGATCATAGACCGAGCTTAGCAAAGACGCCGCCATAGGGTTCGTGAGCCTCAAGCGAGGTTGACCAAGGAGTATTCCTCATGGGAACAGAGCCTTTCCGATCGAAAGACGATCATAGACCGAGCTTAAAGACGCCGCCATAGGGTTCGAGCCTCAAGCGAGGTTGACCAAGGAGTATTCCTCATGGGAATGAGCCTTTCCGTGATCGAAGACATCATAGACCGAGCTTAGCAAAGACGTCGCCATTTGCTGCTTGCATCGATGTCGCAATATAATTTCATTAGATAGATGCCTCATTAAAACCCCGGCCCTTGCCTAGGAAAAGAGTGCATCAATTATTTTTACATAAGTATATTTAACTAAATAAAACTTAAGACTTGCAACATTCCAAGTCCTTGGTAATTCGATCCGTCAAAGTCTCCAACTTGTAGGTCTGCTTTGTAATTCTTCCGAGACCCCGAATGGTCCCTCCCAGCTGGGATCTAGCTTACCCTTCTTGGTAGGATCGGCTATTTTCTTAAGTACCAAATCTCCAACCTTGAACCTCGCCGCTTCACCTCAAGTTGAAACGCCTAGTCATTCTCTGCTTGGTCGCTACTTCCTCGACATGGGCCGAGTCTCTTATCTCGTCCAAGAAATCCGCCTCTTCATTCGTAGCTTGTTTATTGGCCTCGCTTCAAAATTTTCCCGACGCCAAGAGGGTAAAACTACTTCCACCTAATCATGGCATCAGCACCAAAACCATCCGGAAAGGAATTCTTTATGCTGTGGAATGGATGTGGTATGGTATGCCCATAAACTTGTAGGCATTGTGCCCATAACCCTTGGCCGAATCCACTTCTTTCATTGCATTAAGTATGACCTTGTTGGCCGACTCACCGCCTACCTCACCATGGATGCTCTACGGATATGAATTTGTTTTGAATTCGAGCTCCTTGCGTAACTCCACCATCAAGTACTTGCAAATCAGGCCCCATTATCCAAACAATGACACGAGGTAGTCCAAATCGCAAATGATACTTCTCCAATAAAACGCCGGACCCGGTCTGCCGAGATTCGGACACGCCGCTTCCACCCATTTAGTAAAATAATCCACGCCACGATCAGAACTTCAACCGCCCCGAGCCACCGGAACGGCCCCTGTGATGTCGCCCCCACCGATAAAAAGGCCATGGTACCGTAACTGCAAGAGCTCGGATGGTGTGTGAATGGTCGAGCGAACGCTACATTTCGAGCATTGTGCCACATATTCCTGGCAGTCCTTTGTTAACGAGGCCAAGAATACCCACTTAAGATCCGACCACCAAAGCCCTTCCTCCTCCATGATTTCCACAAGTCCCCTCATGAACCTCCTTCATCACTGTTGACATATCCTCCTCTGACACGCAGCGTAACATGGGAGCTGCACGTCCCAACCGGTATAGTTTCCCGGACTCCATTACAAACCGGGATGAAACCTTCTTGATGCGTTTGGCCTTCTCTCTATCTCCAGGTAATATCTCTTGTTGTAAATAACGGACGATCGGGCTCATCCACCCGTCGTCTCCCTCACGAATGGCCAGGGATTCTCCTTTTTCAACACTGGGCACTGGAAGTATCTCACGGATGACCGATTTGTTCATCCCGGAGTCCTTAGAACTAGCCAAACGTGATAGTACATCGGCTCGAGTATTCTCTTCCCGGGCCACATGACATATTTCAAAAGCTTTAAACTGCCGACTCAATGAAACACCGCGCAAATATTTCTCCAAAATAGGTCCTTTACTCAAACGACCCGTCCACTTGTCCGCCACCAATTGTGAATCGGCACGCACTAACAAGTGCGCACTCCTACTTCCAAAGCTAACCTCGACCGCCAGAAAGCTTCATACCGCCTCGGTCACCGCAAAATCCAAAACGCAAAGAGTATTCAAGCACCATCTCTCCGGACCCTCCAACTATCCCCGCGCCACTACCTTTGAGATTAGAGGAGCCATCAATGCATGTGATCCACCTCAATAGAGTCCTCTCCCGCGAATAGACAAGTTCCACCATGAAATCGCCTAGAGATTGGGATTTGATACTGCACGCGGACTAAAACCGATCTCATACTCGATAGTTCCACGCCCAGACACCATCCTTCCGCCAGTCTCGCTTAAACACCGCTCAAAGGAAAATTGGTCTTCACCGGACGGATGTCCGAGGAAGTAATGTCCGAGCTGCGTGCAGGTCACTAGTGCCGTGGCCAGCCTCTCTATCTTCCGTATCCGGTCTCGCCTTTTAACACCTTACTCACAAAGTATACCGACGCCTCCTTCATCCGAGTCTTGTACCAACACGTAACTAATTGCCCTTCAGATACCGGTAAAGTGTTAATCGAGAACCTTCTTTGGTCTCGACTAGCACGGCGCCGACAAGAATTGCTTTACCCCATTGAATGCTTCTTCACATGCTTCCGCCCATTCAAATCGAGCTTCTTCTTAATTGCCGAGAAGAAATGAATGGATTTATCCTCAAAGACAAGATAAGAAACGAGATAACGCGCCAAACGGCCTGAGTCGCCACTTCATCGAGGTCGGACTCGCATGTCAATGATCGCCTGGCACTTATCCGGATTGGCTTCGATACCCGATTTGTGAGCATGAAACCCAGAACTTGCCGCTTGAACTCCGAATGTACATTTGTCCGGTTCAAGCGCATGTTGAATTTCCGCACCGCCGAAAAGTCTCCCTAATGTCTATCACATGGTCTTCCCCGACGTGGTTTTTATCACCATGTCGCCTACATACACCTCAATATTCCGACCAACTGAGGGGCAAACACCATATCCATCGGCCTTGGTAGGTCGCACCGCGCTCTTCAAACCGAACGGCATAACTCGTAATAGAAATTCTTTCGTCATTATGAAGGTCTGTTGGACGATCACCGGGTTCATTCGGATCCGATTGTACCCCGAGTAGCATCCAAAAACTTAGGAGGCGAACCCAAAGAACTATCGATCAACCGATCAATGTGAGGGAGAGGATACGGATCCTTCTGCATGCTTTGTTTAGGTCGGTGAAGTCTACACACATTCTCCACTTTCCATTCTTCTTCTTTACCATAACAACGCTTGACACCAAGTTGGATATTGTACCTCCTTCACGAAACCGCCTTCAACAACTTTCCCACTTCCTCCGACACGCCTTGCCCCTTCTTCCCCATCTTCCGCTTTGTGACACCGCTTGACTCTAGGATCAATTGACAAATGATGACACATGATCTCGTGGTCTATGCCCGATATCTCGACGGCTTGCAAAGAGATCTAGATTTTGCCTTAATACCGGACTATCTCGGTCTCTTCCTCCATTGTCAACTGCTCCTAGGTGGGTAATTTGTGAGGGCAACGGACCGATCCGAACGCCTTGACCTCCTCCCGAGGAGTAAGTCCGCCCTCTCCGTCCTTTCTCTCGATCAATATCAACCATGCCGACCTCATGTTTGGGAGAAGCTTCCATGGACCCGACCTCTTAGCCTTCGATCGCCTTTTATAACACTCGGCCAACCCCGGGTCTCCACGGATAACCCCGACACGCTGCCAAGGGGATACTTCATAGTCAAGAACAATGTTGACAATACCGCTCAAGTGCATTAAACGAAGGTCGCCTGATGATAATGTTGTAGGTGACGACGATTAACCACCAAATACCTAACCTCGAACGGCTTTGGCATTTTCTCCTTCTCCAAAAGTAGTTTGTACGGGAGGTACCCAACCTCGCACCGTCACGGAGAACTCCTACCGAGTCCCACCGAACGGCAACAACTCATTTAGTTCGAAACCCATTCCCTTAAAAGCCTCCCATCAGAGGACGTCCATGAACTCCCGGATCGACACACGCTTCACGCCCAATCCCGATCCGCACCTCAATCACCATAGGATCGCTTCATGTGGCGTAACTTTGGCATCCTCCCAGAAGGTTACCACCCCGATCAAACCCGAGGTTCCAATACGCACCGCCCGAACCCCGGCATATCTTTTCCGTCGAACTAGTGGAGCCACCTCCTGCAAAGCCCCCTGAGATGGTGTTTAGAGTATGCCGAGTTGACCTCGCTTCTTTCACCTCTTCTACTGCCTTGCCCTTTTTCTTGGACCGAGAATCTGAAGCCGAGTCTCGTCGTTGGGATGAATCCCGCTTGCTGGTCCGCCCGGGATCCTCCTTCACATATGTTGATAGTTTTCTTTGAATTAACTTCTCAATCTCCTCCTCAATTGTATGCGCAGATTCGTGGTATGCCCTTCGACGATGAAACTCACACCACGCACTGGATCACCCCTAGAACTGTGCACACCCACTTCGCTGTAAGGTGGTGTGAGCAGCTTCAAATGACTGACGTCCCGGAGGATATCTTCCCTTCTGGTGTTGAGGGGTGTAAACGTCTCCCTGGAGCCAAAAGCCGATCGTGGACGCTGAGGCCGTTTGTCCCGAGTTCGCTCACTGCATAGCAGATCCCGTGTCCGGACTCGCTTGTCGCGACCCGCCCCTCGTCTTTAGAATCTCGAGCTCGCTTCCATGTTACTTTCTTCTCCTTCACGTAGCACTCACCGTAATGATCTCGCCCATGCTCTTGGCGGGCTTTTGGGCTAAGGACTCATTGAACGCCAAGGCCACGCCGAACGCAGCCACAAATATCTCCGATTAGGATGAGACCTGATAGTCTCCTCATTGAACCTAGCCATGAAGTCTCGAGAGATTCGAGGGCGTTGTTTCACATTGAAGAGGGAGGTATTGGCTACCTTGGCGTCGATTATGAAATCTGAATGATTTTCCGTTGAAGTCGTGATAGCTCACTACGGACAACCGGGAAGCCCCATATACCAACAAGCAAGGCCGACTCTCAAGGTACCGCCATCGCCTGCACTTGAGCGAGTCGGTTGCTCCAATGAGTGCCATCGTGTTGTTAATCATGATGATGTGCTCGGGGTCCGCCTTGCCATCGTATGATGCCAAGACAGGGGTTTGAAATTATCCGGAACAAGATCCTGCATCGCTCGAGACAAAGGTTGCGGCCCGAGGCTCTACCTCATGATCCTCCGTCATCCAAGCCCCTCTTGAAGGGCTTGAACATTATCCTGAAGTTTATGCCGGCGCAAGTCATCGATCATGGCCAAGAATCGAGTGAGATCCGTGGATCTGTTGGTGATGCTTGAGACATTGTCGCCCTGCTTTTTGCTTGTGCGGCCGGGAATGATTTCACCAAGGCCCCACGGTGGCGCCAAATGTTCTTGCAGAAAACCTTATTAGAATGATTTTAGGATTTGGAAGCTAAGTATCAGAACTCAAGCTCCAAGCTTGTCGTTGTCTTGCTTATCCAACATGGAGCCCTACTTATATCATTCCTTCCTTGAAGCTATTTCTTTCTTCCAGAATCGCCTCACCATTAACCATGGCTTTGAAGGCAAGGAGTTAGTCGTTATGACTTGTAATCATTCACTAGTAACGCCTCATAAAGACTCTAGGAACTCTTCATCTTCATAACGCCTATTCAATCGCTCCCATTGAGTAATCACGAGCTACACTTCCCGAAACCGTCCTCGTGTCTTTCCCCGAGATCCAAGTCGGGCATAGATCTCCTCTTTGATGGACGAGACCCATCCGGATCCTTGCATCCAGGCATCCATCTCGGCTGAGGATTTTGTGTATGATCAGGTTCAACATCCCACAAAAATCTGTGGGTTTCATGCAGTTTCAAGGAGACAAATGTCTGATTTAAGTTGGCATACACTTCTTCCGCTGGATGGCAGGGAGAGATATTGGCCAATTTCCTATCGAACTAGTTTTGGCCGATAGTATTTGTAACGCCCCATTTTATTTAATATTATATTATATTAATATTTTCAAGTTACCGTTTTACGATTATTTTTGCGACGAGAATATTAATATTAATCGATATATCTGTTAATATATTCGGTGATGTTTTGTTTGGTCCGGTTTTTATTCTGTTCGGTTCGGTAAAATATTATTCAGACCGATATTTAATTTCTCGGAGTTATTTTAATTAATTGAGGTAATAATATTATTGGATATTATTTAGTGTTATATTTAATAGCAAGACATGTTGGGGGTGTAAGTGCAAATTAGAGGGAATTAGGTGTACACCCTATGGTCTTAGTAGTAGAAACCAACCAAACCCACCATTTCCTTGTTTCTTGCCATCACAACACAAAAACATACTTAGAGAGAAAACAAGAGAGATTTTTGGAGTAAGAGAAGAACAAGAACACAAAGCTTGGGTTTTGAGTTGGTTGGAACATCAAAGATCATTCAAGCATTTAAGGTAAGGGGTTTGATTTTCCACTTCCTATAGTTAGGGTTTGATTGATATATTTTGGATTTGGGATAAAAATTGATATTATGGTTTACGAGCTTTGTTGTGTGATTGTTGAAATAAATTAGGAAAGTTGATTTAGGAGTATTTATGTTGGTGATTCATTGCTATGGCTAGTAGAAATTAGAAGTTGCAGTAATGGAAAATATAAAGGAAAATGTAAAACATGAAATAGGTTCTGCAATGGAAATATTGAAGAAGATGAAAGAACGAATGAAGCACAAGGGAGGGCGACCGTTCCCCTCTCCTTAGGCGCCCGCCCCCTTGGTTCCTGGAGGAGAAAATGAAATCTGGCATTTTTGCTTTCTACTCGTTTCTGTGTTCTGTTGTGTTCTGTTACCTGCATAATTTAGAATTAGCTTCTGTTTTATTCCTTTTCCATAATTTCATATACTAGTATATTATATTAATAAAATATAAATATGACATAAGTTAGTCGATTAAATTTGGAACCCGATTATGTTCTGATTTTTCGATCTCGACAATTTCGGCGGCAGAGCAAGTTGCTCCGAATTTAACGAAAATTAACGTGCTAGCTAATTTCGACGTGTAGAACGTCATGGTGAGGTTAGTTTTTCGATATTTTGAGTTTTTACGAAACGACCCGAAATAGGCCAAATTACGGTTAAATTGAATCGGGTTGCGTTTTAGTCGGTTTAAGTCACGTATGGACAATCCGATTGCGATGTTGATGATTATGATTAATGCCGGTTATTAGGAATGACTTTTGCGACAATTATTGATGTTTAGTTATTTTCCCACGTTTGGAATTTAATGAATTATTTGATAATGATGTGGTGTAAGTAAATATGATGTTTGCGACGGTTTGCTCAAAATGAATGTTTGATGATATGTTTATCTTGATATGGATAAATATGGCCACGTGGGCTTTATGCCAAATTTTGATGTGCGATGATGATGTTTTGTTGTGTCGTAGTTGTGATGTCGTGTTGTCGAGTCACATACATTGCATTGGCGACGAGGGCTTTTATGCCAAGCGACGAGGGCTTTTGTGCTATGCGACGATAGGCTTTATGCCAAATGTCCTTAATTATGGACAAAGCGACGGGTACCACATGCATAACATGGTCGTGTCTCATGGACTCGGTTATGTTTATGTTTGAGTCATTTGGTGTTGAGTTTTAATTGATGGCTTATGTTGAATTGTGATGTTATATGATACTTTGTTTTGATCCGAGTATAATGATTACGTGACAAAATTAAAGTGTTGAATTAATACACTAAATGGTAATTTTATACACTAAATGGTAATTTAAAGTACGTAAGATTTTGATATATGTTGACATACCCTTATTATCCTATATCATTTATGATTCCAAAACTATTTATATATTTTATCATACCTTTAATTTTAAGTTTTGGAGTATCTCACCCTTTACTTGTTTTCGCCGTTGCCTTTATATTGGTAACGTGCAGGTGATCCGTGAGGATGATGAGGATTAGCTCGAGTTTCTTTATTTTGAGTCGCTCTGCTCTGATAGTAGTAACACTCGGGTTTTGGGTGACGTTATAATTTTGGATAGGATAGTCTATGTATACTATCTTATGATGTTATAACCTTATGTATCGATGATAACATGATGATATGTACATTTTGCGAACACATTCGCTGTGCTGTGAATATTCATATGTTGATATATGATAATTTATTATATGAATCGGCATATCCGACTTTTGATAGTTGTGAAGTGCATTATTATGTAAAGTGACGAAACACGAATATGTGATACCTCAAATTATGTTTGGATGAAATGTTGAAACTCTGATTTTATTACAAATTACGAGGGGTAGAATTGGGGTGTTATAGTATTGACATCTTCCATAAAGTGACCTTGATCAGCCTCAATGTTCTCTACGATGTCGTCTTCTCGCCATATGATCAGGCATTGATGCATAGAAGATGGCACAACGTTGACTCCATGCAACCATTCCCTGCTCACAAGCAGATTATAACTTGGTTGACCTTGGATGACCATGAATATTGTTGGCCTAGTAACAGAGCCGACGGTAATATCTACCTGGATTACCCCCATGGTAGTTTTAGTTCTTCCTTCGTAGTTTGACAAGACCACGTTATGAGACCTTATATCGGTGTCGAACTTGCCGATCCTCTTCAGAATATGATGTGGCATTATGTTGAAAGTAGTGGCACAATCCACTAACACCTTATTAATGGCAGTTTCTTCAACCTTTGCTCTGATCAGCAAGGGCTTCAAATGGCTCCTCATAGCCATATCGGGCTTCTCAAAAAAGGAATCCTGGCCCTCAATGGAGCCATTGTTCATCACAAGGTAGCAAATTGGCTTGTGTAAAGCCATTTCAGCAGCATCCATATCACTAGTGTTCTCTACTTCTGTCGGTATATTATACTCTTCTGGGAGTATAGAGACAACGTTGACTAGGATGCCTAAGCTTGCTTCAGAATCAGAGGAAAAGTCATCAATTGCCTCATCAGAGCCATTGTCAGCAAGCTGTAGTTTCTGGAAGTTTTCAGCAGCAATTCTGTTAGTGAGCGCGTTGCATCTAGGGAACAAACCGACTTGAGCACCCTTATTTTTGCAACGATAAAGAAAACTTAGCAAGTCTTCATCGTCTCTTGGATAGACGTTAGCTAAATTGACGTTTGGAATCTCATCAGTGCTTTCTTCCAACATGGTGTTGTTAGGAACTTCAGTGATGTCGACCATGTTAATGTCGACAGGCACAGCAAATAACGCTTCTTCTTGCATCAAAGTATCAGTATCAATCTTCTGATTTCTTGCAGCAAATTTCAAACGACCTTCCTGGAGTGACTTCTGCACCAAATCCTTGAAAAGAAAACATTAAGAGGTTGTGTGACCAAGATAATTATGATATTTACAAAAACCTCTCTTTTGTTTTTGTTCTAATGGTGGAAATTTAGCATTTGGGGGTACTAAAATTTGACTATCTTTGACTAACAAATCAAAAATCTCCTCGCATTTGCTAACATCAAAAGTATAAGTTTTTGCAGAAGTTCTTGAACTAGTTTTGACAGTAGGGCTTTTCCCTTTGGCAGGAAACAACAATTTACATTCATATGCTGGCCCTGATTTTAATTCAGCCACATCCATGTTTGCCTCTGTCGGCGACATGTAATCACCTCAGATATGAGATCTCAGATCATCAAGCATATAGGCTACCTTCTCTTTCTTTGATTTAGCTTTAGTATGTCTAACTTTTTCTAGTCGAAGGCGCTCAAGGTGTCGAACCCTGTCAGCCAATTGTGACATGCTCTTAACAAAGGTTGGATCTATTTTCTTTCTAATGGAGTAGTCCAAACCTCCAACAGCTATTTGAACAAGTTCATGTTCAGGCACTTGGGTAAAGCACCTTGCTTTTAATGATCTAAACCTATTTAGCTAATTGTCTATTGTCTCAACAAACTTTCTCTTAATACTTGACAACTCGACCAAACTAATATTCGAATGCCCTTCGTAAAACTGTTCATGGAAAAGTTTTTCCAACTTCGACCATGAGTCGATCGAATCAGGGGGCAAGGTCGTAAACCACATAAAGGCTGCTTTAGTAAGGGACGAAGGGAAATGTTTCACCCTTAAGCCTTAATTATTTTCCATGTCTCCCGACTCAGTCAGGTATCTGGCGATGTGTTCGACTATCGACTCACCCGTTTCTCCTCCAAACTTGGTGTATTTAGGAATTTTCCATCCTCTAAGGTTTTCGGTCTGTAAAATATACTCTGATAATGGAGAAAAGTATGCTGGCCTTGTCATTGTATTCATACCATTTCGGGCCATAATTCTCTCGACAATGTTGGTTAAGTTATTTTCAACAACTAAATCCTCATGTCAAACTTGATCAAGGACTTGGTCAGCCTTCTGATGTCTATGCACTAAAACCCTAGGTGGGTTGACAATGACATTCCTTTGAGGCGTTGCAGCTTGACATTGATACACAGTTTCTTCTTCTACTGCCCCCATGTCTCTCTGGACATGTATGGGTTGTCGAATCGGATGCCCCTGTCGGGAAACCGCTTAGCGGGCGCCTAAGAAGTTACACAGACGTGTTAATTGTGCAATAACCTGTCGGTTTGTTTCAGTGGACTTCCTATTAGTCTCGACCGATTCTTGCACTATGGGGTTAAACACATTGCCCATTTGGTTATTTAACATATTGACTAATTCATGGTTGCTATCATCTATTTGTTGCCTCAATACTGCCACAGAGGTAGTATTTAAATGTTGCGCAGACATTTCCCTATTTGCCCCTATTGCAGATCCTTGTAAAGGGGCGTTTGTATTCTACACGTTATTAGACACTATTGCTACACTTGGGGCCGACTGATATCCCGCCATTAAGGAATACGGCATTCCATAAGGGGGATTCGTAGCAGTACCAAATTGAGGTATTGCTGTGTTCGAAATGGCACTCGTGGCCACCACAGGCCCTGGAGTCACCGGTGTCGTCTGGGGAATGGGAGTTGATACTGATACTGAAGCAGTTGGCCCTGAGGCAGTTGTGTTTCTCAAAGGGGGAAATAACGCAAGTTGCGAAAGAAATGGGTCGGCAATACCCAGTGTTTGAGATGGAACTTCATCCGCATTCGACGCGTAGGTATTATTTGTCATCTTAGGTGTAAGTTTCCTAGTGGGTGGTGGTTTCTTACTTGCTGAATTTCCACTTCTAAGTTTCATGCACTTTTAAGAAAAACTCTAACAAACTCTAACACTTAGCACAGGGTCCCACCAGGTGTGCCAAGTTGTTTACTGTGGAAAATGGTAAACAACCGCTGGTCCTCCCTAAGTCCTAAAACTAAGGGTTACTCGCAAGATTGACCAGTTGATCTCAAGACACGTGCTAAGGTTTTGGTATATTGTACTGATTTTGTAAGTAAAAATACCTAGGCACAGAAACGGTTTCCAGAGCCTAAGTGAAACAGCACAATGGCTTTCCACACACACTGAATTCTGACTACCTGTTAACCGACTACAGAAACTAGACTCAATAGAACGCTAATTGGTGGCTCGTGACCAATAGTTTACGTTGAAGTATTTTTGATGAAGGAGACAAAAGTAAACAAAAACAGTAAAGATAAACTTAAAAGTAAATTGATTGCATTGAAAATAGAAATATGGTGATTCACGTACATCAAAGGCTTGAGTCACTCTTTCTTCCTTTAGCGCAGAATTGGGCAGAGTTTTGGCAAGCAATTTAAGGGTACAAATGTACACACCTTAAATCCTAACATACTAACTTATTTATAGTACTTTACAAATTAACTGCTAAAAGTAATTAGCGGACGAGTTCTAAACTAGAGACAACTGTTGCACTAGATTTCTCCATCCGTTTAACGCTTCAAACCCACGATCTTCTGAGGCAACTACCCACGATCTCCTTATTCTGACTTCTTCCCGCTTCATGACTTCAGAAGGGAACTGCTTTAGGTTTTGATCCATATTCTTGAAGCGTAATAATATTTCCTAAGTCCCCTAGCCTATATCTTCGATAACACGATCATTTCGACTGATGCCTTCATTCAACCCAAACTCATGTCGAATCGACCAACATATCACTTTGTCGGCTTAGTCTTATCTTCGACGTCATTTTGCTCTGGCTGTTTGGTAGATTGGGTTGCTTTTCTGACTCAGTTCCTCAGTCGACATATGTTTTTCTGGTACTTCCAACTTGGCTTTGTAAAGAATTTCAAAAACTATCTTTATTTGGTAATGGCCCTTATCTTGTGGGGACCTTTGCCTTTAAGCAATGCCCTTAAACATACTTTACGAATTTCCAGTTAACAAACTCACAAAAACATATGAGACGAACTACGACGCTCTAACTTTCCCATTGCACGAGGGAATATGTAGGCATCTGGTCACGGGGCTTGACCGAGAAAACTTTGTAAATACTTCCTTCTTTTCCTCGTGTTTTATTTATTTTCTTTCTTTCACATGCATTTCCTTTTAGCATATAGCACAAATGTAGCAATTAAGCGATAGATAAACATACCCATTAGATAGAAAATAGAAGTGGATACCATAGAGTACTACGGGCGTGTGGGATGCTAATACCTTTCCCTCACGTAATAGACTCCCTTATCCGATCTCTCGGTCGTAAGAACGTGATTTCTCTCTTTCAGGTTTTCTCGATGTTTACCTTTCCCCTTAGTTGAGATAAAAGACATTCGATGGCGATTTCATTGATATTCTATCAGATGATTTTAGCCAAGTACTTTCAACTGGCAACTTTATTGGGGACGTGGTAGACCTCTTGCTGGTCCATCCAGTAGTCGATCCTAGCTTTTACTTTCCTGTCTATTGGGTGTTTATTTATTTACCTGCTTTATCACATCATCATTTGTATGTTTTGCATTGCATGCTATGTGACATTTTATTGCTTCTATATATTGTATTTGTTGTTGTGTTGGGTTTGTTTCTGGATTGGGTGGGTGTTACATGAGGTAAAAGGCCTCGTACCCCGACCATGAGCAACATATAGGAACGCATATGAATAGAGTGGAACATAACGACAACGAATGTAAATCTAGTAGTGCGGTCATGTCGTCCATGCTCAAGGGAGGTTTCAAACAGGGTGTTATCGTCATCACGTAGGTGTTACGATGGTAGTATTTCTGGGCTAACCTGATCTTGGAGTTACCTTGACCTTACCCAAGCCTTAGTTACACCCATGAGTGGGGCGGGATCATTATTATCATATCAACTGATGGTGACTGTTGGTGACTTGATACTGATGGTGACTTGGTATTTTCTGTTGGTGACCGGGTTTCTATTCAGTGGTATTTTCTAGCCGTTACTCTGCCTGTAATCTCTTGTTTTCTTCTACTAGATCAGAAATAGTACAGTAGAAAGAGCAATGTCATGGAAGTCGTAAACCCATGATCAATGCACAATGCACTTGTATCATAGCATGTTTATTTTCAAAAAGAAATGTCACAAAAATATGTTATTTATCTAACCCTACATGCATATCATTTCCAGGTTTTTATGTGATCATTATCAGCATCAGGATGGATAGCGACACCCAAACCAACACCGAGGTTCTCAAGAAATCTGCGGTTTATTCCTTCAGCTCGTTTGACATTTCTGAAGTGAGATTGAGGGGTGCTCTTGTGGAAGGATCAATTGATAAGAACTTCAGAGAGACCTATAGAAACATATTGCCTTTATTGATGGAGGATTATGAGTTTCACGCCATGCAATCTCTACTTCAGTTTTATGATAGTGAGCTCAGATGCTTTTCTTTTCAAGACTATCAGTTAGCATCGACTCTTGAAGAATATTCCTCCCTCCTAGGTCTTAATATCACAAGCAGCATGTTGTTTGTCAGAGTGCTTGTTACTCCTGATTTCGAAGCCATCGCTAAATCCCTTTATTTGCGTGTTAGCGATGTGAGAGCTAATTGGATTCCTAAAGACCACACATGTGGGCTCCCTTTGAGATTTCTTTTGTCTAGAGATGATGATTTTTCTAGAAACGGTGATTGGTGTTACTTCAACATTGTATTGGCCACCATGATCTATGGCACCGTGATCTTTCCTGTTGTTGAAAAGTTTGTAGACTTTGTTTCTATATCGGTATTCATGAACAACAATCTGGTTCCCACTATCTTGGTCGAAAGCTATTATGCCATACACTCTTGTCATAGTAAGAAGGGGTGTGTCATTTGCTGCATACCTTTTCTTTAGAGGTGGTTCAAGACACATTTTCCAAAGAAGGGGGCATTTGTAGAATGTGTTAAGTCTATGTTGTGGTCCCGTCAAATTGTTGCGCTCACTTCCTACGATATAATATGGAATACCATGTCGAGTGGAGCCGAGATCATTTTCAGTTGCGGAGAGTTTCCAAATATGCCACTTATGGGAACCAAATCCTACATCAAGTACAACCTTATATTGGCATGTCGTCAATTAGGGTATCCTTTAAAGGAAGCATGCATTGATCTCCAGGTAATGGAAAGAGTTTTCTTATCAAAGGACGAGGATTCAATTATGCTGAACAGGATTGTTACTGCATGGCGCCAACTTCATAATAGGGGCATGGTTTTCTTTTGCCAGAAAAGGAACTATGCGCTTGATCCTTATGTGAATTGGTTGAAAGAGCGAGTCAGAGCAGTTTTGTTACCTTTTCGAAGGGAGGCACCGTTATATCCTCAACCTAATATTGTAGTGGGAGGTCCGTCATATGATATTGTCACTTCTTCTTCATCATCCGTTGCAATTATGCCAGGGTTTGTGCGTACAGAACTCTACCAGAAACTTCAATCGGAGAATTCAACTTTAAAAGCGCAATTGCAAGCTCAAGCCATGGATTTAGCATTCGGTTTGCAAGACAAGAAGAATTTGTCTGTTGAGATCGAGCAGAAGGGTCAATTCTTGAGTGCCTATGGTTTGCTCGAGAAGACTAAGAAGGTTAGAAGCGATAGTTCCTCCTCCTCCAACTAGCTGACCATAGAGCTCGAAAAGACCCAAGAAAGATTGGAAAATTTTCAAGTGGCTAATGGGAAACGGAAGGCAAAACATAGCGAAGAGATTCGAGTCTTGAGGAAGCAACTCCTCAAGGAAGAATCCGATGCCAAAGAGTCTCTAAAGCAAAAGAAAGAACTTGAAGCTGAAGTACAGAGTCGACAAAAGCAGATATTTTTCCTTTCCAAAGAGGTTGAAGAGTTGAAGACTCAGTTGCAAAAGTCCAGAGACAAAGGATATGCAGTGCATGCCATGCTCAGAGGTCGAGACATCCATATGTCTAGGTTATTTGCTGAGATCCAAGAGCTCAAAGTGCAATTGGCTTCCTATCAAACTAATGCAAACATTACCTGATGTTATTTGTATTTGATTCCACGAATCACCTCAGGATTGTTAGACGTGATTTGCTTATTACTATGATTGTATTAATACTCTCTGATTGTGGATTCTTGTACAATTTTTATTTCATCTATGCAATGAGCAGTTGATTGATTGTGTTCGGCCTTGTTGATTATTTTTTCGTTTATCCTATCATTATTTGATGCTTGATAATAAATGGCAGGAACGTCCTGGAAATGATCATTTCATGCATCATGCATTACATTCATACATATACATACATATGCATAATAGGTGATTCATGTCGGTTTTCTTATCTCCTCATCTGGTATTTTTCAGAGATTGCTTCTTCAACTACTCACTAATACAACACCAAAGGGAATTCAAAGAGACAAATGGAACAGATACAGGAGAATATGGCATATATGAACATCAGGATGGACACCAAGGTCAATTAGTTGATGGAGATCATTCAGAACATGGCTACTCAACAAGCTGAGTTGAGGGCAATAGTTTTGAGAAATGTTGTTGAAACTAATGAAAGGGACCAAACTGTGGTCAATCCTCCAATTAACAACGGCCCTAGCAACGACACGGATGACAATCGGGTTGAAAATGGAGTTATGAATCAGAACAATGGGTTGAATGGAGGTCCAACTGGTGGTCCTACTCAGGGTCCTGTGAATCAGGTGGTGAACTAACCTACGCGTGTTGAAAATGTCAATGGAGTTGTGCCTCCACCCGTGATGAATCGCTAGGTTGAATAAGTTGTTGTGCAGCCACAGGTTCGTAGGGGAATTCTTATCCCTATTCCTCAGCAGGAGGAGGAGGATATGGATGATTGGTATTCTAACGCTGATGAACAAACTGAATATGACAGGAATTTGCGTATGCTCGAGGAGCGCATGCGAGCTTTTGAAAACCAAGGAGTTGTGGGTTTTGATATGACTGATCTGGGACTTGTGCCAGGGGTGATAATCCCTCCAAAATTCAAGGTGTCATAGCTGACCATGTATAAGGGGAATACTTGTCCCAAGATGCACATAAGATCTTACTATCGGAAGATGTTTGCTCATTCCAAGGATGAAAAGCTTCTGATGCATTTCTTTCAGGATAGCTTGGTTGATGGTCCTTTAGATTGGTATGTGAGTCTCGAGAGTTCTCACATTCGAACTTGGAGAGACCTAGTCGAAGCTTTTGTTCAGCAATACCAATACAACAGAGACATGGCTCCAACAAGAACTCAATTTCAGAATTTATCCCAAAAGGCTAATGAATCATTCAAAGAATATGCGCACAGGTGCCGCGAGATAGCTGCAAAAGTACAGCCTCCCATGGTGGAGCGTGAAATGGTAGAATTGTTTGCTGGTACTCTGAAGGGGAAGTATTATGCAAATTGCAGTATATCTGGGTCCTTCACTGACATGGTGATGTTTGGCGAGCAAATCAAAGTTGGAATCAAATTGGGTAAGATCCAAGACACCAGTGTTGACAAAGGGCAGTTAAGTGGCACCAAGAAAGTATTTGGGGGTTATAAGAAGAAAGAAGGTGAAGCCAGTGCTTTGTATGATGGAAAGGGAAAAGGCAAATACCGTGAGTATGACCATCACGTTGTAGCTATGACTATTCCCACTAAGGCAGCTCCCCAGCAGCAGGCCTATCAGAACAAGAGTGCAGAGGAAGTTTAATATGTTGCCAATGTCACTTGCTGATATCTTTGCTTATCTATAGAAGTTGAAAATGATTGAGCTTCATACTCTTAGGAATGATCCTAACAAGCCTCCAAGGAATTATGATCCTAATGCCTGTTGTGCCTTCCACTCTAATGTGCAAGGGCATTCTTTGGAAAACTGTTATACTTTTAAGTGTAAAGTGCAAGATTTGTTGGATCTTGAGGCCATTAATTTTGGCCCACCGCCAACTCCGAACGTTATTCAACAACCATTACCTAATTATGGTGGTGCCGCTGCTAATGAAATTTATGATGATGAGGACCTTGATCTGGTTATGAATGTTGATCAATTAACCACTCCTCTGATGTGGGTAAAAGAACAGTTTTTGATGCAAGGAGAATTCCTTAGGTGTGATCTTGATTGCAAAGATTGTCTAGTACAGCCTGATGTTTGCGAATCCTTGAAGAAGGAAATTCAAAGCTTGATTGAAAAGAAGACCTTGCAGTTTAAGCGAGTTGTAGTAAATGCCCAAGACGCTGAAGATGAGGTTGATGTTGTGACCATTCTGGTTCCTCCAAAGAAAGTTCTGATAACAATTCCTGTGCCGGATAAAATGCCTCATGTGACTATTACCTTGCCAGGTCCAATCCCATATTCAAATGAAAAAGATATTATGTGGAACTATGGTGCTCAGTTCTACCGCAATAGGAAGAGATTGAGTGTTGATTCCCCATACGATAAAGAGGAAAAACATGTGGTAGATAATGTCGTGAGTGAGAGCATAATAACCCGCAGTGGTCGGATTCATCCTCCACCGAAAACGAATGTCGATGCCCAAGCTAGGGAAAAGGTAAAAGGAAAAGGAATTATGACCAATGGTATTGAGTTGGCTCCGAAAGTTCCAACACTTGTCTTGAATTCGGATCTGGCCAAGGATGTGACTGAGCTCATGCGGTATATTTAGAAAAGTGACTACAAGATCATTGATCAGTTTGGTCAGACACCTGCAAAGATTTCTATCTTGGCTCTGCTAAGAGATTTTGAGCCTCACAGGAACGCCTTGATGAATTTGTTGGGAACTTCTTTCGTACCACAAGATATCTCTGTTAATCAGTTTGAAGGCATCGTGAATAGCTTCTCTACAAGCAACGAATTAGGCTTCACTGATTATGATCTTCCTCCTGAAGGAAGAAACCATAACAAAGCTCTTCGTATCTCTATGGAAGTTATCCATACAACTCTGTCCCGCGTGGTGGTTGACACTAAGTCGTCTCTCAATGTACTTCCAAAATCTGCTCAGATGAAGCTCGATTATGAAAGGATTATGCTTAAGCCAAGTGATATGATTATCAAAGCTTTTGATGGTTCCAGAAGGTCCGTGTTCGGTGAAGTGGAATTGCCTGTCAAGATAGGTCCCCAGACTTTCAAGACAAATTTCTTCGTTATGGATATCAATCTGTCTTATTGATGTCTGCTTGGTCGTCCCTAGATTTAGGGGGCAGGTGCGGTAACTACTACCTTGTACCAAAAGTTGAAGTTCAGGGTTAATGGGAAAGTCTTCACCATCTGTGGTGAAGAAGACTATGTTGTTAGCTGTTTGAGCTCTTTCTGGTATGTGGAAGTTGAAGGAGAAATTCAGGAGACGCCATTTTAGGCGTTTGAAACTATTAAAGTTATTAAGACTCCTCGTGTTAACGTTAAAACGCTAGAGGTCTCTATGATTTCCTTCTGTCAAGCTCGAGCTATTGTTAAATCTGGACACTCAGAAGGTTGGGGTAGAATTCTGGAGCTCCCGACGCATAAGGACAAGAGAGGTTTGGGTTATAAGGCCCCTATGATTTTTACTCCACCCCTGAAAGTTCCTCCGCCCATCAAGTTTGTGAGTGAAGGTGTTCAATTTGAGGATGTTGATGCTATTGGGGATGATACAGACAGTGACTTCTATATGGACCTGTCATACCCCAATTTTTGACTTAATATACCACCTTACATTTGCATTACTGCATCACTAACAGTTCAGAACATAATTAATCGGGTGTAGCTTCTACAGGTCAAAATTAGGGTTTCATCAATTTTTCATCTGATTCAAGAGGTAATCAACTAGGGTTTGAGTTTCACTCACCTCAATTGATCTATCTTAATCAAATCATCAACCTCTGATCTTCAGATTTAAATTTTTCCTCATGATCTATCGAGGATCGACCAATTAGGGTTTTCATCGAGGACAAGCAATTACTGATTCTCTGATCAATGAATGACTTTTTGATTAGAGATTGATCTTCATATCTTAGATACAATATGTTGACCTAATTTCTGGATTCAAAACATCACAGAAGTTCACAGAATTCATCAGTCAATCTCTGAATCATCTGATGAAATTTCATCTGCACTGAAAAGTCAAACTTTGACTTTTGGTCAACTTTTTCAAGACAAAACTTTTTTCAATCATCAAAATACTTCAAATGATCCATCATGATCATAAAAAATCAAGAAATTTGGAAAAGTCAACAAAAAGTCAAAATTTTCAACACTTAGAAAAATTTTCAAGTGATAAAATTTCACACTTTTTCCAAACTTCATGGCATTTTTTCACATAGTTCCACTTGGAATTGGAAAAAACTCAAAACATGAAAGTTGTATCCCTTGAAACAAGCTTTCCAAAATGTCCAAGAACTCTCAAATCCATGGAGTCTAGCTATACTTTTAATTTTGAAACATAGAGCTCCAAAATCCTTGATTTTCAAGTACAAAGTTCAAGATTATAGGTCATTTTTTAGTTTCTTCTTCTAGAAGCCATGCCACCTTGCAAAAAGAGTTAGAGCTGATAAAAAATCAGATGGAGAGTAATTATGACGGGATAAGATCAAGTTGAAAAAATTAACCATGGTTAAAAGGAAGCTTCCTTTTGCATTTAATGCAAAAATGACTTCCTTGCCCTCTAAGGCAACTTGTAAATACCAAAGCCATTTTCCTTCCCTTTCCATTCAGAACTTGTGACCTATAAATAGAGGTCATGTTGGCCAATAAAAACCACACCAAAGCTATGCAAGAACATGTTTTCTCTCTTCTTTCTTAAAATTCAAGAAACATAGTTCAAGTTGAGAAATTTTGCATTTGAGAAATCTTGTGAAAAACCATGAGAAATTTGGTGTCTAACATGTCTTAATATCAATATAGAACTTGTTGGAAACTTAAAATTAACACAAGAATCATTGAAATTCAAAGTTGCTTTTCATATTTCTAAAATTGCCAAATCGCTTTAAACTTCAAACTTATAGTTCGCTCGAGCTAGTTATGTTTTGATCATCCAAACATCATCAATATACTTCATATGAATGATCCAAACCATCATCTTTGATCCAGAACTCCATTAACCACGAATTCAAGTTTCACTTTGAGCAACCGCAGTTGACTTGGTCGAATAATCCGACAAATTCGTGATGCGCACTATTCACACATGATCCTGAAGGTCTGATGCTATAGGAATCATAAAATCACAACTGGAAACACTTAAAGCGCTGATCTCACTTGAACAGTAAGAACACTAACTTCAAACTCTATGATTCTTTGATTCCAATCAAAAACTCTTTTGCTTTGTTTCTCGCACTATCACCGATCAATAACCTCAATCAATTGATCAATTCATCAACCATACACGATTTCAATTAGGATTTTCGCTTTAGGGTTCTTCGTGTTCTTGAGAAATTTAATCATGTTAGGCTTAAAATAAATGAAATTAAAGGACATCATCATGTTCCGGCTTAAAACGATCAAGTTTGATGTTTACTTGCTCAATTTCTCAAGAAATAAGGATTTGAGGATTGATTGAAGATCGAGGAAGAAGATGAACACTGCTGCTTTTTCAAATTCAAATATCCATTTTAAAATATAATTAGTTGGTTTAACTTCAATACACGGATGTATTACTCATTGTTGCCACCACTCTTAAGTCATTTATACCTTGCCTTGCCTTGAGGTCCCGGGTTCGAGTAGCCTTGGGACAATTGTTTTACCAAACTTTGTAATTTTTTTCATATTTTTTACAAACTTTGACTTTTTCAAAACCCAATCAAAACTTCTCATTTTGAGGTGATTTTTTGAATACTTGTCAATTAATGTATCTATATTATGATAGTGTCAAAAATTTTCAGAAAAACTTTCATCCGATTATATTCTTATTGAGCCGAAAATGATACATTTGAGTACGTTTCAAAGCACTTTAAAAGGTGATTTTTTTAAACTTTCGAAGCCCGATTCTTTTCAAAACTTCTTGTAAGTAAATTTCACTTTTCCAAACACTTTCAAGATCATTTTTCAAAATTGTTCATAAAACTTACATCTTTTTCCATTATCGATCCGATTTAAACGATAAAACCGAATTCGTTTTCTCTCAAATTTCTTAACCGATCATGGGCCTTCCTCACGGTGTAAGTCCCAACATTCTTTTATGTACATAATTATTTCCTTGTACATGCCCAATTCTTTTATGTACACACCTATTTTACTTGTACATAATACAAACATCTTTGTAAATACTCAAGTACGCATAAACTTCTCTGTCTTGCTTTCGCTTTATTACCAATACCATTGGTATTAAAAGGAGCATTATTCCCGTGAAACTGCTTAAACCAACAGCCACCCTTATGGTGTAAGTCCCAACCCTCCTATGTACATCCACATCCTCCTGTACATAAATACTCGTTCGTGTACATATTTACTTTCTCGTACACATTCAAATTTGTAAATAATCAAGTCATAGTTCATTTAAACGTTCTTTTCACAGACACTTGTTTATATTTACTTCATAAACTTTTGTAAATAAACATCATGCATTGTTTATATTTCCTTCATAAACTCTTGTAAATACATGTCACATACACACTTGTTTATACAACTGTCTAGTTATAACATAACAACTAGTCTAACCAGTAGGTTTCCCACAGATTTAGCCTCCTCTTGGGCTTTGTACAAGGTAACTTATTTCATCTGAGTTTAGCCTCCTCTTAGGCTTCATATAAGAAAACTCATTTATCTGAGTTTAGCCTCCGCTTAGGCTTCATATAAGACAACACTCCCCTAATGAGTCAGCCTCCTCTTGGGCTTCGTTCGAAAGAACTCCTCATTGAGAATAGCCTTCTCTTGGGCATCATACAAAGAAAGAGACCAGGAAATCTCTTAACAGCCTCCTATTGGGCTTCCAATACAAAGAATCACCCGCGCTAAGATAGAACCCTGAGAGTATAATTTCCCGGTGAAATTGCTCTTAATCCTAAAAGGATGGTTTCACGATGAAATCCCTTTTAAAGCCAAAGCCAGCCATACCCTATAGCTTCTTGAGCTTCATACAAGGACCCTCGATGACCCTAATGCCTCCTTGGCTTACAATACAAGGACCCATGGGCTTCTTAAAAGCATCCCCTTAATCCAATCAATTTCTCCTTGAGATTTAGACATTTATCATCTCTATGGAAGAAGTATCTCATCTATCACATCACATACAATAAAAAAAAAACTCTTCATACTCTTTTCAAACAAAAACATCTCTTAATTGTAAGTGGTAACGCTTGTACACTCAAGCAGAACACCCAATACTTACAATTAAAAGATTTAATCATTTTCAAACATCTTTCTTAAACATGTAAGTGGTAATGCTTGTACACTCAGCAAAACACCTATAACTTACTTACGAAAGATTTCAATCAATCAACCCTTTCAAAATGTATGTGATGAAATAGATTAGATACATTTTTCATTAAGATGACATTTGTCCGTGTTCTTACTAACTTCCGTTGTTTCCACTAGCATAAGTGGAACTACGATTGCTCGACTTTCTCAACATCCTTTGAGAATACGAGTCACAAGGTCTCATCCTTGCCGAGCAAATTTTCTCCTCGCACCAAACAAACCATAGATCCCTTTAGATCCGAGCTACAAATGTTCGATTCCCATTAAGGGATATGTATGCGTAAGATCCAAAAATCTTATAGCACAATAATAACAAACGCTAGGATCCTTCATAATCTATCCTTCTTAAAATCCCAAAGGAGAAACGTTCCCAATCATAGAAATAGCAATTAAAACACACAAACATATCAAACGTATTCATATATAAAGCTATAGATAACTATATATATTTAGGGTGCTCCATCTATTCCCTTTATATAACAAACCCCTTGCCCGAATCTCCTAATGCTACGCCTAGTTTGCGCTAGTCGTAATGCATATCATATCAATTGAGGGTATTAATTTCCCTTTTCATAATCATAATTTCTTGTGTTGAAAATAATAAAGCTTGATGCTCGCGGCATCTTTATAAACAAATCAAAAGAGTAAATCGTTTCGAGCCAGAGAATTTAAATTCAGATTCGATTCCCTAGAGCGTCACTTTTTAACGCGAACAGGAAAGATGGCGACTCTGCTGGGGAGTACACTAAACTTTGGTTTTCAAAAAAATGTGACTCTTCTCAAGAGCACCAAGCTTTTTCGTTTTCAAAAAGAAAAAAAAGGGTTAAGCTTTCATATGTGCATATGTTTTTTTTTTTAGTGTGTTTCGCGATTTCATCTGAGGGAAAGAAATCCTAACCCGGATTTAAGAAACATTTTAAGATCTAGGTGGGGGTATAGTCCTATTAACTTGTGAGAAGTCTCAGTACTTACGGAGTTAATTTGAGATCCCTCTCTCAAAGGAGGTTGTCTTGGGAGTATTTGTGTTTAGCAAGTATTTAAGACATTTTGCTTTCAAGAGAACTTATGGTCGAGTGGTCAGAGAACACATAACCCATCCTCGCCATTTAGGATGTAGTGTAAATTATTCAGCGTAAGCTTAGAATAATTGTCATGCGAGACTACGATCGTGCAAGTTTTTCTTGAAAATATTATTGACTTCGAGTATTCAACAAACCGATAATATTTCAAAGAGAAGCGTTGAGCCAGATATCATAGAACCCGCTTCACGTATGAATAAGCCCTTAGAACTTACCCACGCTGATTATTATCGTGGCCTCATGCTCGTGACTTCAACGCTGACCGTGTGTATAACTACTAACCATGTTTGTAGTATTCATACATTCATTCAAAACTTCATTTTTCTTCCCATTTCCAAAGAATTTAGAGATCTTTCTCTGTAAATATTTTAGGTTAGAGTGATGGACGCCGAGGAAGATTCACCAAGAGATATAGTTTTAGAATTCTCGATGTAGGAAAGTTGAAAGAGCTAGCATCCTTGGTAGAAGATCCCTGATTTCGTAAAACGCTATGGAACTTTTTAACTATCCCGAACACTAACGTTGATGAAGGACTTCTCAAAACTTTCATTCGCTTTTACGATCCATTATCATTGCTTCACTTTCCGACTATCACTGATGCCTACTTTGAAGAGTACGCACACATCCTAGGTATCTCAAGATCGGATAAAGTGCCTTCAATGGTTTGGAAGCCATTCCTAAGTCACCACCATTGCAACAATGACTCACTTAAAGAAACTCAGATAGACAAAACCTCACTACCAAAGGAAAACTCTTAGGACTAACTTCAAAGTTCCTAATGGAGAAGGCTCTTAAATTCTCTGAAGCCGATAATATGATAGCCTTTGAAGCTATTTTAGCTTTACTCATCTATGGATTGGTGTTGTTTCTCAACGTCCCAAGTTTCGTTGATATGAACGCCATAAGGATCTTTCTGATTAGAAATCCCGTTCCCACTTTGCTTGGTGACACGTATTTCTCCATTCATCATAGGAATCGTCTCAGGGGGATGGAACTATTGTATGTTGTGTACCTCTGTTTTTCAAATGGATTGTCTCACACCTGCCTAAATCTCCTATCTTCCGCGAAATCAAAGATGATTGGCATTGGTCTCAAAGACTCATGTCTCTTACAAATGATGATATCCACTGGTATACCTTGGCAGACAATGAGATGGAAATCATTGAGATCTGTGGAGAATTTGCCAACATACCTCTCATTGGTACAAAAGGAGGAACCAACTACAACCCATTCTCAAGTAGACGTCAACTGATACGCAAACTCTAGTAAACCTCTTGGTTTTACAGTAGAGAGTTACTTCTATCATGAAGGAGAGGACTCCCAAGGTTTGAAAGCCAGAATGATAAGAGCTTGGCATCACATCCGAAGGAAAGAAAAAGGTAAGGCAAGAAATTGTGTAGCCATGGAAATCTACACTTCTTGAGTGAAGAAAAGAGCAAAGGAATTTCGAATGCCTTATGCTTATGAAGAACCTATGTTCTCAATAGCTTCCAAATCAATAATTTTTCCCGTCGAGACTATGGGAGAATACCAAGAAGCTTTGGCCAAGATGAGGTTTGAGAAAGAAGCTTTGGAAAAAAAATTTCTTAAGACTGATCTCGAGAATGAGAAGCTTAAGAAGCAGGTCAAAGATCATGAAAAGACACTTTACTTCCCGGATGAATGGCTCATGGAGAAAGATGAGAAGATTCGCCAGAAAGATAACGCGATCAAAAGATACATCAAAGAAAGGAAGAGAAAGCTTGAGGAAATGACAACCAAAGGATCCCGCTCCCGACGAGTGGAAGAAAGTCATTAGCAAGTCGAAGTCGAGAAAGTCGAATCGAAGCTCACTATGGAAAGGAAATTCAAGTCAAGCTACATCAAGCCTTTGGATCTTCATCCGACGAGGACGATTAATTAGTTTAGATTGTAATTTTATCATTTATTTTATCATTTGTGTGAACAATGCTCAAAACAAAATTTGTTGTAATCTTCTTTCAATAATCAATAAAATATGTGTTTTCCATCCAAATATTTGCCGAAATTTCTTTTAGCGTAAATTTTGGAAATTCCTTTCTTTGCATTTATAATCATGCATCATACTTTGCATATCGAGTCTATTGTCTAGAGTTTGATCTTTGGAATTTTTTTCCGTAAAGGAAAAGATCGCTGTCGTCGCCTTAGAGTTTCTCGACCACGCCCACACCTACTCGAACATACAATACACGCTCAAAAAGAAGGAAAGTAATGGAAGGATTTGAGCAAGAAAATGTTGAGCTTCATAGTACAGTGACAACATTGCAAGAAGAGGGGGAAAGACTCACTTCTTTGGTCAACTCGTTGGCAGCAGCGCTAAGTCAGCAAGCAACATCGAGTAGTCAAAATCAAGCGGCGATTTCAGAGGTCACTACTACTCCGCTTCCATTGTAGCCAGAGTTCACCCTTCAAGATGCCGTAGGTTATCCATGGGGCATGCCTTTTAATTTCGGCATCGGATTTCATCAACCGACTTCTCAAGTACAAACAACCACGCTTGAAGTACCTACTTTGCAGAACTCAACACTTACTCCACAACATGGAGTAACTTTTCCGCAAGTCACTATGACGGTTTCTCAACCAATCATGACAAACTCAGCTTCTGTAGTTCACACTACTGCAGACGAAGAAGTCTATCATAATCCAGGCGACAACATGAATCCTCGTGGCCCGATGGAAGAGCTCCTCAAAATGCAGCTTGAAATTAAAACGATTCGAGGGAAGGAATTGTTTGGGAAGAACGCCCATGATCTGTGCTTAGTTCCTCGCGTAAGGATACCTGCAAAATTCAAAGTCTATGACTTTGAAAAGTATAAAGGAAATTCCTGTCCACAAAGTCATCTTATGATGTACGCCACGAAAATGTCTACGTACAACGACAATCACCAGTTGTTAATCCACTACTTCCAAGACAGTCTCACAGGCGCCGCACTAAAGTGGTACATGGGGCTAGATAGCGCAAATATCCAGACATTCAATGACTTAGGTGAAGCCTTCGTCCAGCAATACAAATTTAACTTGGACATGGCTCCGATCGGATCAACTCCGCTCCATGTCTCAGAAGGAAAGAGAAACATTCAAAGAATACGCCCAACGTTGGAGGGAAATTGCTGCCCAAGTCAATCCACCGTTAGAGGAGAAAGAAATGACCAAGGTATTCTTAAACACTCTTGGCCCATTTTACTACGAACGAATGATCGCCAGCGCTGTTGGAGATTTCACTGAGATGGTAAGCATGAGAATGCGGCTAGAGGAAGGAGTTCGAATAGGACGCCTGACCAGAGAGATAGGGACTTCTAGTGGAACTAAGAAGGTTGGAACCAATTTTCCAAAGAAAAAGGAACATGACATAGGGATGGTATCCCGAGGAAAACCGCGAAAGAATGTCAGTCAACAACGACAGGTAGCTTCCATAGCGCCTGTTGGTAATACAAGTTCAAATACAGGAATTTCTCCGCAGTTCCAACAAACTCAATGTACCGACAATGTGCTCAGAGTTCAACAATCGAATCGTGCGCCTGTGGTCTCACAATTTGACCCAATTCCGATGACATACGTAACTATATCCCAGACATAGAAAGGAATCTTGTGCAGCATAAGGTCACCACCTCCGATCGTATAAATTTCCATGGTGGTACAAAGCGGACGTATCTTGCCCTTTTCATCAAGGGGCACCGGGTCCTGATCTTGAGCATTCCATCGCCCTAAAAGCCGAAGTACAAAGGTTAGTAAGGTCTAACCTTCTTTCCTTTAGAAATACAAATCCAAACGTACAAGCAAATCCACTTCCCAATCATAGTGGACATACTGTGAATTTGATACTAAGAAATACAGATCGGTATCTTGTCACAGACGGGAATCTGATCAGAGGAAACTTGGTACAGCTCCATGATACATATAGTACAATGGGCGTTTTCACTAAACACGATTACGTAGCTTGCAACATCTGCTTCAAGTATATTCGAGGATGTCCAACCATAAGAGCGTATATTCAACGACATTAGACATCGTGACATACGATCTACGTAAATGTAAATGACTATGACGTGAATACAAGAGGGCATTTTCCGCATGAGCTTTTAGTCTCGTGATATCAACTTGAAATTCTCAAGTAAACATTATTGTCCCCTCTTTAACACGCCCAAGCATGTGGAGATTGAATATAACTGTTCAAACGTTCTAGGGTCTCCTTTGGTAATTTGCTTACCCGGTCCTATTTCATAGCCTAACAAAGCAATTCCCTATCAATACAATGCGACTATGATAGAAGATGGAAGGAGAAACCCATGCCAACCCTTTCACCAATGTCAACATAATCGAGATAGACGAGTAACACTAAGTGGACGAGTACATATCCACCGCTACCAAAACCGTTGTTCCCATGTGTTAGACAAAATCCGTTAACGATCTCCCGAGAATCCCACGAGGATTCCCGCTTGTTAATCCAAGCACGTATGTTGGTCCACCCGATGAACCAACGTTAACTCGCATTTCATGAGATTTTGAAATTAATCCGTAAAGCGAGTACAGAGTCGTGGATCACCGATGCATTCTCTCCAAGATTTCGATATCTTTACTTTTGAACTCAAGCTCACCGAGAAGCTTTGATGAAAGTACTAGATCGCTTATGTAGATCACGATGTGACTACGCACTCTTTGAGGTATTGTGGGCAACATAAATTGCAATAATCTAAGTTTCAAAGGATGAGGAACTTCCGTAAGAGGGAAAGATCACAATTTGGCTCGCACATCTCGATGATTTGCCAACTGATTCTTTGTCCAACGTATTAGTAGATACCGGTCGCCTTTAAACGTAATGCCAAAACGACTCTTGCTCGCTTAGCTTACAAAGGAACACCGTAATACTTGAACTCGACTTTGTGGATTTTTGTATCGCAATGCGGATAGCAAGAGTCGCCACCGACTTTCTTTTATCCAATTAAGGGAAGGTAAAACTACGTAAAAGACCTTCGTTAGATTCTCGAGTAAGGAGAAGGTTATGAAAAGGGAAGGTATTAGCACTCTTTCCATCCGTAGTTATCTACGCTCTAGTTCCTCTTAGATCACTTTAAAATTGTGCTTTCGTGTGTTTGACAAAATGTTTTGAAAAGGCATTTCGCTTTGACTTTGTAATGGTTCATGTAGGAATGTATACAAAGTGTTCAAAATGTTTCGCTTTGAAAAGAGTTTGAACTTTGACAAAAGTGTGTTGTGTGAAAAGTATTTTGATAGAGCAAGCAACTAAAAGTCTTATTACCTACTCAATTGGTCGCTTTCGTATTGTTTTACTTTCCTTTAGAATAGCGCTATCCATACCATTAGTTGGTAGGTAACTCCATTGCTGTGTGTGGACATTCGGGGACATCGTATGGTCATAGAGCAACTCAGTGGAAGTATCCTAGCACATTCAAGGGACTATCATCATTTTCGAGGCGACAATCGAGGGTCAAGATCATGTATTCGGAGGCTACATCGTGGGTCTTATGATCTTTGTATCAAGGGACTATGATGATTTGTTTTGAAGGCAACGGTGTAGAATACCTCTACGCTCGAGGGACATGACCATATTTGAATTGTAAGGCAACGAGAGAATTACCCTAAGGGGTGTGAAAGAATGTGTTGATTTTATATTATATCTTGAAATTAGAGTGAGCTATGTTGATTTTAGTCTTGCCATACACGCCTAGTTACTAGAAATTTATAGGGCATGTAAATTAAAATGCGTAATGTAATGATGTGAAAGATAAATGTCCCACGCTATTACATGGCTTTGGGGCGTATACATAATTTAAACTTATGGAAAATAAAACCTAATTTAAACTATTACATCCCATGAGCAGTTACATTATTGGAAAAAAGAAACGATAAGAAAAATCGTCCGAACGAGATAACTGTAAAAGGATGAGAAATCTAAAATACGAGAGAAACCAAATAAGAGAAAAATATTAGTAAAATGCAATTTTTGAATGAGAAAATATGACATGTTGAAATAACATAAATATGCTAAGATAAATTTTATATTTGATGCATTTTAATAATTTAAAACTAATTAAAATTGATTAAAATGCTAAATTATGAATAAAATAAAATATGCATGCAAAACAATATTTTTAAATTTTATAAATTAAATAAACATTTTCTGAAAATAAATGCAAAAGGAAAAATATTTTTGATGATTTTTAATGCATGAATAAAAAATTATGAAAAGAATTAAAATGCATGAAAAAATATTAAATAAATAAAATATGAAAATAAGAGTTTTACAAAAGAGAAAAAACCAAATGGTCCTGCCAGGATTCGAACTCGAGACCTTGGCTTCACAGCATCCATGCCTTGACCATCTGAACCAACGCGCCCACGTGTTTGAAATCCGAGCGAATGGAGAAAGAACAAGTGTCGCCTGTGCTTCATCGCTTCGCCGCTAAGTCATTTCTCGCTTCAAAATTTGAAAGTTCAAACGGCCATTGTTCGACGCCATGCACTCGCTAAATCAAAATCACACACATAATATAAATGAATTGTAAGACCATGGTTCGATCTCAGACATCATTCCAATTCATTGGCAATGGTCTGAGGTCCAATTTATCCTAATAAGCAAAACCCTAAATCGAACTCGTGAACCCTAACCATGGCAATTCGAAGTTTCGTGCCATAGAAATACGATTAACTTGCCCGCATCGCTTGCAAACTCATCACTAATCACAAAACAACAATGAAACAAGTTAAAATGCATGATAATTGAATACGATTTAAGATTTTCTTGAACAAACCGAATTCGGATTCTCCAATTTTGATGGTTTCGAGCAATGAGGGTCCGATCGACTCAAGAGGTATCAAGGAATGCAATGGACACCTTAGAATCGATTGAAAAAATGGAACTAGGGTTGCACTTTGCTTGTGTACCACGGTTTTTGAGTTGCAATAAGGGTTTCTCCAAACAAATTCTCTACCCTAATTCGTATGGCATGAGTTATGTATATATAGTAGAAGGATTTGAGTTAATTTGAGGAATAATCAATCATTAATCATCGTAAATCAAATTTGATTTTGTACAAAATCAAATTTTCATATTTTGATCAATTTTCAATCAAATCTTGCCATACCAATCCAAATTTCAAATTTGTCGGCTTTGTTGAATTGCTTGGATCTCAAGGAAGAGAGAAAATCAAGTTTGTAATTAATTTTGATTTTATACTTTATTTTGAATTTAATTTGTATTTAAATGAATAAATTCCAAATTAAATAGAAAATAAAATAAAAACTCGTGGCATTGGGCTTGGATATTCCTAATTGTATAAGGAACAAGTTTTGATGAAGAAAAAGAAAGCCCATTTGCAAAAATTTTGATTTTTAGAAGCATCTCTTTGTGCACTCTTTTCAAAATTTCCCAACTTGTGAATGGTGTATCTTGCTCAATTTTCCACATTTTGAGTGTTCTTGGACTTTTTCGAAGCTCTAAGAATCCTCTAACCAACCTTTTTGGTCTCATCTCAATTGGAGTTTCCATGCTAAATATATCCTCAAAACAAAATGTTGACTTTTGTTGACTTTGAAAATGACCAGTAATGTTTTGAGCCATACCTCTCAAATGAAGCATTTTTGACATTCTTGTGAGACATGAAGTTGTAGAGAATTGAATTTCCTTCAAAACAAGAGGTGGTGGAAAACTTCGAGAAAGTATGAGAAAGTTATGATCACCAAAGTTCATTGACTTTTCACCTAGAAACCCTAATTTAGAAAGTTTGACTTTGAGCAAATCTTGAGTTTTTTGATGAATCATGATCAACCCTTGATCAAATGATGAATGTAACTTCAAAATGAGGATGTTGACCAAAAATTATGAAGTTTGACAGTATGTTGACCACAGCTGACTTTTGTCCAATACAACCGATTTTCAACCATCCGAGCAATTTTCTCGAGGAAACTTGACTTGTGAGGCTTGAAACTTGACATGGAGAATCTTTGAAGCATATGAGGAGGCATGAAGGACATTGAGATGTTGGAAGTCCATCCGAAGTCGAGAATTGCCAAACCCTAGTTTGGGTTGATTGTCTAGAGAGAGTTTTGTCCGATCAACTCGAGGAATCTTTGAGTATGGATGTATGAGATATCTTGAGAAGATGGAGGGCAAATTTTGGGGTATGATGATGCCCCTGCTCGATCTTCTTGTACTGAAGGTTAGATTGACATACTTGTCTTTCGTGACCTGAAGGTAGAAGATGATTGAACACTCGAGTACACCTGAAAATTTGCACTCGCTGTTGCTGGATGATGCGGGAATGGGCTTACAGATGCCATTTGGAGAAGGTAGAGACTTCTCTGGGGGATGAGTCGTATGCTAGACTCGAGGTTGTTGATAGGAGGAGAATCGTCGGAGATGGGCTTGAGATGCCATCCGAAGGTCGATGTGGGAGTGAGCCGCACGCTAGGCTCTATAGTCGTTTCTGGAAGGAGCATGGAGATGGGCTTAAGATGCCATCCAGAGGGAGTCGTACGTTAGACATCGTGCTCATCTTTGAATGAAGTTATTGATTTGTATTGATTTTTAACCAAATATGCAGCATTCTGAAAGCGGAGAAATGTTGATAAGTAGTCGGAGATGGGCTTAAGATGCCATCCGTGGCAACCGAGTCGTATGCCGATTCTCAGTCATTGCTGATATATAAGAAGGATTCGTAATAGATCTTCGCCGATTACTCAAGGGATAGTAATTTGGAAAAGTGTGGATATCGCCCTCGCTAGCATCGGGTATTGATCCACCGCTCATATCGGAGGATAACTTGTGATCGCTCGATAGGTTTCCGTCCCGCGGTGTTAATCCTCGGATCCGTTGTCGAGGACAACGAGGGCGGTCGCTCGATAGTTTTCCGTCTGGATTCGGTCTTAATCCGGACCAGCTTGTAGGAGGACAACTAGGGGCGGTCTTTCGATAGTTTTCCTGTCTCGATTCGGTCTTAACTCGACCATTTGTCGGAGGACAACTAGGGGTCTTTCGATAGTTTTCGTCTGATTGTGTCTTAATCCGACCTGCTTAGGCTTAGTGACTTTCACCTATTTTGAAAAAAAACAAGAGAAACTTTGATAGAATATTTGTTAGTCTTATGCAAAGTATGATGCATGACAATGTATATGAATGACATATGCATGAATTATGACTTTATGAGTAATGTATGAATGATGATGTTATGTATTTCAAAACATATCCATCTCAAGAAGATGCGGATGTTTTGCTTCGAGGATTCCTCGATTGCTTGGGGATGAAGATCCTGAGAAGAAAGATATCTTTGATTCCTCCGATGCACTATCTGACCAAGTCTTGGGCCTAGATATTGTTGAGGAAGGTAGAGATTGAGAAACTCGTTGTTGGAGATCTCATGCATAGACCTCACGGGGAGAGTCCGAGGAAATATGTTGGGATCTTGTATGTAGATCCCGGGAAAAATTAGAGGCGCTTCATCGGGATTTTGAGGTAGATCTCACCGAGAGCGCTTGATGGTTGCTGGAGACCGGTCAGCCTGGAATCTCCGACCGGGAATAGAAGATGTAGATTTTCTCCTGCACTATCGACCAAGTCTCAAGTTTGATACCTGGAGAAAAGGGGAATTGAGAGATATTTTGCTGATGATAAATACCGGCCGGGATGAAGTGTTACCGCTTGAGACCGATGTAACATTGCTCACTTGAGTGGAATCACCGTCGGGACTAACGATACTCACTGGGAAGGTTTGTTGTGAGTGACATCATTGTGGGATCATGCTCTATGGGAAATGCATTGGTGACTTTCGTCATCTCAATTCCTAGAGTGTAGTAACTACTTTGTATGTCCACTTTTCGCATGTTTGTGAATAGATTCTTATTGTCAAATGCATAATCATTCAAAGCAAACGTTGGACTTATTGCAAACGATAATAGTGAAAATGTAAAGAGAAAGAACTTGTATTCATTTGAAATGTGCGATGGCCAAGTAGTTTGTACACAAGAAAGGTAAAAGCTATGCGGAAACAATCTAAGTTCCATGCTAGTACTATATATTTCAACTATCTCATCTCCTTATCACAGAGAAAGTGAGTAGACCGATCTTTCCATTTGAATCTTGAATGCTATAGTCCTGAAGGTGATCCGAAGAGACATAGTCGACGCTTAAATCCCTAACTTTTGCCTAGACCGCCTTTCGGATACCTTTTTTCCCAAGCCGCTTTTCTGTGTTTTGCCGCGTGTACATGTTTTGTATATATCCTTAACTTTTGCCCGAACCCTTTGGTTCGCCAGATGCCCTTATTTTTGCCTAGGTCACCGACCCAGCGGTCTCTTCATGCGTAGTATTCTTTGACTATGTCTCGCTCACGGTGTGGAAGTCTTCACCATCCATGGTGCTAAGTATCATAGTTCACTAAAAATAATGTCTTGACTACAAATGGTCCCTCATGTGGAGTCCATTTGCCCCGGATCACCTTGGAAGAATGATGCGCTTGACTACTAGGTCACCAACTTGATAGACTCGGTGCTTGACCTTCTTGTTAAATGCTCTTATCATTCGCTTCGATAGATCGTCCATGGCGATGGACGCGAGTCGCTTCTCATCAATCAAATTAACTGTCAAGGCGAGTCCGACCAATCGCCTTCCTAACTCGGCCCGGAGGACTCGTCGAGGGTATCTCAACTCGATGGGTAAGACGGCTTCCATACCGTGATACAAGAGAGAAGGATTTCCTGATGTTCGCCAGAAAAGCGATAACCGTGAAGAGCGAATGGTAACATCTCATGCCAATCCTTGTTAGTCACTATCATCTTCTGTATAATTTTCTTAATGTTCTTATTGGCGGTTTCCACAGCGCCATTCATCTTATGCCGATAAGGAGAAGAATTGTGATGTTTGATCTTGAACTGCGTGAGTTCGGTGATCATCTTATTGTTGAGATTGAACCATTATCTGTGATAATCTTTTCGGAGTGCCATACCGACATATAAGATTATGCTTGATGAAACGAGCCACAACATTCTTGGTAATCGATGTAACGAGGTCGCTTCTACCCATTTGGTAAAGTAGTCAATTGCCACAAGGATGAAACGATGTCCGTGGAAGCGGTGGGCTTGATTTCTCCGATCATGTCAATGCCCTACATTGCAAAAGGCCAAGAAGTCGTTAGAATATTCTGAGGTACCGAGGTACGTGCACTTTGTCGCATAACCGCACTTGTGACAAGATCGAGCGAGGGTGACAATCACTTCCATGGTGGACCAATAGTAACCTCGTTTCAAAATCTTCTTAGCCATGGTGTGTCCACCGGAGTGAGTACCAAATGCGCCTTCGCAACACTTCCATGATACGTATTGTCAGTCTTCACACATAGAGTAAGCACAAGTCGTGGTTGCGCTTGTATAAGATGTCGTTACGAGGAAGAATTTGATGCAAATCTTCTCATGAACTTTATCATTGACGGATGCCCTCGCTGATATTCCCGAGTCTCAAGATACCTTTTCGCCCATAGTACCAAGGTTTCTTCTATATCAAGCTCATAACAATATGTCGTTCACAAACTTCTCAATGATGATCCGGGAGCCTCGTTGTCCCATACGACCTTGAACATAGATGACATAGTAGCCAATGCGTCTCGCTAACCGATTCTCTTCTCGTGGAATGTGATTGAAAGTAATCTCTTCAAGTAGGGATCAAACTCAAAACATGCTCTCGACACGGAATGAGGTTCGGATGCTTCAGATCCCACTCGCCTTAACTCGACCGATCACTAAAGTCGAGTCTCCATACACCGTAAGAACTTGATTCTTAAGTCAATAGCCCTTTGATACCCATGATGCACGCAGATTCGCCATGTTATTAGTGCAATCAAACATAATCAAGCGTGAAAGGCGATGTCCGCCATAGGATGTAATAATGGCGCCAATTCCATTGCCAAGTGCATTTGAGGCTCCATCAAAGACCATGGTCCATCGGGATCCTTGTTCAGTCCTTCGTCTGGCCTCGGTTCTTCACAATCAGAATTAGTAAAACATCTTCGGAAATTGAATCGCATAGACCGATAGTCATCTACGGCTTGATGAGCCAAATGATCGCTACCACACTTCCTTTGATCGCTTTCGAGAAGTGTATTGATGTCGATTCGTCGATCATTTGCCATCTTGCTATTTTTCCGAGAGCTGGTTTCTCAAATATGTATTTTATCGGATCCATCTTGAAATCAACAAAGTAGTGTGAGTCAACATATACTATCTTAGTCACGAAGCCCAAGCTAAAGCGTTGTAAGTTTTCTCGAGCCGTGAGTATCTTGTTTCACAATGTAAACTTTTGCTAAGGTAGTATATGGCATGCTCTTTTCGACGGACTCGCCATGTTGCCCCAACACACACCCCATTGAATTTCTAACACCGCCAAGTACATGATAAGAGGTCTTCCTTCGTGGGCATCGTGATAGGAGGATTCTGTAGGTACTTGATTTTGTCAAAAGCGATCCGGCAATCGCCATTCCATTCCACTACTTGATCTTTCTTTAGTAACTTGAAGATCGCTCACAAGTAGCGCGATGTGCAATGAATCTGCAATGTAGTTCAATCGGCCCAAGAAACCTCCGACTTTTTCTCAAGCAGGTGCCGCATCTCCGAATGGCTTTAACCTTGGGGGTCAACTTCAATACCTTTACCACGACAACAAACCCTAAGAGTTTTCCTGATCCGACTCAAAAGTGCACTTGTTAGATTGAGTCTTAATATGTACTTCTTCAATCACAAACAGCCGCAAATGATCAAGATGTTCTTCTTCACTGTGATCGAGCTATCATGTCGCCGACGAGACCTCTATCTCGTGATAAATCATGTCGGAAATAGTGTCACCATAGCACGCCGATAAGTGGCGCCTGCGTTCTTCAAATCCGAACGACATAACCTTGTAGCGTAGTGCCCCACCGTAACGAAGTAATCTTCTCCATGTCTTCGTGGAGCCATTTTGATTTGATTGTAACCGAGAAACCATCCATGAAGGAGAAAACCTTATGCCGAGCGGTGTTGTCTACCGTAACATCAATACGAGGAAGTGGAAAATTGTCTTTCGACTCGCTTTGTTCGTATCTCCGTAATCCACACACATTCAAACTTTTCCATCCTTCTTGTACGGCACCACATTTGCAACCCATTGTGGATAGGAAGTAATAGCTAGGAAGCCTGCATTGAATCGTTTATAACTTCGCTTTGATTTTCTCTCGACATCTCGTGACGATGCGATTTAACCTTCTGCTTTCACCGAGAAAACCTTCTTTTGTCGGTAGTCGGTGTACCATAATATCAATGTCTAAACCTGCATGTCTTCGTATGACCAAGCAAAACCTCAATGTAGTCTCGTAGCATCCAGATCATCCTTTCTTTAACACCGCCTCAAGACCCGCTTCCTATCTTGATCTCTTTTGTCTTCGCTAGTACCCAAATTCACAACCTCAACTTGTTTTCGGTGGTCAGATAACTCGCTTCTTCTTGTCAGAAGTACCGCAAGTTCTCCGGCACTTCACAATCTTCCTCACTTTCGCCCCGGCTTGGTAGATCGGATTATCAAGTCATATTTAGTAATAGCATAGTCGTTATTAACGAGATTCGTAATGATTCTGCAGTTGTATCACGTGTGTGTAAGAAACACATAGCTTTTTGAAGGGGTGATAAAGTAAAGAAAGAAAACAAACAATTGAATGCAAAAGTCCAACGAATTTATTGAATGAAAATACGCAAACGATGATAATAACCCTCGCGAACGAGCCATGATGCCCCGTAAGGTACTAGGCTTTAGAGTTTATTGTTCAAACATAAAATACGAAAAGAAAACAAAAACAAGAGCAATTACTCCTGCTAAAGGAGATTGGTATGACGCTTCACCTTCCAATTGCCGAGTGAGTCCGTCCGAGTTGGGAAGATCCACTTGCCGATGTCAAGTCGTTGTCGCTGCCTTCTATAGCATGGATTCCACTCTAGCCGATGTGAAAGGAAGTTGGCCGCACGCTCGCGTATCATCTTCCGACCCTTGATGGTGAAGCCTAAACCGTCTTGTCAAATTTGAAAGGGAGATCGTGAGCTGGCCCCAAATAGCACTACCACCTTCTTCAACCGCACTGAGCATCTTTCATGAGGCCATCCTCGATGAGCTTGTGTAACTTCAGAGACAGGAGAGTCAACAGCATGACTCGGTATTGTTTCAAAAGCTTGACAGGAGTCTCAAGAATTCACCTTCCATTTCGAGGTATCGGAATGATCAGATGATGACCATATACTCTTCTTCACCACATACCGAACAACCTTCCCTTTCACCGGGTACTTCACCGATGTGGTAGAGGTACCGCCCCATGTATCCAAGGGCGCCCAAGTAGGCAAGAGTAAGCGGGACGGATGTCCATGACAAAGAAAGTGGAATCAAAAGTCCGGAACCGACTTTAACGGCGTAATGAGCTTTCCAAGTACTGCTCGCTTAGAACCATCAAAAGCTCTCAATAATGTCACCGGTTTCGTGACCAACCCTTCAACATCGAAGTCGATCAAAAGCAGCTTCGTAGGATGTTCAAAGGTAACCAATATCCACCAAAACATGAGATAATGTAACGCCTTGCATTCAAGTAGATGTGCAAGGCTTTGTTGTGTTTCTTCCTATAGAGTCAAATCAAGATCGAGAAGCTTTAGGCTATTGTTGGCAGCCTGTGCTAGCAATACAAACTTCAAATCGGTCAGAGTAGTGTTCGCGGTACGTGAGCATTCTTCGTAAACTTCACCAAGGCATTAGCATGAGCCTCAGCACAAGAGCAGAGCAAGCATGGAGATCTTGACGAATCGTCCTAACTGCTCCACAACATTGTAGTCACTCTTCTTGATAATCTTCGAATTTCTCCATTTCTTGTTTGAGGTGTCTTCAAGAATTCCTTTGGTACTTCCTGAGGTGATGAGTCACCGTTCTTTCCTCTAGCTTGGGAATGGATTGAATAGCCGGAATGCGAAATGGAGTCGCAGTTGTCTTTTGGAAGAGATTTTGAGAGAAACTCTTCCTGCTCGTCACCTTACTCGATCCTGATGTTGTCAATATCGTGAATGGTAGCTTCAACTGTAAGATCTTCAATGGTCGAGGGTCTTGCTTGACACCATGATAATAAACGCCACCCATAGTTCCAAGGGATAGCCTTGTTCGAGGGATATGGAACTGGCCTTGGAGAAGTAATAATGAGAGGTGCCACTAGGCACAAGATCGCAGAGGAAATCCTTATGGTGTTAACATCAAGATAGTCTTCTAGGAAATCGCCACCCCATCCGTCGCTTTAACATCTTCAATAGGAATCTTGTAGCTCTCGTGAATGTACTTCACCATGTAATCATACTTTCCACTTGGCTGCCCCAAGGTATCCTACACATGATGGTGTTGTTTCATTCGCATTGTCAATCTTCAATTTGACATTTCTTCACACACCTGACAGTGTGTTTCGTAAATAGTATCTCATGGTTATCCATCATGCATCAACACGCCTTCTCAACCAAGCACAACCACAAAAGCGGATGGGCACCAACGACAATTCTCGGCATCCCGGATCGACACCGCTTGTAGAAAATTCTTCTTAATACCATCGAGGAATGGTCAAGTCATCTATGTTGAAAACATAAGTATCTTCTCCAACGACATTGGAACTCTTGTCATGGTTAGGCATAGGCGTTGATCACATTCGAGTCTCAACAGAGGATCAAACTCAATCGCTTAGCTTCAATCATGTCTTGAATCTTGTTCTTCGTGAGCCCAACAATCATCAAGATTATGTCCCGGCTATTGGAATGGTAAGCACACTTAGCATTAGGATTGTATCTCGAGAGGAAGTATTGACACTCGAGGAGGATCCTCAAGGTAATCACCGCTTTCAACATGGGTTGCAAGGCTCATACAATGGCATGTTGATCTTCAGAACCGCCTTCGTGGCGCTTGCTCGCTGCGCTGTCTCACCGAGATTGTGCCGATGTAGGATTGAGATCACAACCGCTCTACAGATTGAGCGCGGCCGGTCTTGGCTCGCTTTCGACCATACACAAGATTAGCTTCTTTCTTACCACTAAAAGATCTCTTCGCAAGATTTGAAGATGATTCTACATGAATCTTTCCACTCTTGATACCAATTTCAATACGCCGTCACAATATCACCGTGAATCCTATCAAGAGTTTCCAATCGATGATTAAAGAATGGGTCTGCCGTTGTCCCCATAAACATATCAACCAACTCCCTATCGGACAAGGGTGGTGAACTCTCCTCGCTAGGTCTCCATTTCGAGCATATTCCTTGAACTTCTCATCACGACCCATAGACATGCTCAGTAGTTGCATGCGAGTGGGTGTCAATTCAAGATTGTACTATATATCGTCTCAGAAAGCATCGCTAAGTCACCCAAGTACGGATACGGTCGTTTCTAGCTGATAGACCATTCCAACTGGTTCCGACAAACTCTCTTGAAAATAGTGCATCCACAACTTTCTATCATCAGTGTGGGGACTGATCTTCTGGACATAGGATTTCAAATGCATTTTAGGGCAAGTCATGCCATCATACTTAGCAAAAGTTGGAACTTTGAATTTGGGAGGAATCACAACACTGTGGACAAGACTCGATCATCAAAATTCAGCCCGACATTTTTAGGTTTTCCACAAGATTCGACGGTCTTCAAGTTGTTTGTACTTGTCATCTTCATCGTAGTATTGGCCATCATCATAGACTTTTTCGTGCTCATGGCCCTTCACCATCACCCTTGTTACTTTGCTCATCCTCCTTCTTGACACTTCCTTCGAGAGCTCAATTCGACTAACCACTCTAGGACCTCCTTTGTAGTAGCCCATGTTGAGAAGACCAACAACCTTCTTCTTTCTCGTTGATGAGCTTCTTCAGATCTTCTTGGCCTTGGACCAAGTGGTGAACATCTCTAAACCGAGCATTCTGAGCTTGAAGATCTTTGACTGACTGTTCAAGAGCCATTTCTGCTAAAATAAATAGCGAGCAAATGAGAAAACCAATCTTCAATGTACCTGTGATGCAATGTTATGCTATGTTATGCAATGTTTATGCGAATGCAATGCAATGTTTTCAAGGACCTTAGAGATTTAAATTTGTTAAACAAGCAATGAACAAACATTTATTAGTACTCTTTTTATTCTTTTTTTTCTTTTTAAGTACAAAAGATAGTTCAAACATATAAATCCCAAAGCTCTAAGTCTCCCATGGGCGCTTCCTCTTGGTGCCGAGGTAGGCGTTGATTCTTCGCTCTTCGTGAAGTAACTTGGTAAACTCTAGTACCTTCTTCTCACTTACATAGCACTGAGCTTCAAAGGTATCCCTCTCTTCCTTGAGCTGAATCCAGGATCTCTTCAAGTCTTCAAAATCAGTAGGCATGTCAGGATGGAGAACAGTATAGGACTCGTCACCTATAGCAACAGGTTCCATAATTACTGGTAGAACAAGCGTGAATGGCATCATGAGGTGTTGAGCTCGAGCTCGCACCCATTTGATGGGTAAGAAATAGCTTGATGGCATTGACATCTATGAATTGATCTGAGTTAGGGAATAGAACCAAACCATAGATTAGCAAGGCCACAATGTCTTCGAATGCATGGAAACTCATAACTTTGAGGAATTCTCGGGCTTTCTTAATTAAGAACTTAGCAAGTAAACCCTTAACTCCACTTCTGTTTCCCAATTGGCTTCAATGTCCGAGCGCTTAAGATGTAAGGCGATGCGATGTCTTCATACTTAGGAACCTTTTCTAAACCTGAATGGCATTTGGTCAAGAATAGGTACCCCAAGTAGCTTAGAGAACTCTTCCAAGGTAGGAACCAATCGATAACTGGAATGTAAACAATGGTGTTTCGGATCAAGAACCGGAATAGACATGCATCATATCTTCTTCAAAACCGGAGGTAACCAAATCAAGTAGATAACCATGTCTTTGATGAACCGAGCATGGTCGGAATTTCAAACCAATTCTTTGAGTGAGAAGGTATACCTATAAAGTTGATTCGATAGTCTTTTAGAAGCCATAATACCCTACAAAACAGAGCAAAGATAAATCCTAGGTCCTTGAAATAGTTAAAATGATATGCAATGCAAATGATGTCATGATGTCATGTTTGGCACACACAAGCAATTCACACAATGAGCCTAGGTTTAAGGCTCGATGAGGTATAGGTGATTACCCCACCAAAAGTTTTAGTTGGTTCATCCTGTCCTATAATAGTAACCGGTTCTAGGAATCTCATATCATTGATCTTTCTCGAGGCGCTTATTTCAATACGACTACCAAGTGGTCAATCGAAAATATCCCAAAAGTCCGATCTTAATGAGCGAGCATCGAGTATCAACCAACCCTCTACACAAAGCCGGCCATCTCACTACCTTCTAATGGCCAAGATGGGTTAATTAAGGTTCTAAAAGTTTAGTTAGTGTTTGATGACACCACGCAGAAGCCAAATGTTATCCTCAACCTGGAAATGAAGAGTATTAGGACATCCAAAGTGTCACACTAACGTAGCCATCATGTTGATCGCTTTGATATACGCCTAACGGTCGCGACGATTTATTGCTACTTACCTAAAAGGAAACCCGATCCGTGTAGGATCCCCACAAATATAATACCCAAGCAACCCTTAAAGATAAAGCAAGCAAGTCAAACAAAAAGCAGAATGTGATTTAGAAACCTAAGGCAATTCTCTTTTGGGTGTCTCCTCAGAGTCGCCAATTCGTAATACGTGAACCGACTTTGTGGATTTTTGTATCGCAAATGTGGATAGCAAGAGTCGCCATCGACTTTTCTTTTATCCAATTAAGGGAAGGTAAAAAGTACGTAAAAGACCTTCGTTAGATTCTAGAGTAAGGAGAAGGTTATGAAAAGGAAGGTATTAGCACCTTTCCATCCGTAGTTATCTACGGCTCTTAGTTGCTCTTAGATCACTTTAGAAATTGTGCTTGTGTTTGACAAAATGTTTTGAAAAGGATTTCGCTTTGACTTTGTAATGATTCATGTAGGAATGTATACAAAGTGTTCGGAAATGTTTCGCTTTTGAAGAGTTTGAACTTTGACAAAAGTGTGTTGTGTGAAAAGTATTTTGATAGAGCAAGCAACTAAAAGTCTTATTACCTACTCGTAATTGGTCGTTGTATTGTTTTACTTTCCTTTAAAATAGCGCTATCCATACCATTAGTTGGTAGGTAACCCATTCGTTGGATGTAAGCGGACATTCAAGGGACATCGATGGTCATAGAAAGCAACTTGTAGGAAGTATCCTAGCACATTCAAGGGACTATCATCATTTTCGAGGCGACAATCGAGGGTCAAGATCATGTATTCGGAGGCGACATCGTGGGTCTTATGATCTTTGTATCAAGGGACTATGATGATTTGTTTTGAAGGCAACGGTGCTAGAATACCTCTACGCTCGAGGACATGACCATATTTGAATTGTAAGGCAACGAGAGAATTACCCTAAGGGGCATGTGAAAGAATGTGTTGATTTCAGATATTATATCTTGAAATTAGAGTGAGCTATGTTGATTTTAGTCTTGCCATACACGCCTAGTTACTAGCAATTTATAGGGTGCGAAAATTAAATGCGGAATGTAAAGATGTGGAAAGATAAATGTCCACGCTATTACATGGCTTTGGGGCGTATACATAATTTAAACTTATGGAAAATAAAACCTAATTTAAACTATTACATCCCATGAGCAGTTACATTATTGGAAAAAGAAACGATAAGAAAAATCGTCCGAACGAGATAACTGAAAAGGATGAGAAATCTAAAATACGAGAGAAATCGAATAAGAGAAAAATATTAGTAAAAATGCAATTTTTTGAATGAGAAAAATATGACATGCTGGAAATAACATAAATATGCTAAGATAAATTTTTGGGATTTTTTGGATGCATTTTAATAATTTAAAACTAATTAAAATTGATTAAAATGCTAAATTATGAATAAAATAAAATATGCATGCAAAACAATATTTTTAAATTTTATAAATTAAATAAACATTTTCTGAAAATAAAAGCAAAAGGAAAAATATTTTTGATGATTTTTAATGCATGAATAAAAAATCATGAAAAGAATTAAAATGCATGAAAAAATATTAAATAAATAAAATATGAAAATAAGAGTTTTGCAAAAGAGAAAAAACCAAATGGTCCTGCCAGGATTCGAAATGGAGACCTTGGCTTCACAACATCCATGCCTTGACCATCTGAACCAACGCGCCCACGTGTTTGAAATCCGGAGCGAATGGAGAAAGAACAAGTCGCTCGCCAGTTTCATCGCTTCCGCGCTAAGCTTCGCTTTCCTCGCTTCAAAATTTGAAAGTTCTCGGCCATTGTTCGACGCCATGCACTCAAGCAAATCAAAATCAAGCACACATAATATAAATGAATTGTAAGACCATGGTTCGATTCAGGACATCATTCCGAATTCATTGGCAATGGTCTTGAGGTCCAATTTATCCTAATAAGCAAAACCCTAAATCGAACTCAGGAACCCTAACCATGGCAATTCGAGTTTCAGGCCATAGAACCAATCACTAATCACAATGAAACAACAATGAAACAAGTTAAAAATGCATGATAATTGAAATACGATTTTAAGATTTTCTTGAACAAACCGAATTCGGATTCTCCAATTCTTGATGGTTTCGAGCAATGTGAGGGTCTGGATCGACTCAAGAGGTATCAAGGAATGTAATGGACACCTTAGAATCGATTGAAAACAGCTGGAACTAGGGTTGCAATTTTCTTGTGTACCACGGTTTTTTGAGTTGCAATAAGGGTTTCTCCAGCCAAATTCTCTACCCTAATTCGTATGGCATGAGTTATGTATATATAGTAGAAGGATTTGGAGTTAATTTGAGGAAGAATCAATCATTAATCAAATGCAAATCAAATTTGATTTTGTACAAAATCAAATTTTCATATTTTGATCAATTTTCAATCAAATCTTGCCATACCAATCCAAATTTCGAAATTTGCTGGCTTTGTTGAGTTGCTTGGATCTCAAGGAAGAGAGAAAAATCAAGTTTGCAATTAATTTTGATTTTATACTTTATTTTTGAATTTAATTTGTATTTAAATGAATAAATTCCAAATTAAATAGAAAAATAAAATAAAAACTCGTGGCATTGGGCTTGGATATTCCTAATTGTATAAGGAACAAGTTTTGATGAAGAAAAAGTAAGCCCATTTGCAAAAATTTTGATTTTTAGAAGCATCTCTCTTTGTGCACTCTTTCAAAATTGCCCAACTTGTGAATGGTGTATCTTGCTCAATTTTCCACAGTTTTGAGTGTTCTTGGACTTTTTGGAAAGCTCTAAGAATACTCTAACCAACCTTTTTGGTCTCATCTCAATTGGAGTTTCCATGCTCAATATATCCTCAAAATAAAATGTTGACTTTTTGTTGACTTTGAAAATGACCTTTAATGTTTTGAGCCATATCTCTCAAATGAAGCATTTTTTGGACATTCTTGTGAGACATGAAGTTGTAGAGAATTGAATTTCCTTCAAAACAAGAGTTGGTGGAAAAATTTCTGAGAAAGTATGAGAAAGTTATGATCCGTCAAAGTTCAGTTGACTTTTCACCTAGAAACTCTAATTTAGAAAGTTTGACTTTTGAGCAAATCTTGAGTTTTCTTGATGAATCATGATCAACCCTTGATCAAATGATGAATGTAACTTCAAAATGAGGATGTTGACAAAAAATTATGAAGTTTGACTGTATGTTGACCACAATTGACTTTTTGTCCAATACAACTGATTTTCAACCATCTGAGCAATTGTCTGAGGAAACTTGACTTGTGTGAGGCTTGAAACTTGACATGGAGAATCTTTGAAGCATATGAGGAGGCATGAAGGACATTGGAGATGTTGGAAGTCCATCTGAAGCTGAGAATTTCCAAACCCTAGTTTGGGTTGATTGTCTAGGAGAGAGTTTTGTCTGATCAACTCTTGAGGAATCTTTGAGTATGGATGTATGAGATATCTTGAGAAGATGGAGGGAAAATTTTGGGGTATGACAAACACCGATGAAGTTCAATGACATAGTGGTAAGAGCCTTTGACGGATCAAGGAAGTCAGTTATTGGGGAAGTTGATCTCCCGATGACAATTGGTCCGCATACTTTCCAAATCACTTTCCAGGTCATGGATGTGCCAGCTGCTTACAGTTGCTTGCTAGGAAGACCATGGATACACGAAGCAGGAGCAGTGACTTCCACTCTCCACTAGAAGCTAAATTTTACAGTAAATGGGAAGTTAGTGACCATCATCGGTGAACAAGCATTGCTAGTAAGCCATTTATCCAGCTTTTCTTTCATCACAGCCAACGACGTTGAAGGAACACAGTTCCCCGAACATCCGTTAGAAGATGAATCTACAAGCAAAAGCAGATCATCTATCTCCTCGTACAAAGAAGCAGCACAGATAGTAAAAGACGGTAATGCTGCAAGTTGGGGGGAAGTAATCAAACCTGCTCAACCAACGACCAAAGTCTACTCAAGGATTAAACCAAGTGGAAAGTTACCTGAGTACCTCGACTCCCAAGGAGTTCGCCACTACTGGAACCCTGTTGAAGTTCGGACTAATGTTCATAGTTCTAAGTATTTTATCTTTGCTTTTGTTTTGAACTCTCGCTTCGCCCAAAGTGGAGAGATGTTTTATAGGGTTTAGCTTTTAAATAATTTCTCTTTGTCTTGCCCAAGACGAATGAGTTTGTATTTTAGAGCCCTGTTTCATATTGTGTATCATAAATAAAACGCGTTGTTTTGATTCCACACTTTGTGTTTCTTTTTTATTTTTACCTTTTCTTGGAAATGATAATCCTAAAAAACACAATAAAAATCTTCAAAAAAATATAATCTGCATCCACTTTCACATTAACTTTTTCAAAAAAAAAAAGAGTTAATTAATCAAACATAAATCAAATATGCAGATTAGCAGATGGACAAATCCATTGAATGCAATAACTCTATGCTCTCTCCCGACTTTGAAATCCCCAGTGAAGTCGCCGAGGAAGAAATTGAAGAAGAAATCCCGGATGAGATTTCTCGACTACTTAAGCACGAGGAAAGAATCATTCAACCTCACAAAGAGCCTCTGGAAGCAATCAACTTGGGTTCTGAGGAAGACAAAAAAGAAGTAAATATCGGAGCTTCACTCGACAGCAAGATCAGGAGCAAGCTGATAGATCTTCTCAAAGAATATGTTGATGTGTTCGCTTGGTCCTACCAAGACATGCCGGGATTAGATACCAGCATTGTGGAGCATCACTTGCCATTAAGACCGGAGTGTCCACCAGTTAAACAAAGACTAAGGAGAGTTCACCCTGAAATGGCCGACAAAATCAAAAAGGAAGTTCAAAAGGTGATGCGTGTTTCCTCACCGAATATCCTCAATGGCTAGCCAACATAGTACCGCCGCAAAGAAAGACGGAAAGGTCAGAATGTGTGTTGACTACCGGGACTTGAACAAAGCTAGTCCAAAAGATGATTTCCCACTACCGCATATCGACATGCTAGTGGATAGTACTACAAATTTCAACGTCTTTTCCTTCATGGACAGTTTCTCTGGTTACAATCAGATCCGAATGGCTCCTGAAGATATGGAGAAGACATCTTTTATCACGCCATGGGGCACATTTTGCTACAAAGTAATGCCGTTTGGATTAAAGAATGCAGGTGCAACTTACCAAAGGGCGATGACTACTCTCTTTCATGACATGATGCACAAAGAGATCGAAGTCTACGTAGATGACATGATAGCAAAGTCTGACACTGAAGAAGAGCATATAGAATATCTCTTGAAGTTGTTTCAACGACTAAGGAAATTTCAGCTCCGCTTGAATCCTAACAAATGCACCTTTGGAGTAAGATCCAGAAAACTCCTAGGTTTCATCGTCAGCCAAAGAGGTATTGAAGTTGACCCTGACAAAGTCAAGGCTATTCAAGAAATGCCTACGCCGCATACAAAAAAGCAAGTAAGAGGATTTCTTGGACGATTGAATTACATCTCCAGACTTATCTCTCAAATGACTGCTACCTGTGGGCCGATATTCAAGCTTCTCCGCAAAAATCAAGAGGTTGTGTGGACGGAAGATTTCCAAAAGCGCTTGACAAGATTGGAATACCGCCGTAACCACCAATATTGATTCCTCCAAAAGGAAGACCATTAATCATGTACCTTACCGTGCTAGAAGATTCCATGGGTTGCGGTTTGACAAAGAAGATGAAACCGTAAGAAGGAGCATGCCATTTACTACTTGAGTAAAAAGTTCACAGACCGTGAAACTCGTGCTCCATGCTCGAGAAAACATGTTGTGCTTTGTGTGGCTTCAAAACGCCTTCGCCAAGACATGATCAATCACACGACTTGGTTAATCTCCAAAATGGATCCAATCAAGCACGCTTTGAAAAGCCCGCCTTTAACGGAAGAATTGCTCGATGGCGATGCTATTATCCGAGTAAGATATCCAAGACGCGGCTCAAAAGCGGTCAAAGGAAGCATTCTCGCCGATCACTTGGCTTATCAGCCGCTCAACGAATACCAATCTCTCAAGTTCGACTTCCCTGACGAGGATGTTATATACTTAAAGATGAAAGATTGTGACGAACCGCTACCTGAAGAAGGTCCAGATCCAGAATCCAGATGGGGCTTAATTTTTTATGGAGCAGTTAACGTTTATGGCAATGGAATTGGGGCAGTCATCATCACTCCCGAGGGTTCTCATATCCTGTTTTCAGCCAGATTACTATTTGATTGCACTAACAACATTGCAAAATATGAAGCTTGTATCATGGGTATCGAAGAAGCCATCGACTTGAGGATCAAAATCCTTGACATATATGGAGATTCAGCCGTTGTGATCAACCAAATCAAAGACAAATATGAAACTCATCATCTTGGTCTGATTCCTTACAGAGATTATGCAAGACGTTTGTTGACTTTCTTCAACAAAGTTGAACTGCATCATATCCCTCGAGATCAAAATCGAATGGCAGACGCCTTGGCTACTCTATCCTCTATGTTCAAAGTCAACGATTGGAATGATATGCCTAAGATCCAGATCGACGCCTTGAAAGACTGTATTTGTAATCAAGCGCTTTCGATGATAAACCGTGGTTCCACGATATCAAACGTTTCCTTCAAACTCAAGAGTACCCACTCGGGGCATCGTACAAGGATAAGAAAAATCTAAGGAGGCTTTCTAGGAATTTCTTCCTGAATGAAGACGTGATATATAAAAGAAACTTCGACATGGTCCGCTGGATGCGCGGGCATAAGAAGGCATACGATAATCCATGAAGTGCATGAAGGTTCCTTTGAACTCATTCGGGCATGCAATGTCCGAAAGATCTTTAGGTGGTACTATTGGATAACAATGGAATCTGATTGCTTTAAACACGTCAAAAGATGTCACAAGTGCCAGATCTACGCAGATAAGATCCATGTGCCTCCGACTCTACTCAACATTCTCTCTTCTCCGTGGCCTTTCTCCGGGGCATCGACATGATTGGGATGATTGAACCAAAAGCGTCCAACGGACATCACTTCATTCTAGTGGCTATTGATTACTTCACCAAATGGGTCAAGATTTACGCCAACGTTACAAGACAAGTGGTTGTGAGGTTCATCAAGAACAACCTCATTTGCCGATATGGAGTTCCAAGCAAGATCATTACGCATAATGGATCAAACTTGAACAACAAAATGATGAAAGAACTGTGAGGAATTCAAGATCGAGCATCATAACTCGCCTCCTTACAAAGCAAAGATGAACGGCGCTGAAGCAGCCAACAAGAACATCAAAAGATCGTCCAAAAGATGGTCATCACTTACAAAGATCGCACGAATGTCGCCATTTGCTCGATGGGTATCGTACTTCAAGACGACGCCAACAGGGCAACTCCTTTTTCTCTAGTATACGGCATGGAAGCAAAGGTTCCGTAGAAGTTGAGATTCCGTCAATGAGAGTTCTCATGGAAGCTAAGTTATCTGAGGCCGAATGGTGTCAAAGCAGATACGATTAGTCAACTTAATCAAGAAAAGCGCCGACCGCCGTGTCATGGACAATCAGATCAAAGGAGAATGAAGAAAGTTTGACAAAAAGGTCCAACCTCGTGAATTCCGAGAAGGCGACCTCGTGCTTAAAAAGATTCTGTCTTTTCAACCAAATTCTAGGGGCAAATGGACTCCTAACTACGAAGGCCCATACATCGTCAAAAGAAGCTTTTCGGGCGGTGCTATGATTCTCACAACCATGGACGGTGATGAACTCCCGCATTCTAAATATGCAGTCAAGAAATACTTTGTCTAAAAACAAAAGAACAGCTGGTAAGTCGAAAACCCGAAAAGGCGGCTTAGGCAAAAAAAGAGCATCTCGGTGGATTGAAAACCTCAAAAGGCGGTCCAGGCTAAAATTAGAGACAATAAATAAATTATCCCGATAGATTGAAACTCGAAAAGGCAATCTAGGCAAAAAATAAGGATACAAAAAAATGACAAAGTAATCAGATTCATTCAGATTAATCAAGAATCTTCCATCAACGGATCTTCAATCAACTCTTCTGAAGCAACAAGCAAGTTGGAATTCAAAGTTGTTAGGGATAATAATGGTTATTGCTTTCAATGTAGCCTTTTCCCAATAAATTATCATTTCCAACTTTTGTAAATAGTTCATGGAATCACGCCTTTCGCTGATTACCATTCTATATATAAATTTGAGCCTTGTGCCTTTTTGTTTGCAATTCTTGCTTTATTCAGTTTTGCAAAATAACGCTTTTTTATTGTGAAAATCACTTTTTGAAACTAAAAAGTTTTAAATGAATTTTTACTTCGAAATTTTGAAATAAAAGCGAAATTTTCCTTTGAACTGTGAACACAGAAAGAACTTTAATAGTTTTCTCCACAAGTGTTTCGATCTCCGGAAGATAGAACAACTGCTACAGAAGTCATCTTCTCCTCAGCAGAGATCATCAAAAGACAATATTCTTATCCAAAAAGAATTCCCAATAAGGTTGCCAATGAAATGCCTTTTCAGAAAGTTTAAAGCATGCAACTCATGTTCAACAGTAACATCTACGCCATTGCTGCAAATTTTACCGAGTATTTGTTTGAACTGTGACGTGTTCCTTTTCCCAAATACCTCTTTATTGTCTTGTCAAGTATCGTCGGCATGCATAAGACATTCATAACATTCATCATTCATACATAATAACATCATTAATTCATTCCTGCATTCCTCAATGTTTGTTTCCATATCACTGGTTTAGATTACATGTACTCAGATATGTGTGTCATCTCTCCAACAGATTATCCCCAAGCAGAGAAATACATTTCTTCTCTCTCTTATTCTCCAGCTGATATTATTCCTCATCAGGAACAACGTCTTGGTTGACCTTTTCTTTCCAGTTCCATTCCTGGATAAAACCTTGTCTCTAACCAACAAAACACTAAGCAATAGCCTCGTCATTCGAGCCGCTTATTTCCTTTTCATCTTGAAACTTGTCATAAAAAAGGATTGTTTTTCTCAACAAGTTCAAATCATGACAGTTCAAAAATCTCCGCAGTTGTCTTTCTGTCTAAAAAGAAAACCCGTGTCTTTTCAATCAAAATGCCCGCATCTTCTCGAGAGAGAGATCCCCGGCTAGATTATAGCTTTGAAAATAGAAGCTCATTTGAGATCTGTTTCCATCATTGTCTGTTATTCACAAGGCTGAATACTCAGCAATTTTCTCAAGAATTACCTTGTTATAGTTATCACTTCACTGATAATTGGTAATATCTTCGAGGCTCATTACCATAAACTATCACAAGGCTGATAATTGGTAGTATCATTTTCATTTACCTTAAACATTGTCACAAGGCTGACAAAAGGTAATCTCTCTGTTTCCAAAGCGAAACAGATATTCACATGTTTTGTGAATCTATTTTCCCAGTGAAACATATTACTTGTTTCCCAACAAACAGGATTCTCTTTTCTTAGACAGATCGAGTCATCCTCACAAATGTTCTCCCACCATGTCGTTTCTTTGATATTTTCTGGGTGAATCCTATTGCGATCATTTTGCATCACTCGCATCTTTTGGTATCTTAGGTCCAAAATTTGCGTATTCTGATATTTAAGTCTCTTTACACCTATCAAACCGAAGATCTTCATCTTCATATCTCAGGTTAAAGAAACTTAAATAGGGGCATCTGTCATACCCCAATTTTTGACCTAATATACCACCTTACATTTGCATTACTGCATCACTAACAGTTTAGAACAGAATTAATCGGGTGTAGCTTCTACAGGTCAAAATTAGGGTTTCATCAATTTTTCATCTGATTCAAAAGGTAATCAACTAGGGTTTTAGTTTCACTCACCTCAATTGATCTATCTTAATCAAATCATCAACCTCTGATCTTCAGATTTAAATTTTTCCTCATGATCTATCGTGGATCGACCAATTAGGGTTTTCATCGAGGACAAGCAATTACTGATTTTTTGATCAATAAATGACTTTTTGATTAGAGATTGATCTTCATATCTTAGATACAATATGTTGACCTAATTTCTGGATTCAAAACATCACAGAAGTTCACAGAATTCATCAGTCAATCTCTGAATCATCTGATGAAATTTCATCTGCACTGAAAAGTCAAACTTTGACTTTTGGTCAACTTTTTCAAGACAAAACTTTTTCAATCAATAAAATACTTCAAATGATCCATCATGATCATAAAAAATCAAGAAATTTGGAAAAGTCAACAAAAAGTCAAAATTTTCAACACTTAGAAAAATTTTCAAGTGATAAAATTTCACACTTTTTCCAAACTTCATGGCATTTTTTCACATAGTTCCACTTGGAATTGGAAAAAACTCAAAACATGAAAGTTTTAGCCCTTGAAACAAGCTTCTCAAAATGTCCAAGAACTATCAAATCCATGGAGTCTAGCTATACTTTTAATTTTGAAACATAGAGCTCCAAAATCCTTGATTTTCAAGTACAAAGTTCAAGATTATAGGTCATTTTTTAGTTTCTTCTTCTAGAAGCCATGCCACCTCGCAAAGAGAGTTAGAGCTGATAAAAAATCAGATGGAGAGTAATTATGACGGGATAAGATCAAGTTGAAAAAATTAACCATGGTTAAAAGGAAGCTTCCTTTTGCATTTAATGCAAAAATGACTTCCTTGCCCTCTAAGGCAACTTGTAAATACCAAAGCCATTTTCCTTCCCTTTCCATTCAGAACTTGTGACCTATAAATAGAGGTCATGTTGGCCAATACAAACCACACCAAAGCTATGCAAGAACATGTTTTCTCTCTTCTTTCTTAAAATTCAAGAAACATAGTTCAAGTTGAGAAATTTTGCATTTGAGAAATCTTGTGAAAAACCATGAGAAATTTGGTGTCTAACATGTCTTAATATCAATATAGAACTTGTTGGAAACTTAAAATTAACACAAGAATCATTGAAACTCAAAGTTGCTTTTCATATTTCTAAAATTGCCAAAACTGCCTTAAACTTCAAACTTATAGTTTGGCTCGAGCTAGTTATGTTTTGATCATCCAAACATCATCAATATACTTCATATGAATGATCCAAACCATCATCTTTGATCTATAAATCCATTAACCACGAATTCAAGTTTCACTTTGAGCAAACTGCAGGTTGACTTGGTCAGAATAATCCAGACAAATTCGTGATGTGCAGACCATTCACACATGATCCTTGAAGGCCGTTGATGCTATAGGAATCATAAAATCACAACTGGAAACACTCTAAAGCAGTTTTCGATCTCAGCTTGAACAGGTAAGAACACGAACTTCAAACTCTATGATTCTTTGATTCCAGTCCAAAAAACTCTTGGCCGTTTTGTTTCTGCACTATCACTGATCAATAACCCTCAATCAATTCATCAATTCATCAACCATACACGATTTCAATTAGGATTTTCAGTTTTAGGGTTCTTCGTGTTCTTGAGAAATTTAATCATGTTAGGCTTAAAATAAATGAAATTAAAGGACATCATCATGTTCCTGGGCTTAAAACGATCAAGTTTGATGTTTACTTCGTTCAATTTCATCAAGAAATAAGGATTTGAGGATTGATTGAAGATTGGAGGAAGAAGATGAACACTGCGCGCGTTTTTTCAAATTCAAATATCCATTTTAAAATATAATTAGTTGGTTTAACTTCAATACACAGATGTATTGCCACGGTTGCCAGCTCACTCTTAAGTCATTTATACCTTGCCTTGCCTTGAGGTCCCGGGTTCGAGTAGCCTTGGGACCATTGTTTTACCAAACTTTGTAATTTTTTTCATATTTTTTACAAACTTTGACTTTTTCAAAACCCAATCAAAACTTCTCATTTTGAGGTGATTTTTTGAACACTTGTCAATTAATGTATCTATTTTATGATAGTGTCAAAAAGTTTCAGAAAAATTTCATCCGATTATATTTTTATTGAGCCGAAAACGATACATTTGAGTACATTTCAAAGCACATTAAAAGGTGATTTTTTTAAACTTTCGAAGCCCGATTCTTTTCAAAACTTCTTGTAAGTAAATTTCACTTTCCCAAACACTTTCAAGATCATTTTTCAAAAATTATCATCAAACTTACATCTTTTTCCATGATCGATCCGATTTAAACGATAAAACCGAATTCGTTTTCTCTCAAATTTCTTAACCGATCATGGGCCTCCCTCACGGTGTAAGTCCCAACATTCTTTTATGTACAAAATTATTTCCTTGTACATGCCCAATTCTTTTATGTACACACCTATTTTACTTGTACATAATACAAACATCTTTGTAAATACTCAAGTACAGACAAACTTCGTCCGTTTGTTTTCGTTTCGCTTGTATATACACTGAATACCATTGGTATTAAAAGGAGCATTATTCCCGGTGAAACTGCTTTTAAACCAACAGGCCACCCTTATGGTGTAAGTCCCAACCCTCCTATGTACATCCACATCCTCCTGTACATAAATACTCATTCGTGTACATCTTTACTTTCTCGTACACATTCAAATTTGTAAATAATCAAGTCACAGTTCGTTTAAACGTTCTTTTCACAGACACTTGTTTATATTTACTTCATAAACTTTTGTAAATAAACATCATGCATTGTTTATATTTCCTTCATAAACTCCTGTGAATACATATCACACACACACTTGTTTATACAACTGTCTAGTTATAACATAACAACTAGTCTAACCAGTAGGTTCCCCACAGATTTAGCCTCCTCTTGGGCTTTGTACAAGGTAACTCATTTCATCTGAGTTTAGCCTCCTGTTAGGCTTCATATAAGAAAACTCATTTATCTGAGTTTAGCCTCCGCTTAGGCTTCATATAGGACAACACTCCCCTAATGAGTCAGCCTCCTCTTGGGCTTCGTTCGAAAGAACTCCTCATTGAGAATAGCCTTCTCTTGGGCATCATACAAAGAAAGAGACCAGGAAATATCTTAACAGCCTCCTATTGGGCTTCCAATACAAAGAATCACCCGCGCTAAGATAGAACCCTGAGAGTATAATTTCCCGGTGAAATTGCTCTTAATCCTAAAAGGATGGTTTCACGATGAAATCCCTTTTAAAGCCAAAGCCAGCCATACCCTATAGCTTCCTCTTGAGCTTCATACAAGGACCCTCGATGACCCTCGGAATGCCTCCTCTTGGGCTTACAATACAAGGACCCATGGGCTTCTTAAAAGCATCCCCTTAATCCAATCAATTTCTCCTTGAGATTTAGACATTTATCATCTCTATGGAAGAAGTATCTCATCTATCACATCACATACAATAAAAAAAAACTCTTCAAACTCTTTTTAAACAAAAACATCTCTTAATTGTAAGTGGTAACGCTTGTACACTCAAGCAGAACACCCAATACTTACAATTAAAAGATTCAATCATTTTTCAAACATCTTTCTTAAACATGTAAGTGGTAACGCTTGTACACTCGAGCAAAACACCTATAACTTACGACGAAAGATTTCAATCAATCAACCCTTTCAAAAATGTATGTGATGAAATAGATTAGATACATTTTTCATTAAGATGACATTTGTCTGTGTCTCTTACTAACTTCCGTTGCTTCCACTAGCATAAGTGGGAACTACTATTGCTCTGACTTTCTCAACATCCTTTTGAGAATACGTAGGCACAAGGTCTCATCCTTGCCTAGCAAATTTCTTTCTCCCTCAGACAAAACAAACCGTAGATCCCTTTAGATCCGAGCTACAAATGCTCTGTTTCCCATTAAGGGATATGTATGCAGAAGATCCAAAAATCTTTGCGAGCACAATAATAACAAACACTAGGATCCTTCATAATCTATCCTTCTTAAAATACCAAAGGAGAAACTTTCCCAATCATAGAAATAGCAATTAAAACACACAAACATATCAAACGTATTCATATATAAAGCTATAGATTACTATATATATTTAGGGTGCTCCATCTATTATGTTAGTGTTTTTAGTTGGCATTAATTTTGGTAAAACTAGGCTATAGCAATGTCTTGATAAAGGTCATGACATTCAGAGATTGAAGATAAATCCTACTTGACAAGGATGTTAAAGAACTCGTAATCGAAGCTAAAGTTGTGCTGAAATTTAAAATAGTCCGATGTCATAACAGATTTTATGACATTCGTGTGACATTCTGCTCAGAACTGCTTTTTTCCAGACTTTTCGTGAAGTTTGTTGAGCTGCTTAATTATGTTTTTCTGTTATTAGAATGCATGCTCACGTGGCTGCTAGGTTAATCTTAATTAAACCTAAATTGGTTGTTGAAAAGACCATGTTTTTAGGATTAAATTAAGTGAACCCTAACTATCTTTATGGAAGCCCAAAACTGAAGTTTTAGGATTGCTTCTATAAAAGGAATTCAACCCTTATACTGTCAGCCTCAAATTTATTGAAGATATAGCAGGTTGTTATTTGTACTGTTAGGAGAGTTAACAGTTGTATTGTGTAATTCTAGTTTCTCTTGTGAGCCAAGCAACTATCAATTGATAAGTGCATTGGACTAGGATTTGTGTGTAAGGGTAGTTTATCACTCAAAGCTTTGAAGCACGAGTCTTTGTCTCTTGATTGAAAGCTTTGAAGCAAGATCAAGATAGTTTATTGAAGTGTGTCTTCACAATTCAATTATTCAATAGGTTGATATCACCGTGATTGAGGGAGAGTGAGTAGAACTCGATCTAAGTAGGACTTAGGTTAAAGTTGCATTGGGTAGGTTTTAAGTGAAGGAGATAAACCGTTGGTTTATTCCCAATTAATTCTACTAATAGTGAATTTCCTCCCCGCTTGGTAGCCCCTGATGTAGATGTAGACACCGAATCGGTAAACAACTTATTGTGTTCTTTATCATTGCTTATATTTATTGTGTGAATTGTTAAGAGTGTCGATAGTGTGTCATAACATTCTCTGTGACATCACGATCCGCGCCAGAATTTCAATTGGCATCGAGAGGTGCACCCCTCATATTTCGGGTGAGATCTAGGGATAATAGTTTCTGGCGTAATGGATAAGGAAGAAGGATTTGGAGGTAGACCACCTATTCTGGATGGGTCTAATTACGATTACTAGAAGCCACGTATGGTTGCCTTCTTAAGATCAGTGGATATTAAAGCTTGGAGAGCTGCTGACAAAGGATGGAAACATCCCACCAAGCTTGAGAAAGATGGGACTACTGTCTTGAAACCTGAGGAGGAATGGAGCAAAGAGGAAGAGGAGCTAGCTCTAGGGAAATCTAAAGCATTGAATGCCCTATTCAATGGTATTGACAGAAACATCTTCAGACTGGTCCATCAATGTGAGTTGGCCAAGGATGTTTGGGACATATCAAAACTACTCATGAGGGGACATCCAAGGTGAAGATGTCAAGACTTCAGATGCTCACTACCAAATTTGAGAATGTGAAGATGAAAGAAGATGAGACTATTCATGAGTTTCACATGAATATTTTGGAGATTGCTAACGCCTCAGGAGCACTTGGTGAAAAGATGTCAGAAGAAAAGTCGGTGAGAAAGATTCTCGATCCTTGCCTAAAAGGTTTGCAAATGAAAGTAATCGCAATAGAGGAGGCTCAGACATCAAGACCTTGAAGGTTGAAGAACTTATAGGATCTCTTATGACTTTTGAGATGGGAATCTGAAATCGTTGACAAAAAGAACAAGAGCATAGCACTTGTATCTAATCAAGAAGGATGCAAGGTGGAAGATGAAGAGAAGATATCTGAAGCTATAGCTATGCTTGGAAGACAGCTCAACAGTGCTCATCAAGAGGATTGATCTAAAGTCAAGGTCAAATGTCAAGGACATTTCATCCGACATCGCAGACCTTATGACTCCAAAGAAGATTCAAGTCAGAGGAAAAGGGAAGTCAAGGCAGTGGAATCCAATGTCATGGATGTGAAGGATTTGGAAATATTAGAGCTGAATGCCCCACCTTCTAAAGAAACAAAAGAAAAGAATGGTCACACTTGTCCGATGGTGATTCGAAGTGAACTGAGGAAGAAGGTGCCAAACTTGTCACCGCCTCTCCTGGAGTGTACAATTCGATATGGATTCTAGTGATGAGGAAGTGACATTTGAAGAGCTTAAAAACCTACGTGAAGTCGTATAAAATTGGTGAAGTATGTCAAAAAATGAGGAATGTAAAAGTCGATTGAGAAGTCGGAAGTCGAGAACGGAAGTTGAAGGTCGAGAAAGGAAAACATAGCCACTATAAATCACCTCAATAGTGATATTATAATGTTGAACTCCAAACTTGATCGATGTCTAAATCACAAAATGTTGACATCCGGTAATCGATAAGTTGGAAGAAATTCTTCAACTTGGACAAAGTAGAAATAAGCATGGTCTAGGATATGTGGTCGAAAAGAAACCCGCTGGTGACATTAAGAAGAGACATGGAAACCAATGTCAAAGCAATTGTCACAACATAAAACAGAAATATGTCCGCTCGTGGTATGTGGCTGCAAAGAGATTTGCTAATAACCAGGAGTGGAACAAACCTGGCAAGTCAATGGCAAAGAAGATGTTACATCACAAAACAGGAAATAGGTCTGCCTCAGGGTATGTGGAGGCCAAGAAATTTGTTAATAACAAAAGGAGGAACAGACCTAATGAACCAATGTCAAAACAGATGTCACAACATTGGGTTCAACATCAAAATCATAGAAACTTGAATAAAAAGTTTCAAAGATGGAGATTTCATTATTGTGGAAGGTTTGGTCACATAAAGTCCTTCTGCTACAGGCTACATGGAAACCCCAACCAGACTCCCTATGCTAAGCCTAAGAACATCAAGGTACCCTACACTCAAAAGTGGAAGAAGAAGACTGTAGCTCTGGTAGCTCACACTTCTCTTAGAGTGTCTACCAAGACAGATTGGTACTTTGACAGTGGGTGTTCCAAGCACATGACTGGAGATAGGAATCTTCTCAATGATGTTAAGCCTCATTCTACCAGCTTTGTTACTTTTGGAGATGGAGCTAAAGGTAAAATCAAAGGTGTTGGAAACTCAAACTGGTCTGGAGTTCCAATCCTAAATGGAGTGCTGCTGGTAAAAGGTTTGGATGCAAATCTCATTAGCATAAGTCAGCTATGTGATATAGGATTCACAGTCAACTTCACTAAGGATGAATGTCTTGTAATCAATAATGAACAAGTAGTGATTATGAGAGGAGTCAGATCAAAGGACAACTGCTACATGTGGGAATCTGAGAACACCACTCTGCCCTCTGTGTGTTCTACAGACAAAGATGGAGAGGAAGTAAAGTTGTGGCAGCAAGAATCTGGTCATCCACATCTCAGAGGAATGAAAAGGATCAGTTCCATAGAGGGAGTCAGAAGGATACCAAGATGTCACATGAATAAAGGGAGAGTCTGTGGTAAGTATAAGGCTGGACAGGAAATCAGAATGTCACACTCAATGTCTAGACATCTGACCACTCCTAAAGTACTGAAGCAAAGTACTAGGATCTCGCATGAAAGGCTAACCAAGCATCTTACTGTCAAAGGATACAGAAGAAGAGCCTTGGATGAAACTCACTTTGTCATAGGAGGAAAGATCATGGTGCTTCAAACTTATGTTAATAACATAGTTTTTGGAGGAATACCTGACACAGTTGTAAGACGTTTTGACAACCAAATGCAGGCTGAATCTGGGGTGAGCCTCATTGGAGAGTTGATTCACCCTCTTGGACTGCAAGTCTAACAAATGAAAGACTCAAATGTCCTTTTACTGAGCAAGTATGCAAGGAATTCTATCCAGAAATCTGGAATGAAGAATGAGAGCCATAAAAGGACTCTTACTCCTACACATTTGAAGTTGTGCAAGAAAACAAGTGGAGAAAGTGTTGATCAAAGCTTGCATAAAAGCCCTTTTGATGGATGTTTCTTCTTGAGAAACAATCTTATTTCTTGGATCAGCAAGAAGCAACACTGTGTGGCCTTATACAATGTTGAATTTGAATACATAGCAGGTGGGAGAAACTGCTTTAAGATGATCTGGATGAAGCAGATGCTGACTAAGTACAATGTCATGCAGGATGTCATGACATTGACCTGTGACATCTTTACTAAAGTTTTTGAGGCTAGTCAGTTTAAGACTTTGAGGGACAAATTGGGTATTTGTCAATATGAGGAGTTGTAGCAATTAGTTGTGCCTACAACAAGGGATGAAAGGGACTTTTTATTTCAATTATTTTTAAGTGAGTTATTTAGGTTTTTTCACTCTTATTTTAAAAGGTCCAAGAATAGGAAGAGACACTCTCATATAATAATTTCTTCTTTTGAAAGTAGTATCACTCTTTATTCTCCCAAAAGAAACTTTGAAACTCTCTGCCATTTTCGCCTTCATCCTCTCAAAAATCATCCGCAAAAAATGTCTTCATCATCCTCATCATCTCAAGAATCAGGATCTTCATCTCCCTCTATGGCTGAAGTAAGGGCAAATAATGAAGCCATGCAAGCTGAAGCACTGAGAGTTACTCCATTGCGTGCAATAGCTACTGACCCAGAAAAAGTCAAGAAATTGCGCACAAGGAATGCAAGAAGGACACAAGCATCTCCCTCGGGTAAGACTTCTGTACCATCCTCTTCTGTTCCCCCAGAAATAGTGAACACAGAGGAGTCTAGGGCTGTGCATATAGCCATTGCTAGATTAGTAACCAGGATCCTAAACGAAGACCAATCTGTACCTGGGGTATCAATTCCCCTAAACTATAAGTCTGCTAGCCCTAGTTTAGCAGTTGATCCAGATGTCACTGAGAATGTCGAGACATCTGGTGATCATGATACTTCCCCTGCCAAGAATAATGAAGATCCTTCAGTTAAATACTCTGAAGTACGTGTTGATGATGTTTGTAATGAAACCCCTACTGATAAGGAAGATGTGATTTCTGATAGTATCCTTGAAGAATCCCCAGCAAAATTTGCCTCTGAAAAAGCCCCTGCTGACTATATTTCTAATATCATTCTTGAAGAATCACCAGCAAAATGTGCCTCTAGTAAAGTCCCTGATGACTACATTTCTGACAGTATTTTGGAAGAGTCTCCAGTCCAAGAATCTGATCATTTAACTAAACCTCCAGTCATTGACTTAGATGAAGTGTTCTCAGACAATGATCTCATTGCCAATGTCAATCCAAGCATTGCAAAGAGAATGATGAAAAGGAAGGGAAAACAGGCAGCCTCACAAAGTCCTGCTAAAGAGAAGGATACTGAAGATGTGTGCAAGACTGAGAAGTATCACAAGGCTGGACCCTCTACAAGGAGAAGTAGAGTAAAAATTGTTGGTGGTGATACTAGATCAAAGAGAACACCAATTGTGAAAAAGAGGAAAGAACCTGAATCCTCAGAATCAGATCAAGACTCTGAATTTAATGTTGAAGAAAATCTCACAGACATTCATCCCAGAAAGAAGCAAACTCTTGGGAAACTGCTCAAGGTGCCTAAAGTGGCCATTGATAACATTTCTTTCCATCATCCTGAAAATGCTGGAAGATGGAAGTATATTTTCTTAAAGAGGGTGGCTCTGGAAAGAGAGTTAAATAAAAGTGCTCTTGAATGCAAGGAAATTGTTGACTTGATTAAAGAGGCTGGTCTGATGAAAACAGTTGTGAGTTTCTCAAACTGTTATGAAGGTTTGGTGAAAGAGCTTATAGTCAATCTGTCAAATGGCTGTGGGGATAGGAACTTTGCTGACTACCAGACTGCATATGTGAGGGGGAGGAAAGTCAGGTTTTCTCCAAATGTGATCAACAGCTTCCTGGGTAGATCTGATAATGCTCAACCAGAGCTAGAGGAAACTGACAACAAAATCTGTCAAACCATCACTGCCAAACAAGTAAGACAATGGCCTTTAAAGGGAAAGCTCTCAGCAAGCAATCTGAGTGTCAAATTTGCCATCCTGCATAAGATTGGTGCTGCAAACTGGGTTCCAACAAACCACAAGTCTACCATCTCCATTGGTCTGGGCAGGTTCATTTTTGTTGTTGGAACAAAAGCCAAGTTTGATTATGGAACCTACATTTTTGAGCAAACCTTAAAGCATGCTGACAGTTATGCTATAAAAGGACCAATAGCCTTTCCCTCCCTCTTGTGTGGTATTATAACTGATCAATACCCTGACATTCTGGGAAATAGAGATACAGTGTGTAAAAGAGCTCCTGCCCTTGGCTTCCACTACAAGCTATTTCAAGGGAAGCATGTTCCTGACATTGTCATGACATCGGCTGAGACATCAAATGTCAAGGCAAATTCTCAGAAGGCAGATATCATTGTTGTGCTAAAAGAGACCTGTAGGGAACTTGAAGCAAGGAAGCAGACCATTGAAGAACTGATCTCTACACTTGAAAAGGAGGAAGACACAGAGGTCGAGGAAGAAAGGCTTGATGGTGATAATTTTGCTGCTCATATGGATGAAGATGTTGAGGCTAATCAAGCAACTGCTGGTGAAGAAGGTTCTGAAGATGTTTCCTTCCACAGTGCTTCCTCTGGAGAAGAAAGCACTTGAGTTGTACTCCTGTGCCCTGTTGCTTCTGTTTGATTGTTCTGTCAATTGTTTCTTGTTTCTTGTCCTTTTATTGACAGATTTGTAATGCCTTGACAGAGATGTACCCCTAAACAATGCTGGTACTTAATTATATGTTGAATGTTTGGGGCAATTGTATTGTTTCCTTTGGCCCTTTATGGCTAAAAAGGGGGAGAGGAACTACTGTGTGACAGTTGTATTGGGAATTTGGGAAACTGTATGGATTTTTAAATTTTGTATGTGGGCAATTATGGGAATTGTGGGATTTCTGTATGGGTAGAATTTATCTTATCTCTAGGTTCTAGTTTCTTTAAGCTTAGAACTAGTTTGTCTTCTGCTGCATAGGTACTCTGATGTGTTAAGTAGTTTTAGCCAAAAATGTGCCAAAGGGGGAGTTTGTTAGTGTTTTTAGTTGGCATTAATTTTGGTAAAACTAGGCTATAGCAATGTCTTGATAAAGGTCATGACATTCAGAGATAGAAGATAAATCCTACTTGACAAGGATGTTAAAGAACAACTCGTAATTGAAGCTAAAGTCAGGCCGGAAATTTGCGAATAGTCCGATGTCATAATGTATGTTATGACATTCAGGTGACATTCTCGCTCAGAATGCTTTTTTCCTGAGACTTTTCAGGAAGTTTGTTGAGCTGCTTAATTATGTTTTTCTGTTATTAGAATGCATGCTCACGTGGCTGCTAGTTTAATCTTAATTAAACCTAAATTGGTTGTTGAAAAGACCATGTTTTTAGGATTAAATTAAGTGAACCCTAGCTATCTTTATGGAACCCCAAAACTGAAGTTTCAGGACTGCTTCTATAAAAGGAATTCAACCCTTATACTGTTGTTGCGCCTCTGAAATTTATTGAAGATATAGCAGGTTGTTATTTGTACTGTTAGGAGAGTTAACAATTGTATTGTGTAATTCTAGTTTCTCTTGTGAGCCAAGCAACTATCAATTGATAAGTGCATTGGACTAGGATTTGTGTGTAAGGGTAGTTTATCACTCAAAGCTTTGAAGCACGAGTGTTTGTCTCTTGATTGAAAGCTTTGAAGCAAGATCAAGATAGTTTATTGAAGTGTGTCTTCACAATTCAATTATTCAATAGGTTGATATCACCGTGGATTGAGGGGAGTGAGTAGAACTCGATCTAAGTAGCACTTAGGTTGAAGTTGCACTGGTAGGTTTTAAGTGAAGGAGATAAACCGTTGGTTTATTCCGAATTAATTCTACTAATAGTGAATTTCCTCCCGGCTTGGTATCCCCGATGTAGGTGTAGTTAGACACCGAATCGGGTAAACAACTTATTGTGTTCTTTATCGCTGCTTATATTTATTGTGTGAATTGTTAACAGAGTGTCAGATAGTGTGTCATAACATTCTCTGTGACATCACGTATCTGCTGCCAGGAATTTCATATTCCCTTTATATAACAAACCCCCTTTCCCGGAATCTCCCCAATGCGTTACGTCTAGTTTGCGCTAGTCGTAATGCATATCATATCAATCGAGGGTATTAATGCCTTTCCCCTTTTCATAATCATAATTTCTTGTGTTGAAAATAATAAAGCTTGATGCTCGCGGCATCTTTATAAACAAATCAAAAGAGTAAATCGTTTCGAGCCAGAGAATTTGAATTCAGATTCGATTCCCTTGCGCGTCACTTTTTAACGCGAACAGGACCGTTGGATTTATCCTACTATTCTGGGTCAAGAGCCAGCCAACTAGTTTTCTGAAGATGTCGTCGTCATCACCCGTCTTCAAGAGTAATTTTCTTTTATTTTTCATCATGCAATAATTCCTACATTCTGCCCAAGTTGTAGTGAATCATGTTGTAGGGCCACCAATGTTTTAAATTTTCAAAGTTTATCATAAATAAATGACGTTTTTTTTGCATTCAAATATTTTTCTCTTTGTCTTTCTTTTACATTTTTACAAATAACATTGGCAATGTGATCTTTATTTTTCCTTTTTAATCTAAAACTAAAATAAATAAATAAAATAAATCATGCAGATTTAGTCCCCCATTGTTCCAAGATTTTAATGGCAATGAGTTTTCTATGGCTACTTGTGACTTTGAAAATCCAATCTATCAAGTTGGCGAAGAAGTTGAAGAAGATTATGAAGTTCCCAAAGAGTTAGCCAGACTGTTGAGGCAGGAAGAGAAATCCATTAAGCCGCACAAAGATACTTTGGAAGTGATCAACTTGGGTACCGAGGAGGTCAAGAGAGAAGTCAAGATTAGGGCCGTAATAGAGGAAGGTGTCAAGCATAGATTGATTGAGATGCTCTGAGAGTATGCAGACATCTTTGCTTGGTCGTATGAAGATATGCCTGGGCTAGATAATGATATCGTTGTGCATGAGTTTCCTTTGAAAGCAAATTTTCCGCCTGTGAAACAGAAGCTTCGTTGAACTCACCCGGAGATGTCGAAGAAAATTAAAGTGAAAGTTCAAAAGCAGCTAGATGCTTGTTTTCTGAAAGTTGTTTCTTATCCTCCGTGGGTTGCGAATATTGTATCACTGCCAAAGAAAGATGACAAGGTTAGAATGTGTGTCGATTATAGGGACTTGGATAGAGCAAGTCCTAAAGACGATTTCCCGCTCCCAAATATTGTTATATTAGTTTACAATACTGCTCAGTCTAAAGTGTTTTCTTTCATTGATGGCTTTTCTGGCTATAATCAAATTAAGATAGCGCCAGATGATATGGAGAAAACTACTTTCATTACACCTTATGGAAAATTTTGTTACAAAGTGATGCCCTTTGGTTTGAAGAATGTTGGGGAAACATATCAACATGCGATGGTCACTCTCTTTCATGATATGATGCACAGAGAGATTGAAATTTATGTTGATGATATGATTGCCAAATCCCAGACGGAAGAGGAATACCTTGTTCATCTTATGAAGTTGTTTGAAAGGTTAAGGAAATTTAGGCTAAGGTTGAATCCTAATAAATGTACCTTCGGGGTGAGGTCAGGAAAGTTGTTGGGTTTCATTGTAAGCTAAAAAATAATCGAGGTTGATCCTGCTAAGGTGAAAGCTATACAGGAAATCCCTGTGCCGAGAACGGAAAAAGAGGTTTGTGGTTTCTTAGGAAGTTTGAACTACATTGCTATATTCATCTCTCATCTTACAACCACTTGTGAACCAATATTCAAGTTGTTGAGAAAAGATCTGACGGACAGGTGGAATGATAATTGTCAATCAGCTTTTGACAAAATCAAAGAGTACCTGCAGGAACCTCCAATCCTTTCGCCTCCATTTGAAGGCAGACCCTTGATCATGTACTTGACAGTGCTTGAAAGCTCAATGGTGTGTGTGTTGGGGCAACATGATGAGTCTTGTCGAAAAGAGCATGCAATATACTACCTTAGCAAAAAGTTTACCGACTGTGAAACAAAATTCTCAAAGCTCGAGAAAACTTGTTGTGCTTTGGCTTAGGCTGCTCACCGACCAAGACAGTATATGTTGACTCATACCACTTTGTTGATATCCAAAATGGATCCGATCAAGTACATCTTTATAAAGCCAGCTCTCATGGAAAGAGTATCCCATTGGCAAATGATTCTTATAGAATATGATATCCAGTATACTACTCATAAAGCCATTAAGGGTAGTGTATTGGAGGATTACCTTTCTCATCAGCTTATGGATGATGATTATCAGCCGATGAAGTTTGAATTTCCAGACGAGGATATTATGTTTATCAGGGATTGTAATATCCCAGGCCTAGATGAAGGACCTGAATCAGGATCACGATGGACGATGGTGTTCGATGGTGCCTCTAATGCATTGAGTAATGGTGTTGGCTCCGTTATTATGTCTCCCATAGGGTTTCATATCCCCTTCACTGCCAGGGTTTGTTTTGAATGTACGAATAACGTGGTTGAGTATAAAGCTTGTATCTTTGGGATTGATGCAGCCATTGATTTGAGAATCAAGACATTGGAAGTATATGGGGACTCTACTTTAGTGATTAGCCAGATCAACGGAGATTGGGAAGCTCGTCACCCTAATATGATTTCGTATAGAGAGCATGTCTTGAAATTGATCCCATACTTTGATGAGATTACTTTCAATCATATCCAAAGAGAAGAGAATCATTTGGCAGATGCTTTGGCTACTTTGTCATCCATGTTTAAAGTTAAATGGGCCAATGGAGCCCCCTCTATCACCATCATGAGGTTGGATGAGTCAGCTTTCTGGTATGAGATTGAAGAGGAAGTTGACGAAAAGCCTTGGTTTTATGACATCAAAAGGTATCTTAAAACTAAGGAATATTCAGAGGATGCTTCGATTACTAATAAGAAGACTCTATTGATGTACTCAGCCAAGTTTTTCCTGAAAAATGGCGTGTTGTACAAGAGAAACTATGATTATGTGTTACTTAGATGCGTGGATAGATACAAAGCAAACAAGACCATAGAAGAAATTCATGAAGGATCCTTAGGGATGCATTCCAGTGGACATACCATGGCCAAAAAAATCTTGAGAGAAGGTTACTATTGGTCAACGATGGAAACAGATTGTTACAATCATTCCAAGGTATGTACAAGTGCCAAATTTATGCTGACAAAATGCATGTGGCCCCTTCTCCTTTGAACGTCTTGACTTCTACTTGGCCTTTCGCAATATGGGGCATTGATATGATTGGGAGGATTGAACCGAATTCTTCCAATGGCCATCGTTACATTTTGGTTGCCATTGACTACTTCACTATGTGGGTTGAAGCAGCGTCGTATGGCAATGTGACCAAGAAAGTGGTTACTCGCTTCTTTAAGAACAACATCGTTTATCTGTATGGAATTCTTGAGAAGATCATCACTAACAATGGTTCTAATCTCAACAACATGATGATGAAGAATTTGTGTGACAGCTTCAAGATTAAGCATCACAACTCTTCTCCTTATTGCACAAAGACGAATGGGGTCATGGAGGAAGCAAATAAGAATATTAAGATTGTGCAAAAGAAGGTTGTCACTTACTGGGATTGGCACAAGATGTTACTATTTGCTATGTATGGTTATCATACTTCGGTACGCACGTCAACTGGGGCAACCCCCTTCTCTCTGGTATACGGTATGGAAGCAGTCCTACCCGTGGAGGTTGAAATCCCTTCTTTGAGAATTATGATGGATGTTTAGTTAGATGAAGCTGAATGGGTCCAAAATCGTTTAGATCAGTTGAATCTCATTGATAAGAAGATACTGGCGGCAATTTTCCATGGACAGGTATACCAGAAGAGGATGAAAGTTGCCTTCGACAAGAAATACGTCCTCAGAATTTTCAGGCTGGTGATCTCGTGCTAAAGAGGATCTTGCCTCCAAACAATACAGATGCTTGGGGAAAATGGGATCCAAATTATGAAGTACCATATGTTGTGAAGAAATTTTTATTTGGAGGAGCTATGATGCTTATAACTATGGATGGAGAGGATTTCCCTCATCTCGTCATTGCAAACGCGGTCAAGAAATATTTCACATGAAATAGATCCGCAGAGTGGCAAATAACTACGGTCTGTATGGCATCTGTATTGCTTTTCCCATTACAGCGGTTAGCTTGGAGGGTACGAAATCAATCCAATTAGTTTATTCTGAAAGCAAGATGGCTGAGGTGCTTTGATGGCATAGAGGGTCATAGCGAAGTCAGATTCGTTGAAAATTTGTCGTCACATTGCCATTTATGTTTCTCCATTACTATGATGTGTATGCAATTTCCTCTTTTTTAGGAATTGCTTCTTGATGTAAATTCCTATTTACAGGTCATTCAATCAATAAAATTTCACTTTTATCCAAATTATGTCTTATTTTTATTTTTGTTGTTTTGTTTGCAAAAATACATTTGGCATTTTTGACAAATTTTTCATATTTTAAAATGTTGATGTTGCTACAACACATAATTTAAACATTTGAAATTGCTTAAGATTTTAGGTGTTGGTATTGATATCCAAATTTTTCCACTACGTGCTTGGAGACATTGTTATGGTTGGCATTTTGCAGGTACTTGATCATTTATCAATATAAGGTCCCTTTCCCTCAATACAGAGTGCCTCTCAATCTAGGTTTCTCCCCAGTGAGTCTGATTCCAAAGAAGAATTTATCTCCGGAAAAGCCTGACGGGGTTGATTTGTTCCCAGTGATTCATGCTTCGACATGTTGATGTGGTTATATTCCCCAGTATAAGTCTTGACGCTGCTTGAGGCTTATCCCCAGTGAGGTTAATTTTGAAGTAGAATTTATCTTCGGAAAAGTATGATGGGTTGAGTAATTATCCAGTGATATACCCTTCGATACGTTGTCTATCATATTCTCCAACGTAAGATCCACCTGGACGGCTTGGGTTTGTTGTATTCCCCGATGCAAGTCTCAATGTTGGTAAAGGCATATCCCCATCGAAAGCTATACCTTTCAAAGAAGGTCAGATTCAAAGGTTGTCATCAGCATGGTATCTTGATGAAATCCCTAGTGGAGGCTGCCTTTTTAAATGGACAGGTTCTAAGACCGTTGATAGGGTGTCATCCTGAGGCGGTGCATAATTTCCCAGTGCAAGTCGTTGATATTTATTTCAGGGACTGATTCCCCAATGAATATTTGTTTGATTTTCAAGTCATTCCCAATAGAAGGTTCTAGCTTTTATCCCTAGTGATAACGGTGCTTGAAGAACCTTTATCCCCAATAAAGACGGTATTGGAACTATTGACTAAGGATTGGTTTTCCCAGTGAGGTTGATTCCAAAACAGCAATCATCTCCAAGAAGACCGGTGGGTTGATGCATCTTGTAACACGGTGGGAGAACTACTTTGGATTGTTTTGCGTTTGATCGCAAATGTTGCGGATAGCAAGAGTCGCCACCGACCTTTCTTTTATCCAATTAAGGGAAGGTGAAAAGAACAGGAAAAGACCTTCATTAGATTTTGAGTAAGGGAAAAGGTTATGAAAAGGGAAGGTATTAGCACCCTTTCCATCCGTAGTTATCTACGGGTTCTTAGTTGCTTTAGCTCATCTTAAAAATTGCTTTCTGTGTGTGTTTGAAAATGTTTTTGAAAAGGAATTTCGCTTTGACTTCGTAATGATTCACGCTGGAATGTATACGAAGTGTTCGGAAATGTTTTGTTTTGGAAGAGGAACTTTGTAATGATTCACGTTGGAATGTATACAAAGTGTTTTGAAAATGTTTTGAAAGTGTGAGGTGTGAAAAGCGTTTTGATAGAGCAAGCAACTAAAAGTCTATTACCTACTCAGAACGGTTGTTTCCATGTTATTTTACTTTCCTTTAGAATAGCGCTATTCGTACCATTAGTTGGTAGGTAACCTTATTCGTTGGATGTAAAGGGACATTCGAAAGGGACATCGGATGGTCATAGAAGGCAACTTGTAGGAGTATCCTAGCACATTCGAAGAGACGATCATCACTTTTCGTAGGCAACGATCGAGGGACTAGATCATGTATTCGTAGGCAACATCGAGGGACTATGATCTTTGATTCGAAGGGACTATGATGATATGTTTCGTAGGCAACAGTGCTAGGATACCTCTACATTCGAGGGACTTGACCATGTATTCGAAAGGCAACGAGAGAGAATAGCCTAGGGGGTGCATGTATGAAAAGAGTGTGTTAAATTCAAGTAATTTATATTGTATTTAGAAGTGATCTACGTTGTTTTTATCTTGCCATACACACCTAGTTACTAGCAGTTTATATGGGTTCAGAAAGTAAATTGCGGAAAGTAAAGTGCGGAAAGTAAATCCTACGCTATTACATGGTTTTGGCGAAGATAATATAGGAGTGTAGAAAGTAAATCCTAATTAAGCTATTACATCCCATGAGCAGTTACATAATATTGAAAAAAGAATGCGAGAAAATTAACCTAAGCTATTACAACCTGGAAGCAGATACATAATTATCGGAAAAAAGAAACGAATTGCAAATATGAGAAAATATGTTAGTGAAAAAGATTTTTGAGTTAGAAAAAAAAGTTTTAGGGTTAGCAATCCTAACTAGATGAGAAAACATTTTTTTGGAATTTTTCTAGATTGATTTTAGTAAGGAAAAACAATTAAAAGTTAATTTTTTGATTAATTAACAATTAATTAAAATATGCATGCAAAATATAATTTTTTTTATGTCAAAAATTAAATAAGTATTTTTCTGACCTAAATGCAAAAAGAAATAATTTTTGTGGTTTTTTAATGGGTTAGAAAAAATATTTGAAAAGAAATTAAATTAAATGGAAAATATGGAAAAATAAGGAAAGAGGGTTAGAGTGCTTCTGGAGGAAGCCATCCCAGAAGCTGGAGCTTCTGGAAAGCCTCTTGCTGGACGCGCCCAGAAGTAGGCACTTCTGGGGATTTCTACGCTGGAGGTACCCAGAAGTAGGCACTTCTAGGGCTTTTCTAGCCTGGAGGCGCCCAGAAATTAGACTTTCTGGGGCTTTCTGCTGGAGACGGATCCAGAAATGAGCACTTCTGGGCGTGGCATCTTGTGATGGGGTCTAGAAGCTGGAGCTTCTGGAGATGTTGTTGCTTCTGGGGGTCCAGAAGTGAGCACTTCTAGAGACTGTGACTTCTGGAAGCTGCAATGTCAAAAAATATTAGAATTTCTAGGAAAAGGCAGGGTTCAAACCCATGTCTTCTGAAGGAAACGGGCGCTGCCTCCACCATTTGAGCCAACCTGTTTTGGTTCTAGACATATGAAATAGAATGAATGTAAAGGGAACTGATTTCTGGGAATCAATTAGTCAGAAAACGCGCGTAGGAGGTCGTCTTCCCCATTTGAAATTTCAAACCTATAGCCACGGTTTTGGCTTTCTGTAGCTGAATCCCTGCAAAAAGTCAAAACTCAAGCAATATGCAATATAAATTAATTTGGAGGGCATCAATCAGTTGGAAATCATCCTCTGAATATGATGGTGGCCATCGTTTCTCCTAATTTTGCCTAAAATGCAAAGCCCTAATTTGGACCTTCAAACCCTAGCCATGGCAACTTATGATTCCTGCACTTACAACTTAATCAAACCATGCAGAAAGCTTCGAAACTTCATGATAAACAGAAATACATGGTTAAATTCAATTAATTATGCATGAAAAAACATAAATCGATTTTGAGTTTGAATATACAAACCGTGACTTGGATGTGTGATTCTGCACGTTTTACTTGTTTGCAAGTATCCGGGATTGATCAGGGGACCTCCAGCAATCGATTGGAAAGCTTAGAATGACTTGAATTGATCCACAACAATGGCTGCTAGTAGCTTGCAAGGCACGGTTTTTTGATGCTTGGGTTAGGGTTCTTGAGGCCAGAAATTTGTCCCTTTGTCATGTAGAATCATTTTCTATTTATATTGTTATGAACTAGGCCAAGGATTGTAAAAAAATACCATGCCATTCAATGAGAAATAATTTGATTTGGAATCAAACCAAATATTTCCTTTTTTGAGCCAATTTCAATCAAATCACTTTCCAATCAAGATTATTTCGAAATAATCAGATTAAATGGCTTGCTTGGACCTCAAGGATGAGAGAAAATCCATCTTGCACTTAATTTTTGATTTTATATCTGTTATTTTAATTAAATTGGTTTTAAATGATTAAAAATCCAAAAGAAATGAAAAATAAAAGATAAATTCGTGGCCTTGGGCTTGGAGGTTCCAATTCAGCTAAGGAACATGTTTGAATCAAGAAATGTTAGGCCCATTTGGAAAAAAATTTATTTTCTCAAGTATTTCTCTTTGTGCACCTCCTCAAAAATGCTCAACTTGCACAAGGTGTATCGTGCTCAATTTTTAACATTTTTGGGTGTTCTTGGACTTTTTAGAAAGCTCAAGATGTATTCTAAACAGTCCTTTTGGTTTCATATTCATTGAGGTTTCCATGCTCATGAAAACTTCTTTACAACAAGTTGACTTTTTGTTGACTTTTAAAAGGACCTGTAATGTTTTGATCCATAACATCCAAATGAAGCATTTTCTGCCCAAGCTTGTGAGACATGAAGTTGTAGAGAATTGAATTCTCTTCAAAATGAGTTGCGGTGGGAAAATTTCTGATGAAGTATGTGAAAGCTATGCTTGGTTAAAGTTTTGTTGACTTTTGTCTGAGAAAGACTAATTTAGAAACTTTGACGTTTGATCAAATCTTGACTTTTCTTGAGGAATCATGATCAATCCTTGATCAAATGATGAATATTACTTCAAAATATTGATGTTGACCAAAAATTATGAAGTTTGACTGTATATTGACCACAATTGACTTTTTGTCTGATACAACTGATTTTCATCAATCTGAGCAATTATCTGAGCAAACTTGACTTGTAAGGCTTGAAACTTGACATGGAGATTCTTTGAAGCATATAATGAGGCATGATGACCACTTGAAATGTTGGAAGCCCATCCTGACTTGAGAATGGCAAAACCCTAGTTTGGGTTGATTGCTTAGGAGAGGGTTTGTCTAGTCAACCCTTGTGAAATCCTTGAGTACGGATAGGTGAAATGTCTTGAGAAGTGGTGGGAGGGAAAATTTTGGGGTTTAACAGTTGCCCCTGTTTAATCTTCTTGTACTGGAAGGGTTAGATTGGAATGCTTGCCTTTTGTGACCTGAAGGTAGAAGATGATTAAACACTCGAGTACACCTGAAAATTTGCACTCGCTGTTGATGATGCGCTGGAATGGGCTTATAGATTCCATTTGGAGAAGCTGTTACTGGAGGGTGAGTCGTACGCTAGACTCGCAAATGTCATTTGAATAGGAGAAACATCGGAGATGGGCTTGAGATGCCATCTGGGAGAAACTGATGTTGGGGAGTGAGTCGTATGTTAGACTCTGTAGGTGTCTTTTGAGCAGAAGAGGCGACGAAGATGGGCTTAAAGATGCCATCCGGGGCGGCTGATGTTGTGTCATACGTTAGACTTCACGCTCGTTCGTCTTTGAATGAGGTTATTGGTATGTATTGATTTTTTAACCAAATGTGCAGCATTCTGAAGGTGGAGAGATGTCGACAAGTAGTCGGGGATGGGCTTAAAGATGCCATTCGGGGCACCTGAGTCGTATGCTAAACTCTATAGTTGTTGTTGATGTTAAGGGAGAGTCAGAATAAACCTTCGTTTTGTCTATTCTCGAGGTGGATAGTTGGCAGGATGTGGATAGCTTTCCCGTCTTGCTTCGGGTGTTAATCCAATATCTGTTGCCTAGAGACAATTTGTATGGTCTTTTAGATAGGTTTATCGTCTTGTTTCGAGCATTAATCTTTGACTAGTTGTCTGGAAGTGATTTTCATGGTCGTTCAGATAGTTCTCCCGTCTTGTTTCGGGTATTAATCCTTGACCTGTCGTTTGAAAAAAAATAACTTTCTTGGTCGTTCCGATAGTTCTCCCGTCTTGTTTCGGGTATTAATCATTGACCTGTCGTTTGGAAAACGGCTTTTACCTGCTAGGGAAATAAATCTTGACAGAATATGCAAATTATGATGTATGCGAATGTATGGCAATATTACTGTGATGCAGATATATGGATATAGATGTATCAATGCGGATGTATTTCAAAACATATCCATCTTGAAGAAGATGGGAATGCCCTGCTAGAGGTTTTTGATGCTCGCTCGGGGATAGGTCTGCTATAAACCCTGACTCGGGGGGGAAAAAGATGTTCTTGATTCCTCCGATGCACTATCTGACCGAGTTTCGAGTCTAGATATTAATGTTGTTGGAAGAATAATCGTTGGGAGATGCTCCAATGGGGATCTTGCGCGTAGATTTTGCTGGGGAACATCCGATTACTGCTTGGAGACTGATGTAACGTGGCACAGCTGAATCCTTTGAGGTGATGAATCTGAAGTCTGTTGACACCTCTGACTGGGGGATAAGAGGGATGCAGATTCCTCCGATGCACTATCTGACCAAGTTTCGAGTCTGGATATCGCTGCTGCCGAGGAATGATAATCATCGGGAGATACTCCGCTGGGGATGAATATCTTTATGCATAAGCCATATTGGGGGATGAAGTGATATGGAATGACCTTCTACTGCTTGGAGACCGATGTAATATGGTACCTTGAGAAGGTAAATAAGTTTGATAGGATCACCGCTCGGGGACTAACGTGATGACGCTGAGGTATTGGAATACTTGCTGGGAGAAAACTAGTACTTTGTCGGAGAAGATTTGTCTTTGGTAGGGAGAGCGATGGCTCTGTGGGGATTGCCCCCTGTGAAAGTGACTCTGCGGGGGGATGTATTGGTGACTTTAGTCGTAATCTCAACTCCTAGAGCCTGTAGTAATTATTTTTTGTTCGTTCGCTTTTCGTATGTTTGTGAACAAATATTTATTGTCAAATGCATATAATCATTCAAAGTGATCATTGGACTTTATGCAAAACAACAATAAAAATTAACACTGTAAAAAGGAACTTGTATTGATTTCGAAAAGTGGCGTATGGATAAGCAGTTTGTATACAAGATACGAAAAATCTATGCGGAAATAATCTCGTTGAGTTTCAACTATGTTATTGCTCATATATTTGGACTATCTCATCTCATTGCTGTCAGTAGAAAGCAAGTGAATTGATTTTCGCCATTCGAACCTTGAATGCTGATAGTAGTGTAGTCTGTAGGTAGGTGATCTGGATGGGACATAATCGTACGCTTAAATCCATAACTTTTGCCTAGACCGCCATTTCGGGTTTTCAGTCTACCGGGATACCCTTTTTTGCCCGAGCCGCCTGGCAGGTTTTCGACTTGTCGGGTGTACACATTTTTTTTGTATATATCCTTAACTTTTGCCCGAACCTTTGGTTCGCCAGGATGTGTAACGCCCCGTTTTAATTAATATTATTTATATTATTATTTTCTAAAAATTACCGATTGATATTTATTTTGGTAAATTAATAACTATTTAGTCGGTTATTCGGTCCGATAGTTGATTATCTTGATTTATTCGATTTATCAAAAAATGATTATTTTTATATGATAATATTGTATTTTGGTGTGTATATATAATTCGTGTGTGTTAATTGATTAATATGTGATAATTGAGTTATTAAAGTAATTATTCAATTTTATTAAATTAGTTTAATTAAATAATATAAGTTAGTTTTATTAAAATAAAATAAGTTATATATCTTACGAATGTTTCAGTAAGTTATATAATATATATATATAGTAAGTTATATAATATATATGTTAGTTAATTTTCTGTACTGAAATAAATTATAACAGGTTAATTAATTAGTAACTTTTTAATTAATAGAGTGATTAATTAATATAATCAGTTACGATTAATTGGTAAAATTTAATATTTTGAGTACGACCGGAGATGAATTAAATTGTAGATGAGTTGCTTAACTTAGAGTAAGTGAAAATAGTACCGCTCGTCCGATTATTAATGAATTAAGCGGTATAATTAGTTACCCGGAATTGGATGAAAATTTAGTTGGTAGCTAAGTTGGAGGTGTAGATTAATGTGGTGATGTCGGTTTGTCAAAAATGAGGCATTTTACTATGGTGATCGGAAATGGAGTTTAGGATTGAATAATTATGTTTAATTAAAATATTGTAAAGCCGATTATGTTGTTTCGAGAGTATCTTTTGTCGCTTAATCGGGCGAAACCCAATATTTTAATTGTTGAAATGTGAGATTATGATGGGAAAA